>CM033476.1:71350637-71363137 GCA_019447015.1 Hymenochirus boettgeri | reverse complement strand
TTATTCCATTCTGCATTCTAAATGTACCTGTTTATCGTGTGTTGCTCTGGTGGCTTAGTAGGAAACTTTCTACTTTTAGAAACACACATGACCCATGAGGTTACAGGTTCAAATCCCCACACTGTTTTCTTTTTTCCTCAGCGCTTGATATGAAATAAACTGCAACGATTACTTTGTCTTTTGTATGATGTGCACTGTGCACTAGAGAGCATGTGAAGTGCACTGTGTACTTGTGGCCCATAACCTGTGGGTTATGGGAGCTGACCCCTAGTACCCACAGGTACAAATTTATAAATCAACCAACAGTCACAGCAAAGGGAGGGGTGAGACACAGCTTGTTGTATCTTTGTAAATGTGCTCAGTCTAATGGGACAATGTTCTTTGACTTAGTTCCCCTTTAAACCGGGTTGCCAATGGTCAGTGCAGTCTGCAGTGTAATTTACTCAGTAGCCATCTTCCAGTTGTTACGACTGAGTAAAGTAAATAAAGCGTTGTAATTGAGAGTACATAAGAAAAAGGTGACCCTCAGGCAGCAGATATTCTCAAAATAGATGTAGCTCCCCTAACGTCTAGGTTCCAACAAGGCACACACATGGACCACAGAAAAGGAACATGGATAACTTGTTGCACATAAACTCCACAAATTTTTCTGAGGCAACAGTGAAGGTTGAGTGCCTCTCCTGTTATTTATTATAAGCTTGTATAGATACTAATCAATCAAAGAGGGTGACAGTCTAGTGTGTTAAGCTCCTCCCCTTCTTCTTGCCTATTCACCCTCTCTTGTCCATAGCACAGAAAAGGCTGCATGGCTACTGCTAAGCACCCTGTCTATACGGCACTTGTTAGATAAATGATGTTGGAATGATTTGCACGAAACATTCAAAACAATTCCAAGCAGTAGAATGTTACAGTAGCCAAGACGGAGATTATAAGGGCATGGATGAGCATTTTAGTAGAGGAGCGAGAGAGGAGAGGACGGATCTTGGCAATATTGTAAAGGAGAAAACGACAGGTCTGGTGACATGTTAATGTGATGTGGAAGGAAAGAGAGGAGTCAAAGATCACTCTAAGGCAGCGTGCAGATTCAACTGGATTAATGACCATATTGTCAATGTGCATCTAACTGAATGAGGTCTCTGTACATAGGGCTATTCTACTATAGGCCCAGTAATTCTGAAATTATCAAAGAGATAATAAAGAGAATAAATTTCGTGCTCATTTAGGGATCTCTATCATTGGTAAATCGGCTGTTACTTGAAAATGTTTGTGAAAAAGCAACGCAAATGGGAAATGAAATATTGTTGCAGGGGCTGCACGGTCCGCGTCTGGAAACCAGCGCAGCTGCTGCAATCTCTATACGAAATAGGGTTAGCATGACTTCAGGTGGCTTTTTTGCCCTTATGACCACCCTGTACTTCTAGCCCCATGATAACTCCCCACAATCCAATCAGTTAACTGATACACGGATCTGTATTGTCTGTTTCTATTCACTTTCTAATGAAATCTCCACCTCTGCTAGTCGTTAGGTGAAATAAGGTGAAGGTAATAACATTGGGGCTGACTGAGCCGGAATATAAGGGCGTGACACAAACCATGGAGGATGAATGTCTGAAAGGTGCCCGTTTGACTCAGTAGGTGGAGATTTCCCCTGCAGCACTGGGGCTGTTACAGGACATTGCAGCAGTTTGGTCTCCCTTTCTAACCAGGGACCCAGTGTTGTAGAAAGGTTTATTTCTGATCCAATGTGAAGTGCTGGATACAACGTCCAGTGGCACGAAATTGTTCCCGTGGAAGGTGTTTAAAGTATTGAGTGAAGAGCAAGCCTCAACGTGTATTAATGGGGTATAAAATAGAGGAACATTGCTGTACCCTGGCATCTGAGAGGGCAGAATATGTAGCAATGTGGGGTAACGGTGCCATACACCTTGCCGATAACAGACAGATACCAGACCAGACCAGAACCTTTTCTCTAGATAGCTAGAACCATGACACTTTCAGGGAGATGTAAACGTTCCCTCCATGCTCTTTTCTTCCAGGTTCCCGCAGTTGTTACGTGAGGCGCATAACTGCAGGGGACCGGCCCCCCTGTAAGATTGGACCCCTGACACATGCCCATGTGCAGTTATCTAAAAGACCCGAACCGAACCAGCAGAAGTTCTGGTTTTGTTCAAGTCTTTAAAACAGCTGATTGCGTGTATCTTTTAGGGCCCCCGCCATTGGAAATAGTGCAGTGACCCAATACAAAGCCTACCTCATAGAGCGAAACTAAGGGTGTGCAACTCAGATGGAGCATCTTACCTGCATGTTACCTTTACGTGATCCCATGATGCAAAACACAACGTATTCTTGTTACGTCCAGTATTGCAGCACGGGATTGCTTAAGATAAGGAGATCTGAGTTGTGATACTGAATCTCCCTATAAATGTGTCATTAATTATTAAATAAGGGAAATGTCTCCAGAAGGAGGAACAGAACAGCTGAATATACGAAGGGCTGAAACAATCACTGATAGTCCCTTATATTCCATGTAAATGGTATAGTTTGCTAACTTTTCAACAATAATAGAATGATATATTTGCCTAGGTAAAAATGCCTGATATATTATTTTTGCAAGTTTAGTTCTCCTTTAATTACTTAACACATAAATTCATTAATAAACATCAACGTTTGGCACCGATCACATTCATCCAATTGTATTTAGAAAAAAGGAACCTGTGATCTATATATTGCAATTGTTTATCTAGGAAGTAACTAACCTGTTTAAAATCCGTTCCACCTGACGTAATAAAGATTAACGTAACGCTAAAGGGTTTTTAAAGAATTAGGAAATTTCAAATTTGTACATTTTTTTTGTAAGGTTCTCAAATGTACTAGAAATCTTGCTAATTACTATGGTTCCTTTTCATCTCCATAACTAAATATAACCAGTGTCACTCTGCCATGGATTAGAATGTCTGATATATTATCTTGGGTGTTTAAAGGCTCGTACACATTGTGTACGGTCACTCGGTCAAGGGCGTTCGGTCAGGCCTTGTGTGATGTTTCACCCAGCCAAATCGTTCAACGAGGGTCACCAAGCTCCATACATTAAATGATGTTGGCCAAAATGGCCATTTGTTGGCCCTTGTCTGCAAATTCATTAAAGGGAAGGGGTTTCTATGTGAAAGATTTCGCCCACTTTATACGAATGGTTTCTGGTCCATTTTCTGAGCTGTTTTGGATTTTTTGCTGCTAGAGGGTTATTAAGGGGAGTCCTTTCTGGTTTATTGATGGTTGGTCTGTTGGCAGGAATAGCACTTAACCAGTGCACCAGGCATTAGTTTGATATCTTTCAGCAGCCTCGAATTTGCATT
Organism: Hymenochirus boettgeri; assembly: GCA_019447015.1. NCBI lineage: Eukaryota > Metazoa > Chordata > Amphibia > Anura > Pipidae > Hymenochirus > Hymenochirus boettgeri. The sequence continues at coordinate 71,359,784 of CM033476.1, read as the reverse complement.
TTATTTCATTTTTTTAATGAAAATAAGGATGTTGGGATTTTTATTGTGCGTCTGCCATCCTCTATAGAAACCATTGGCGCCTTTCACGCCTCTGGATTTATTCTATTTAAACACAAATAGAGAAATCTAATTGAATGCAAGTTAAAGGGTAATTAAAAACAAAGTAATATTTCTATATCATAATGAAATCCTATGTAAAGATGATGATAGTCACACTTCCCAGCTAGGAAAGAAACATCTTATCAGAAATAAAACACCACTTACCAGGGAATATTAGAAATACTGACAATACATTGAATACTAACGTTTACTTTTTAAGGGTTAGACCTCGCAATATGGCCACCCACTCATTGCATGTGCTCCAATTACAGGCTATTGCACAGATCGCAAAGCAAATGTACGTGAAAAGCACACTGACCGGAGGCGACAGTCTAGAATAGACAGTCTGAATTCAGACAGTCTGAATTTTTTTCTAGAATACATTCGTTTTGCAACTGCAATGAAAGTTGTTTTCCCATAGAAACCCTCTGTGTGTGGCTCCCACCTAATGCATTGCAATGCAGTTTTTTATTTTAGACCTGTGATTCCGATGCAGTACAAAGCATGCGGACAACAATCCCACCTTAGGCTCCTCTCACCTGATAGAGCCTACATTTCCAACATGCTCAATCAGGTTTGTGAACCACTAGATAAAGATGGAGGAACATGTAGTGTGGGACCCATAAATAAATATGTTGGGTTGTACGGATTCCTTCTGTATGGCTACATCTGTAAGTTTTGTTTATTGTGATCTACAAACCACTTGACATTCATGAGCAGTTTAACAATCGGTAAGTTGAGGGGGATTTATTTTTGGCAGATTGGATCAAGGTGATTGGATCCATCTGTGTATGGCCAACTTTAGTTATATGAAAAAAATGTTCCTTTACCAAAATAGAAGTTATCTATTAGCAGAATTTGGATTGCCTAGCCTAATATGGATTCCCCACTCAAGCTCCATTGGTCCTGAGAAACTAAAAGTATATAATGTAGGTTCTTTAACACACACACACCGTCCATTGTCCTTCCTCTCACAGTGTCTTTCACGATTGTACAGGAAGTTTAAATACCGATATACTCGAGTATAAACCGACCCGAGATAGTATAAACCGAGGTACCCAATTTCACCTAAAAATCTAATAAAAGTTGTTGACTCGAGATAAACCGAAGGTAGAAACTTGGCCTTCAAGATGTGGAATAAAACTCCAGCTAATAAAGCATGCTGGGGTTGTAGTTTCCAAAATTTGATGCCACCATCACCCTCCAACCCAGTTCAGTTGGTACCTGTGGGCTCTCTCCATCCAGTAACTTGGGGCTTCCTGTTGGGACGTGCCTGTGTGCCAGCATTGAAGATCAGCATTCGGCAGCCCAATCAGGTAAGCATTCCGGCATCCACACGTTCATTCCCAGTACTGGCGCGCCGGGCAGTGAAGTCGGCCGGCGCGCCAGTACAGGGAATGATCGTGCGGTGCCGGAGTACTAAAGTAAGAGAGTGACTCGAGATAAACCGAGTCCAAGTTTTCAGGCTGATTTTCCAGCCTGAAAAATTGGTTTATACTCGGTATATATGGTAAAATTGATTTCACAGGTTGGTTTTTATGTTGGGTTTTTTTGGATACCTGATCTGACCTTAGTGGAAATGAAGCATTGCTACATTTACATAAACCTTTGTTGGTGGATTTGGCTCTGTGTAATCAATAGACCTTTTCATTTTCTAGAAACAAAGAGATTCCATAAATTGCTCCAGGCTGTGCTGTTTTTACTATTATATAATGGTTGTCTATACAGGGAATGAGCCAACCTGCGGCGGGAAAAGTCAATCCTTGTGTCTTCGGTTATGGAATTTGGGATAATATTAATTACATTTTCTATGATCATGATGATCTTAATGAATATAAAATGCCTCGTCCTCTTGTTAGATTTTATATTTGCAGGGCGATGCACCATTCGTATTCCGGAGTTTAACTACGCTAATGGATGTTATATGGTTAGTGTGACACCTTCATTGAAGCAGCTGCGCGGAAGTAAACACGCAGTGGCCGCAATCGATGTAAGTGTGGAAGTGCCGTTCTATTGCGGCACTTTAAATGCTAAAAAATAGGTACTGGCACTTAGCAATGCATCGAGAGCCACTATTGGCATATAGCAACGCCGGCGTGTTTGCACCGGGTTGGCGATAGCGGCACGGGTACATTGCTAAGTGCCAGTATCTATTTTGCCATTATCTGCCGTTTTTAAAGTGCCGCAATAGAAGCCACTGTTGGTGTATCACAGAAGAGCCAAAGCCCTTTGCCTAAAAGCACCAAATAATTAGTGCTGCCAGAATATCTGACTCTCTGGTGAGGGCAAGATGCTCGGTAATCCCTATGAGGCAGTATTGGGAGAGGGAATTTCATTCATGCAGTTCACGTAAACACTGTCACAATTCCAGCCATAGCAAAACTATACACAAACTGAAGAGTTATGATACTAAGGCACTTGATTGTCAGCTGAAATGTAAGATGGTTCAGACTGGATATCTATAGAAATAGGGACAGATCAACAAAAAATGTTACAGTGATAGTTGGGAAGAATTAATATTTTTCAGTAATGGGCAATTTAAAAAACAAATTTTCCATTGTACATATCCTTTAATGTCATTCCAAAGAGCCATGGACAAAGTTGTTCAAGGACAATTCACTATTATATATAATATATAGCCATGCTGGGTACTCTGTGGCCAGTTGAATGAACAGCAGCAAAATCTACCACACACCACCAGGCTTATGCCCCCCCTGAAGCGGAGGCGACAGGAAGGGATTTTAAGCCCTTTTCGGCGATATTGTACTTAGCGCATTGCGCTAAGTGCAATGGCGCTCGCTGTTATAAATACTTTTCGGCCCTTATTAAATATGCCCTAAGTTTTGAAAAAAATAGATGTACACAATACAAATATAACAAAACACATATATAAAATTAACAAATTCTATTAATTATCAAAACATGTATGGGTTTAGTATTGGAAAAAAAACTACAGTTCTTACAGTGTTATACTAATAATGGACAAATGTTTGTGAAATCTCCTCAAAACAAACTTTCTGTAACTACAAATATTTAGAAAAAAAATATGCACACAATATATGTGCTGTGTTTTCCAGATTTGTAATGGCACGAGATGGTATTCCAAATCTGTAATGTCACCGATACGGATTCCAAAGTAATGGCACGAGACAGTATTTCCAGATGTGAAATGACATGAGACAGTATTTCAGTCCGTAATGACACGAGACAGTATTTCCAGATCCGTAATGACACAAGACAGTGTTTCCAGATCCGTAGAACGAGACAGTATTTCCAGATCCGTAATGACATGAGACAGTATTTCCAGATCCGTAATGACACAAGACAGTGTTTCCAGATCCGTAATGACACGAGACAGTATCCGATCGTAATGACATGAGACAGTATTCCAGATGTGAAATGACATGAGACAGTATTTCCAAATCCGTAATGACACGAGACAGTATTTCCCGATCCGTAATGGACAGATCAGATGCACGAGAATTTCCAGATCCGTAATGACACGAGACAGTGGACAGTATTCCAGATCCGTAATGACACGAGACAGTATTTCCAGATCCGTAATGACACCAAGACAGTGTTTCCAGATCTGTAATGACACAAGACCAGTGTTTCCAGATCCGTAATGGCACGACAGTATTCCAGATCCGTAATGACACGAGACGATTTCAGATCCGTAATGACCTAATGAGACAGTATTTCCAGATCCGTAATGACACGAGTCAGTTTTCCAGATCCGTAATGACATGAGACAGTATTTCCAGATCGTAATGACAAGACACAGTATTCCAGATCCGTAATGACATGAGACAGTATTTCCAGATCCGTAATGACACGAGACAGTATTTCCAGATCCGTAATGACATGAGACCGTATTTCCAGATCCGTAATGACACGAGAAGTATTTTCAGATGTGAATGACCGAGACAGTATTTCTCCGTAATGACAGAGATAGTATTTCCAGATCGTAATGATCACGAGACAGTATTTTCAGATGTGAAATGACACGAGACAGATTTCAGATCGTAATGACACGAGACAGTTTTCCAGATCCGTAATGACACGAGACAGTATTTCCAGATCCTAATGACATGAGACAGTATTTCCAGATCCGTAATGACACAAGACAGGTTTCAGATCCGTAATGAACAAGACAGTGTTACCAGATCGTAATGACACGAGACAGTATTCCAGATCCATAAGACATGAGACAGTATTCCAGATGTGAAATGACATGAGACAGTATTTCCAGATCCGTAATGACACGAGACGGTTTCCAGATCGTAATGACACGAGACAGTATTTCAGATCCGTAATGACAACGAGACAGTATTTCCAGATCCGCAATGACACAAGACAGTGTTTCCAGATCCTTAAGACACAAGACAGGTTTCCAGATCCGTATGACCGAGACAGTATTTCAGACCGTAAGACATGAGACAGTATTTCCAGATCCGTAATGACATGAGGCAGTATTTCCAGATCCATAATGACACGATCAGTTTTTCCAGATCCGTAAGGACATGAGACAGTATTTCCAGATCCGTAATGACAAGACACAGTATTTCCAGATCACGAAATGACACAAGACAGTGTTCCAGATCCGTAATGACATGAGACAGTATTCCAGATCGTAATGACATGAGACAGTATTTCCAGATTCGTAAGACATGAGACAGTATTTCCAGATCCGTAATGACACGAGACAGTATTCAGATGTGAAATGACACGAGACAGTATTCCAGATCCGTAATGACACAAGACAGTATTTCCAGATCCATAATGACACGAGACTATATTTCAGATGTGAAAGACACGAGACAGTATTTCCAGATCCGTAATGACACGAGACAGATTTCCAGATCGTAATGACACGAGACAGTATTTTCAGATGTGAAATGAACGAGACAGTATTTCCAGATCCGTAATGACACGAGACAGTATTTCCAGATTACGTAATGACACGAGACAGTATTTCCAGATCCGTAATGACACGAGGACAGATTTCCAGATGTGAAATGACACAAGACAGTATTTCGAGATCCGTAATAACAATGGGACAGTATTTCCAGATCCGTAATGACACGAGACAGTATTTCCAGATCCGTAATGACACTAGACAATGTTTCCAGATCTGTAATGACACAAGACAGTATTTCCAGATCCGTAATGACATGAGACAGTATTTCCAGATTCGTAATGACACGAGACAGTGTTTCCAGATCCGTAATGACACGAGACAGTGTTTCCAGATCCGTAATGACATGAGACAGTATTTCCAGATCCGTAATGACATGAGACAGTTTCCAGACTGTAATGACACGAGACAGTATTTCCAGATCGTAATGACACGAGACAGTATTTCCAGATCCGTAATGGCATGAGACAGTATTTCCAGATCCGTAATGACAACAAGACAGTGTTCCAGATCCGTAATGACACGAGACAGACAGTATTTCCAGATCCGAATGACATGAGACAGTATTTCCAGATGTGAAATGACATGAGACAGTATTTCCAGATCCGTAATGACACGAGACAGTGTTTCCAGATCCGTAATGACACGAGACAGTATTTCCAGATCCGTAATGACACGAGACAGTATTTCCAGATCGTATGAACCAGACAGTTTTCCAGATCGTAATGACACAAGACAGTGTTTCCAGATCCGTAATGACAACGAGACAGTATTTCCAGATCAAATGACATGAGACAGTATTTCCAGATGTGAAATGACATGAGACAGTATTCAGATCCGTAATGACACGAGACAGTGTTTCCAGATCCGTAATGACACGAGACAGTATTTCCAGATCCGTAATGACACGAGACAGTATTTCCAGATCCGTAATGACACAAGACAGTGTTTCCAGATCCGTAATGACACAAGACAGTGTTTCCAGATCCGTAATGACACGAGACAGTATTTCCAGATCCGTAATGACATGAGACAGTATTTCCAGATCCGTAATGACATGAGGCAGTATTTCCAGATCCATAATGACACGAGTCAGTTTTTCCAGATCCGTAATGACATGAGACAGTATTTCCAGATCCGTAATGACAAGACACAGTATTTCCAGATCCGAAATGACACAAGACAGTGTTTCCAGATCCGTAATGACATGAGACAGTATTTCCAGATCCGTAATGACATGAGACAGTATTTCCAGATTCGTAATGACATGAGACAGTATTTCCAGATCCGTAATGACACGAGACAGTATTTTCAGATGTGAAATGACACGAGACACGTATTCCAGATCCGTAATGACACAAGACAGTATTTCCAGATCCATAAGACAGAGACAGTATTTCAGATGTGAAATGACACGAGGACAGTATTTCAGATCGTAATGACACGAGACAGTATTTCCAGATACGTAATGACACGAGACAGATTTTCAGATGTGAAATGACACGAGACGTATTCCAGATCCGTAATGACACGAGACAGTATTTCCAGATCCGTAATGACACGGACAGATTTCAGATCCGTAATGACACGAGACAGTATTTCCAGATGTGAAATGACACAAGACAGTATTTCGAGATCCGTAATAACATGGGACAGTATTTCCAGATCCGTAATGACACGAGACAGTATTTCCAGATCCGTAATGACACTAGACAATGTTTCCAGATCGTAATGACACAAGACAGTATTTTCCAGATCCGTAATGACATGAGCCAGTATTTCAGATTCGTAATGACACGAGACAGTGTTTCCAGATCCGTAATGACACGAGACAGTATTTCCAGATCCGTAATGACATGAGACAGTATTTCCAGATCCGTAATGACATGAGACAGTGTTTCCAGATCTGTAATGACACGAGACAGTATTTCCAGATCCGTAATGACACGAGACAGTATTTCCAGATCCGTAATGGCATGAGACAGTATTTCCAGATCCGTAATGACACAAGACAGTGTTTCCAGATCCGTAATGACACGAGACAGTATTTCCAGATCCGTAATGACATGAGACAGTATTTCCAGATGTGAAATGACATGAGACAGTATTTCCAGATCCGTAATGACACGAGACAGTATTTCCAGATCCGTAATGACACGAGACAGTATTTCCAGTACGTAATGACAGAGACAGTGTTTCCGATCCGTAATGACAGAGACAGTATTTCCAGATCCGTAATGACACGAGACAGTATTCCAGATCCGTAATGACACAAGACATGTTTCCAAGATTGTAATGACAAAGACAGTGTTTCCAGATCCGTAATGGCACGAGACAGTATTTCCAGATCCGTAATGACACGAGACAGTATTTCCAGATCCGTAATGACATGAGACAGTATTTCCAGATCCGTAATGACACGAGTCAGTTTTTCCAGATCCGTAATGACATGAGACAGTATTTCCAGATCCGTAATGACAAGACACAGTATTTCCAGATCCGTAATGACATGAGACAGTATTTCCAGATCCGTAATGACACGAGACAGTATTTCCAGATCCGTAATGACATGAGACAGTATTTCCAGATCCGTAATGACACGAGACAGTATTTTCAGATGTGAAATGACACGAGACAGTATTTCCAGATCCGTAATGACACGAGATAGTATTTCCAGATCCGTAATGACACGAGACAGTATTTTCAGATGTGAAATGACACGAGACAGTATTTCCAGATCCGTAATGACACGAGACAGTATTTCCAGATCCGTAATGACACAAGACAGTGTTTCCAGATCCGTAATGACACAAGACAGTGTTTCCAGATCCGTAATGACACGAGACAGTATTTCCAGATCCATAATGACATGAGACAGTATTTCCAGATGTGAAATGACATGAGACAGTATTTCCAGATCCGTAATGACACGAGACAGTGTTTCCAGATCCGTAATGACACGAGACAGTATTTCCAGATCCGTAATGACACAGGACAGTATTTCCAGATCCGCAATGAACGAGAAAGTATCCAGATCCGTAATGAACGAGACAGTGTTCCAGAGACCGTAATGACACGAGACAGTATTTCCAGATCCGTAATGACACGAGACAGTATTTCCAGATCCGTAATGACACGAGACAGTATTTCCAGATAAGTAATGACACGAGACAGTATTTCCAGATCCGTAATGACACGAGACAGTATTTCCAGATAAGTAATGACACGAGACAGTATTTCCAGATCCGTAATGACATGAGACAGTATTTCCAGATCCGTAATGACACGAGTCAGTATTTCCAGATCCGTAATGACACAAGACAGTATTTCCAGATGTGAAATGACACAAGACAGTATTTTCCAGATCCGTAATAACATGGGACAGTATTTTCAGATCCGTAGTGACACAAGACAGTATTTCCAGATGTGAAATGACACAAGATAGTATTTCCAGATCCGTAATGACATGAGACAGTATTTCCAGATCCGTAATGACACGAGACAGTATTTCCAGATCCGTAATGACACGAGACAGTATTTCCAGATGTGAAATGACACGAGACAGTATTTCCCAATGTGAAATGACACGAGACAGTATTTCCCAATGTGAAATGACACGAGACAGTATTTCCAGATCCGTAATGACACAAGACAGTATTTCCAGATGTGAAATGACACGAGACAGTATTTCCCAATGTGAAATGACACGAGACAGTATTTCCCAATGTGAAATGACACGAGGGATTGCCAGAGGGAAAGGCACGGCCCACGGGCAGGGGGGCCGCGGGGGGAAGGACGCCAGAGGGGAGGGCGGGACCGGCACGCGGGGGCCAGCGCAGGGGGAAAGAAACCAACGACACAACAAACAACAAAAACAAAACACCCCCCCACCACCCACCACCCAAACTACCCCCCACCCCCACCCCCCAACCCCCCCAACAACCACCAAAACAAAAAAAAAAAAAAACCCCAAAACAAACACACAACACAACAAAAACACCACACAAACACAAACCCCCCCAAAAAGGACCAAAGGGACAGGGGGACCCAACCAAATCAACAAAAAAACCCCCCCCCACACCCCCCACCCCAACCCCCACAACGCAAAAAAAACAAAAAAAAAAAAAAAA
>CM033476.1:70958137-71348137 GCA_019447015.1 Hymenochirus boettgeri | reverse complement strand
ATTTATATGCCTCCTGTACTGAATCACTGAACGTGTAATAAACATGCATTTATATGCCTCCTGTACTGAATCACTGAACGTGTAATAAACATGCATTTATATGCCTCCTGTACTGAATCACTGAACAACAAGAATTCTAGGTACACCATTTCTGGAAAAAAAAACCCATATAGTAAGTTCTCTACTAGTTTAGATGATCTGATTCCTGTGTGGGAGATACTCAGGAATCCTTAACTGTTACATGCAAGAGGTCATGACTCCCTTTTTATATTTTGCATATATTCCAACAAAGAAAAGTCAACCAAACTGGTTCAAAGCTCTAGTGTGATCTATAAGGGGATCAATGTTACATGTTCCAGATCCACTAGCCTTTATCAGGTGGATGTTCTATTAAATAGTGCATGATTTTAAACAAATATGCAAGTAGAAAAAACATTTTAAGCTACAAAACCTCTCCAATATGGGAAGGCCACCATTAGAAAATGATGGTAAATATGGTTACCCACTTATTCAATGAGTTTCCTTTGTTTACCTCAGCTCAGCTAGTAGAAAATGTTAAGAGACATGGTTTGTCCTTTAGATATGAACATAAAAAGCCGATCTACTGGGATTTGTGGGTACACAATGGTTCACATGTATTCATACCTAGGATGTGTTCGTTGTTACTCTAGATACTACTTACATAAAATGCTGCAAATGTAAACAAATATTCTACTACTTTTCTGTTATTAAGTAATAAATTAGACATATTGTTTTAATGTCTTGCTTAAAGGGAATGTCCACCCTATAAACAAAAAACTGGTGACTTGTCAGTTATCTGCCCACAACTCCAACTGCTATTTTTAACCAGTTTATTACATGGATTTGTAACCAGATATTTAAAAATAAGTTTGTTTTTTTATTCTGGCAAAGGGATCTGCCTCTTCCCTCTGCCTGCTTCCTACCTCTGCTCAATGAGCTTTTTATAAGCTTGAGCAGGTGGCAGGTGAAACAGCAGTCATTCATTGGCTGTGATGTCAGTTGCCACAGCCTTGATTGACTACATGGGGGGTGGAGCCAGATTACTCTGAGAGAATGGGGACAATAATTATCCATCAATATCTAGTTAGTAATGCAGGTAATAAAGTGCAAAATGTATCAGTTGAGATTGGGGGAAGGTTACTGACAACTGACCAGTTTTTGTTTTAAGGGTGAACTTGCCCTTTAAGGATCCAATTTCCTTAATTGGTTGTATAACTTGAATGATTCCTTCCTACTTTACCAATGTGGATCATAATCAATCTTTATGGAAAGGCACCAAACTGCTCCCATCCACAAACTGAATTTACATGCAACCATTATGAGATTTTGGGATACTCTGTCTAAATCCTACATTGGGAAGGAAAACACCTAAATTTTGATTCATCACTTGTTCCTACAGGAAATTTTCCAATGGTTGCACTACTGATGATGCTACAAGGTCCTGCTTAAAAGTAACCAGAAAACCATACAATTATATCCCTGTACAGAGGTTTCCAAGAGTAATCTCATTATATCTGGCTGTGTATGGTCTGTAATTGCAGTAAATAATGCCAGCATGCTGCTTCCTTCCTAGATACTACTACCAAGCCAATTTGTGTTCTGCTCAGATTTTAAACACGTATAGTTGGTACATCAACTGAACATTTTGGGCTGTATTTGTAATATAGGAAAATACTGCAACCAATACCAACTGTGTAGTGACTTTAACCTTTTATTTTACTGTAGTGGCTCTGCATGAATAAGGCTGTTGGCAGTGTAATGTCACAACAATTTGAATTAATGGCGCAATATCCCTGCCATGCACCCGCAGGTTAAATTCCCGTCTTTGGTAGATCAAAGGTCCTGGCAGACCTGCAGAGTTTCTCAATACACATTAACAAAGAGACATTGATCTTTTCTCTTTCTCTGTGTGTGGTCCTATTTCTACCTTCACAGATTTCTTCTTGGTCAGTCCGATAATCCGTTTTGTTAGATATTTTTAAACGAGAACTATACTGCTTGTTTAATTCAGTGTTATCTGGTAGAACTTCCTTTGCCTGCCTTTGAGTGTTGACCAGGTGAACATAGATGAATGAACATAAGGAGCCAATGATGCCTAGAAGTTATTTTCTATGATCATGTCCCACTGGAACCATTGTGTGCATTTGGTTAGCTCCAGGGAGAAGGACCCATAGTTGTAGAGGATGAAAGGCAGAGGGTGTTATGTTGTAGGCCTAGAGAAAGGGAGAAAGCCAGTTTTGCTTTTTTTTATCTTCTGCTAAAGTAAAGCCATGGTAGATACAGTTGGATTTATTTTATTCATTACTGTAATGTAGGATCAAAATTGTCATATAATGATATGGATTCTTTATAAATAACATCTCAAACAAGAAGCGACACACCGTGTTTATATGTCCTGTTCTCCGAAATGCCCAGAGGGAAACTCTATCACCAACAGGGAGTGGCACAGAATGATGGAGGAATTATTTATGATACAAAAACAACCGTATATTTACCCAGTAATTATTACATCACAAGCAGCCACAATCGGCTTGAAGGTTTCATAATCACAGGTTTCAAATGTAATTTCAAAATAATGACTTGTATTCGCTGTACTAATAGATGGTAATATAGGGTTCTTGCATGGAAGGGGGGACATTACTGACAGTGTCACATCATAGTCTGTAATATTATATTACCCTTGAATGTTTCTTTGTGTGATTATTGTTATTTTTAGGGTAATGGAATCCCTTTAAGGTTTATATGACTCTGATCATATTAAAGAACAATTACATTGTAAAAATTGTAGTAGTAGTGAATTGTACCATGTTTGCCATTGATGAAAGTAAAGACATCTTGGATATAAAATAATACTTTTAATTGGCTAACTAAAATGATTGAAAATGCAAGCTTACGAAGCACTAGGCTTCTTCCTCAGGCATGATACATTACTGACTCTTGTAAAGCACTGTATTTTATACATACTGTACTAGAACAAAGAGTTTCTGACATTACACAGATGTTATCTTATGCCCCTATGCCTAGCAATGGCTGTGCTTCAAAAGCTTGCATTTTCAATCATTTTAGTTAGACGTATTATTATATATCCAAGATATCTCTACTTATTGTAAAAATAAGATTGCTTCATTGAGGAACACCAGGTTAGTGTCCTGGGCTTTCCTATGCTTTATTATGTTTTGTTTGTTTTTTAAAATTTGAAAACATAAAGTTTAAAAACATATGCCCTATAGTTATCCTTTAAATCGTATGTCCACCCCCAAAACCAAATGTTGTATATGCCCTAATGGCCCCCCAAAACCTCGAACCCACAAGGTCTAAACTTTTCAAACCGGCTCCTAAACCAGTCCTCGTTGCCTTAGCTGCCTTCTGCTTGACTTCTGTGCCTTTTCCGTGCACGGAAGCAGAAGAAGGGGTCAGACCAGCAGTAGTGTCTCTGATTGGTAGAGATGTGATGTCTCAGCCAATCACAGATATGAGTGTTGGCCAAGAGGCAGCCAAGGCAAGTACATTCAGGAGCTGATTTGAAATGTTTAGACCTTGTGGGGTTGAGGTTTTGGGGGACAATTAGGCTATATACAAAATTTCAATTTCTATGTGGACATACCCTTTAAGGTTCAATACCTTAATAGTACCTATGCGACACAAGTTTCTGTCTGGTAACGGACAAAAACGGGTCTATTATGAATGAGTAAATCTATTCTATTTTTTATAATGAAAGGGGAAATAAGAGCTGCTGTTCCATATTCTCCTCCTCGAGATGAAAATCAACAAACCATTGCCTTCCTACAAAATCCATAAAAATCCTTAATCAGTGTAAATAGTTCTTTATAGATAAATGATCTTTTGGATAAATCTTTTTCCATTGCACTAAATCATGTTTATTGTCAAACGTTTCCTACCAATTCGTTTTGCTGGTGAACTGGGGAAATGAACCCATCTTTCGTCTAAATTGCCATATAGAAAATTGTCTTTCCCAAAAGCTACACCCGCAGTTTCCTGTATATTGTTACTCTTTCACAGGAAAAATATGGTCATCACTGGCATCATAATGCAATGTTTTTGTCAAGATGTTTATATCTTGAAATTCAATTAAACTGAAATTAAACCCCCAAAACCTAAAATTTGAACCACTGCTGGCCCCACTGTGTAGTGTTCAAAATCCTTATCTTTCTCCTCCATATGGTTGTCCCTCAGTTTCTATTCGAAGTCCAGAAAAGTGAAGTGTAGGAGCCTTCCTACACATGTGTAATCCAGTATCTGACCCTTCCCTGTCCTCCTGGAGGAGTCTGGGATGCGCAGGAAAGCCCCCCTCCCCCCTCTGGATCTCTCAGTTCTGCCTTAATCTTTTTTAAAAAGTGTAGAGCCCCTCTCCAGAAATAGACTTACCCAACCTTGTTCTCTCTATAGGCTCTCAGCCAATCACAGACGCAACCCCTATTGCTACTCTATTCCCAGAAGTAGCAATAGAGGCAGAGGCCGAGGGAATGAAGGTGGTTAATTCTATTTCGGGGCACTTTTTAAAGTTATAAACCTGGAGTTTAGGGTTAGAAGGGGGTCCCTACACTACAGAAGTTGACATTTTGGGATAGATACCCTTTAAGTCCATTGAGCTGTGAAATAAAACAATGGCTAACAGAGAGGTGCTACCAGACGAGTTTGGTGAAACGAGGAGGAGCAACACTTAAATATTTCCTGTAAATGATAATCTTAGATCGTGCTTGCCTATGTCAAGATGTTCAGAATCGAGGGTTCACGTATTTGATATTTCGCCTGTATATCTGATCATTTCTGACTATTCGAATTTGAAAATTCAACAATTATCGAAAATCCGGGAAAAGTTCCGCAATTCAGGAGATCTGAGAGATCTGTTGGAACCGTCAGACTTTAGCCTTACCTAGGAGTTCTGTTTCTGCTATAACAGCAATCAGTATTTTAAACAGTCTTTGGCCTCATGCTTTTGTCATAGAATACCTTGGTGACTTCCAATATCCTTACATTTAAAAGTATTCACACTATGAACATTGTTTAGCTTTGACATGGTTGTGACTTAATGAAATATTCCCCAACTTTCATATATCAGAAGAGTAGAAGTCACAGAGGTCCAGGGTGTTGGCCTGTGGCTTAGTGCTTTATATAGGCAGAAAACTCCCTTGTGACTTTTAATATCCTTATATTTTACAATATTGGGTGTATACTTACTGTATAATATTTATTGAGAAATAAAATGTAGATCTGTGTGTTGTAGCTTGTCTAATATTCAAATATTCATGCCTGGAGAATGAATGTGACAGATCTGATTGGCTCTTTTTAAAGAACAAACAGGAACCTAAACATTTTGGTGTTAATGTCAGTGCCTGGAAACAGATAATAAGTTTTGTTAGTGCGTGTTTGGTTACAGCCACTAATACAACATACGAAGTAGCCTAAAGCTTAGGCGTGGAGAAAAGAAATCTCTTAGAGATCATTATAGATATACCACAGATAAAGAGATGGTTTCCTGCATTTCATTTATTATATTGGAGTATTTTGCTTCGAGAATATGTTTCAAATTGCTGTCCCGGAAACGTGTTCAACAGATTGTAAATACTGAACATTCCAGCCATATTGGACAGCATGGGAGCTCATTGCGAGCTCAGTTCTTGGGTTCAAATCCATCTTCAACCATGTATGCAAGGGTGTTTAAAGGTGTCCCGCCAATCATGCTGTTAGGCTGTATGTGAAAGTACTTAGCGCTTCATGGTGGAGTCTGATCTAAATGAATAAAATAACTAAGGTGCTGCATATTTAGTTCAGCTTTAAATAATATAATACATACAGTAATACATGGTCATGGAACAGGTACAGGACACATTAGATACGTTGCATTTGTTGCTGTATAACCCATGTTTTGGCCTCAGTAAGCCTTTGCCAAGTGTATATAAGTGTAAGGTCATACACCCTGGGGTAATATATATCATAAATGAGTTTAAAACCCACATTACCCAGTGTATATTGGCATTGCCTGCGCCATTTACAAAATATTTTGAAAATCGTGCAGTGTAATAACCACTGTGTTCATTTTTACCCTGTTATTTAGTGTGAAAAATTGTTCAGCCACAGACTGCAACATTCCTCCCATATTTCCACAAAGTAGTGTCAGAATTGATATTATTAACCAATATCAAGCAGTTTATAGAGAAAAACGAAGATCTGGTCAGGCAGTAAACCCATGTTCCAGTCCCCATGTTCCTGCACCCCTGTTCTAGTCCCCTTGTTCCTGCACCCATGTTCCAGTCCCCATGTTCCTGCACCCATGTTCTAGTCCCCTTGTTCCGACCCATGTTCCAGCACCCATGTTCTAGTCCCCTTGTTCCTGCACCCATGTTTCTAGTCCCTTGTTCCTGCACCCATGTTCTAGTCCCCTTGTTCCTGCACCCATGTTCTAGTCCCCTTGTTCCAGCACCCATGTTCCAGCACCCATGTTCTAGTCCCCTTGTTCCTGCACCCATGTTCTAGTCCCCTTGTTCCTGCACCCATGTTCTAGTCCCCTTGTTCCTGCACCCATGTTCCAGTCCCCTTGTTCCTGCACCCATGTTCTAGTCCCCTTGTTCCTGCACCCATGTTCCAGTCCCCATGTTCCTGCACCCATGTTCTAGTCCCCTTGTTCCTGCACCCATGTTCTAGTCCCCTTGTTCCAGCACCCATGTTCAGTCCCCATGTTCCTGCACCCATGTTCTAGTCCCCTTGTTCCTGCACCCATGTTCCAGTCCCCATGGTTTCCTGCACCCAGTTCTAGTCCCCTTGTTCCTGCACCCATGTTCCAGTCCCCATGTTCCTGCACCCATGTTCTAGTCCCCTTGTTCCTGCACCCATGTTCCAGTCCCCATGTTCCTGCACCCATGTTCTAGTCCCCTTGTTCCAGCACCCATGTTCCAGCACCCATGTTCCAGCACCCATGTCTCAGTCCCCATGTTCCAGTACCCATGTTCCAGCACCCATGTTCCAGTCCCCATGTTCCAGTACCCATGTTCCAGCACCCATGTTCCAGTCCCCATGTTCCAGCACCCATGTTCCAGTCCCCATCTTCAAAATGTAAGGAAACCAAAGGTGCTGAAGATAGTAGATAGATTAGACGTTTGTCTCTCTATTATCTTAGTAGTGAATGGCCACCTTAAGGCAACCTTTTGAAATGTTTGGCTTCATCCTTGGATGTACTTTAGCATAGACAGTTACAGGAAACTGAAATACAGAACAGATAGAAATAAAAATCAATGTCAGCCCAGCTGCTTGTACATTAATTGTTCATGTCTTATAAAAACTGCATTGTTGTCTGAAAACGGTCATCCCTTTAAGGCATAAATGTCCCCCGCCCACCCCTGTCATATCTGTAGCCCCCGTCTTATATCTTAAACAACCTTAGGAATATCCGATCAGAAGAAACATGTCTATGCACCTCTACTGCAGTATAAGGAGCGATACTGTATTTCACATTGAGTAAAATAACAGACCTCAGTTGGCAGTAAAACCTGTACATGGACCAGAATATATTACACAACAAAACAGAGGGATCTTTTTATTTTAGAAACACATTTCCCTTGAAATGTTTTCATAATAAGAACCTTTGGGATTTTCCATAATTTCACTCTCTTTATTTTATCATCAGGAGTGTTTACCACACACCATGACACATTGTCTTACTGTCATTCCTTTCAACAAGTAATTCTTTATTGACAAGTTAACCCTGATTGGATTAAAATATTGTTACAATAATATTGTATTCTAAAGATATCGCGTAACAAAGACTAATTTATTTTTTAAAAGATTACAAAACATGCCTAATTTCATTAAATCGAGTTTTATAAGACAAAAATTCCACCTGTTAAAAAATTTGTTTTTTTAAAATAAAACATCCTTTTTGAGGAATTTTAGTTTTTATTTTATCTTGGCATTTTCCGCCTTATTATGCCCACGAGCTTGTAATCATTATCGTTTCCTATTTAAGTCCAGAGGACTGTAAATACTAGAAATAGCTCCAGCATACAAAATAAATAAAAAATATACAGGTGTATATGAAATACTATACTGGGCAATTTCTAATTCTTAGCTTTAAAAATCCGCGTTGGAGTCGATCTAAGCCTGTATCCCTGGGTGTGCCTACATACTAGAACCTGGATGCTGTCATAAAGGAACATTTAGGAAATGGGTCAGGTTCACAACCTGCTGCTCCAGCTACTGGTGTAGCTCCAACCTATGCTGCAAGAGTTTTACAGCCACAATAATGAAATTAGATCTTTGAAAATTAGGAGGTAGGGATGCATTGGCAGTCGGGGACCTGGGATGTCAGCGTGGGAAGATCTGGGGCAGAGATGTAAATTTGGGTATCGTGCCCATACAGGTGATACTGGAATCCAAATGAAGTAATGAGTTGTCCAAGGCCATAGGTGTAGATGGAGAAAAGAAGAGGACCGAGTACCGAGCCTTGCGGGACCCCCAGAGGGAGGGGGCAAGGAGTGGAGCTAATTCCAGAATGGATACATTGAAAAAAAAAAAGCCAAAAGTGGTCCTATAAAAGCAGGTTAAAATAAACAATACTTAATACTCTTTCTAACAAAGCTTTCTAACATTTTTTATCTGTGGCCAGATAAACACATAAAAAATATTTTCTACCCTGTATATAAAGTATATTGGAATTGATTGTTGTCATGAACAATATTATTTATACATTAGATATATAGTTGATTATAACATTTTCATTTCTAAAATGGTTTCCTGCGTGCAAGGAATATATCCTACTTGCCATATATGAATGGATCAGGGTCTCATAATGTTGTCAATCCAAGATGGCGTCCCCAGGTTTTTTTTATTCTAATAATGCTCTATAATAAATAAGTGTGATATTTTATAATGGGAGCTGCAGTGGTATATATCCTTATAAAAATCACTCAGCTATGTCACTAAGGGACTCATTTCTTATATTTCTTATATCCCACTGCTCCTCCCATTCCTGTTTAACTTCACTAATGGAACCTGCTGGAGCTGCTTCCTGTCACTTCATAACCAATGTCTCTCTCCTCCTCCACAAAGATTTGTTTAACTGGGCTGGGATGGGACCTTTTTACTGGGTTTAAGTTACAGAAGGTGGCTTGGGGGGTATAAATTAAGGTGGGAATAGGGTTAGGGACAAGGCTAGAATTTAAAATGTGAATAGGGTGAAGGAGTCAGATACTCATGTATAATAATGTGGCCCTTTACATTATATCATTATTATTTATTATTATTAGTATTGATTTGTATAGCGCCAACATCTTCCATGGCGCTTTACAATTACATAGTCATACATTACATACAGGGAAATACATGTTATACAAAGTCATACATATTACATACACAGGTAATACATAATATAAGTAAACAGAGTGATGAGTTTCTTACAGCAATACCGTGATACAATAGGAGAGAGGACCCTGCCCAAAGAGCTTGCAGTCTACAGGAAATGGGGTGAGACATAAGGTTGCAGGAATCAGTAGGCTGTAAATAGATTGGCAGTGGAGTGTGAAAGACAGGTTGGATCATATTGGGTAGTAAGGGGGTAATGTCTAGACCAGGTTATATGCTTGCCTGAAGAGGTGAGTTTTATAGTTATGTTCGAAGGTGTTAAGGGATGGTGAGGGACGGACAGATGAAGGAAGGGAGTTCCAGAGCAGAGGGGCAGCACAAGTAAAGTCCTGAATGTGGGCATGGGAAGAAGTGACCAAGGTGGATGAGAGGAGGGTATTGTTTGCGGAGCGGAGGTTGCATCTGGGATGGTATCGCTGGATCAGCTCCGAGATATATGAAGGGGCTGTGTTGGATAGTGCTTTATAGGATAGGGTAAGCAGCTTGAACTGGATCCTTTGCGTGAGGGATAACCAGTGGAGGGACTGACAAAGAGGAGAGGCATTAGAGAAGCGAGAAGAAAAATGAATGAGCCGGGAAGCAGAGTTGAGAATGGATTGAAGCGGTGCCAGGTGGTTGTTTGGTAAACCACACTGAAGTGTGTTGCAGTAGTCTAGCCGGGATATGATTAGGGCATGGACTAGGATTTTTGTAGCTTCCTTCAAGAGAAAGGGTCGAATGCGGGAGATGTTTTTGAGTTGGAGCTGACAGGAGTTGGCAAGCGAATTGACATGAGGTTTGAAGGAAAGATCGGAATCTAGCATTATTTTCCATGTTTAGTTTGAGGAAGCAGGAGGACAAGAAGGCAGAGATGGCACTAAGGCAGTCGGGGGCCTGGGATGTCAGCGTGGGGAGATCTGGGGCTGATACTGGTGATACTGGAATCCAAATGAACTAATGAGTTGTCCAAGGCCATAGGTCTTGCGGGACCTTAGTGGAGCTAATTCCAGAGTGGAAAACACTAAAGGTCCTACCAGAGAAATAGGAGGATAGCCAAGAAAGTGCAGTGTCCTGGATACCTAAGGAGGCCAGGATCTGAAGAAGTAGAGGGTGATCAACAGTATCAAAAGCAGAGAACAGATCAAGAAGAATGAGCAAAGAGCAGTGACCTTTAGATTTAGCACTAAGTAGATCGTTGGTCACTTTAGTGAGTTCAGTTTCCATGGAGTGGTTAGGGCGGAAGCCTGACTGGAGGTGGTCAAAGAGAGAGTTAGCAGACAGGTGACTAACCAGGTCAGAATAGAAAGGTCTTTCCAGTAGTTTGGAAGCAAAAGGGAGAAGGGAGACAGGCCGGTAGCTGGAGAGAGCAGACAGTCATGGGAGGGTTTTTAGGTATAGGGGATACAATGGCATGTTTAATTATAGAGGGAAAATACCAGTGGATAGGGACAAGTTATAGAGAGAGGTTAGGGCTGGAATAAAGTAAGAGGAGTGCGGGGGAATGAGATGAGAGGGAATGGGGTTGAGGGGGCAGGTGGTGAGATGTTTCCTGGATAGGAGAGATGAAAGTCCCTGTTTTGTTATAGTGGTGAAGCTCGTTAGGGGGCAAGTAAAGGGATTAACCAATGAAGGGAGGCTAGACAGTGCAGTGGTAGGGGTAGAGAATGTTGGGCAGAGCAATGGTAGTGGTTGGAAGCTGTATGGAGGAGGTAGGGCGCACAGGAAAACCACGTCGGATGTTTTCAATTTTCTCTGTGAAATATGAGGCTATTTCATCAGCCAATAGACGGGGTGGGCGGAGGAGGTAGCGAACAGAGCAGGGAGTTAAATACTTTGAAGAGCTGTTTGGGGTTATGGGATTGGGAGGATATGAGTGAAGAGAAGTAGTTCTGTTTGGCTAAGGATAAAGCACTTCTGGTCCGGTAGAGGGCAAAGTCAATATTTTTGTTACTCGGCTATACGGGATTGCCTTTTCAACTTTTTAATCTGGTCCGTAAGCCACGGTTGTAGGTTCTTGCGACCAAGGCGACAGGTGGATAAGGGAGCAACAGAGTCAAGGGCATTGGAAACAGTGTTATGGTAGTAGACAGATGCAAGGTTAGGGTTAGAAAAGGAGGGCATAGAGTTTAGTTGTTGGAGGGGGGCAGAGAGCGAATGGGGGTTAAGATTACGCAGGTCTCTGCATCTGTACGTTTGGTTGTTAGGGGTTACGGCCGGGACAGATGACACAACATTAAATATGAGAAGATGATGATATTAGGATATTACACTGTAAGGGGTGCCTTACCCCTTATATATTGCCCTACACTGTATAGGTATTAAATTGATTAAGTGTTCTAATGACTATTACACCCTCAGTTTTACACCCCAATGTTTCTGTGAGTTTCCTAATGGATGGCCTGCATTAGGGAGACAATGTTCACCCCATTAGAATACTTATCTTCACCATGTGTGGCTTTCAGGACAGTATTTACAGTATTTAACAGTGAAATCACAGATCCGAAATACAGGACAGGTCACAGAATGAAACAAAGGGAAGATTCCATATTCCAACATGGATGAAAATATTCTTTATGAGCGCAGAGGTCATTTTGGAACCAGTCCACAATCTTGGATGTGGTGATCTATCCATGACATCATAGGTGGATCATATTGCCAGTGCTATTTTTTCCTTTTCCATCTTTTTAATTGTATTCTTGGGTTTCATTACCACGTACATAAAATGCGTGAGAATAAATTTTAACAATAAGCCACGAGTTGGGAAACAATGCTTCTCATAGGTTTGGTTTCTCCTGGTGTGTTAAAAGAGGCATTGTAATGTAACATTATCTGCTATTCATACAGGAGACAATAAGATGCTGACCACATCACATTTATCAACACCCTTCGTGTACCAAATGTTCAGCTGGGTTTGCAGACTTTGCTTGAACAACAAATAGAAGTGAACATCATTTAGGAAAGTCTACATTTGGTCTGATGTGGCACAGTTCCTTATATATAATAGGACCATCGCAAACACTGCAAATACAGCGGTGCCTTACAGGGTGAACATATAAAATACCATGAAACAACAGAGGACACAGAAACTCCTCTTATAGAAAAAAGACCCTATAATAAAGGCACTGAGCGCATAGAGGTCCAAAAAATACCACTCTGTTTATTGACATCCAAATAATAAATATATTGCACATAGACCTTTACCCATATCCCCTCATGTGAGATATTCTAACAACCTTAAAACCCACACATAATATACCAACATGACATATTAAAAACATACATATACGGCAATGGGCGTCCCCAATTACCTATACCAAGTGTCCAGTGTCCATGCGATGTATCCTATATGGATCAGTTCGTGTTCAAGTTCGTCTTCCATTTGTGAATAGAGACCCATAAAATAAGCCGGCCACCTGATGAAAACAATAGTACGGGACTACGTGAGGAAGCCAGGACCCGCTGACCGGGACGGACCACACTCTTCACCCGATGGTAAGTATAAGCAGCAGTTCCAAACCGCAAGTTATCATGGAATCTCTAAGAAAACATATATCACAGACACTGGACAGTCTCGCTCCTCACAAACAACCAACGGCGTTTCACCTTCGCGCTCCTAGCGAACGGCTTCTCAGGGTCTCGCGATACTCCACAGGCGAGACCTATTTAAACATATTTCCTTAAAGGTTACACCTTAGACTAATTCAAAGTCTTGTACATCAGGTGGAAATACCAATAATCATTCTACATGTGTGGATAGATATTACGCATAATCATATATGTATTGCACAACCTAATACACAATTTTAAAAGGTTTCCATCATTTCAATCCATAATTAGGAGTCACCAATACCTTAATCATTAATTATGCGTGATCAACAAGAAGCGTTGATCACTCAGGGCAATGTGTAAGAGCACTTTGCTAGTTCCATCGAATAATAGGCAAAGAAAGGATGATACAATCACGATTTATTTCCAGCTTAATCAAAGTTGGACAGAAATAAGACAGATTCTGTCCAACATTGGAGGTTAATCTCTGGTGGATAGGGACCTAGAAAAATATATAGGCCCATATCCTCAAGTGACAGCTCGTAGAGCACTAATCTAAAGGACAAATTGTCCCCAAGCCACTATACAGATCCCAAAAAACAACGGATGTGAGTGGCTTAGGGATGTTGGGAATAAATGTTGTGGGAAATGCGAATGTGTCCACAAATGTGCCAGGATAAGACTTGTACAGGTTTCTGATGGTAAGAAATGGGACATAAAACAGTACATTTCATGTGAAACTAAACAAGTAATTTATTAGTAACTTGTAAATGCAATAAAAAATATGTGGGTTAAAACCAAAAGAATGTTAAAGACAAGGATTTTGGAGCATGATAGAGCAATTAAAAAAATGGAATATAGAAAGATCGGCCATAGCGAAACATATGTTTGAGGTACACAAAAGACAAGTACCTTGGTATTTTGTGGTGTTGAAACCGTGTCCCTTGGAGTGAGAGGAGGTAATGTAGATAGAATCCTATTACAAAAAGAGTTACGTTGGATATATAGACTTAAACAGCAGATCCCTAGTGGCCTGAATGACACAATGCCATTTGCATGCTTTCTATAAGATGTATTGGTGATAGGTGTGATGTGAACATAATTCAAGTACATCGTATGATATGGTTTTGATGGAGAGTATATTCGCTTTTAACCCATAGTCGGTGTTTGCTGATGCGAGTCAGCGTGCTCTTACAATTGCCCTGAGTGATCAACGCTTCTTGTTGATCACGCATAATTAATGATTAAGGTATTGGTGACTCCTAATTATGGATTGAAATGATTGGAAACCTTTTAAAATGTGTATTAGGTTGTGCAATACAATAATGATTATGCGGTAATAATCGTATCCACACATGTAGAATGATTATTGGTATTTCCACCTGATGTACAAGACTTTGAAATTAGTCTAAGGTGTATAACCTTAAGGAAATATGTTTAAATAGGTCTCGCCTGTGGAGTATCGCGAGACCCTGAAGAAGCCGTTGCGTAGGAGCGCGAAGGTGAAACGCGCGTGGTGTTTGGAGGAGGCGAGACTGTCCAGTGTCTGTGATATATGTTTCTTAGAAGATTCCATGATAACTTGCGTTTGGAAGCTGCCTTATACTTACCATCGGGTGAAGAGTTGTGGTCCGTCCCGGTCAGCGGGTCTGGCTTCTCACGTAAGTCCCTACTATTGTTTTCATCAGGTGGCGGCTTATTTATGATAGGTCTCTATTCACAAATGGGAAGGAATCTTGAACACGAACTGATCCATATAGGATACATCGCATGGACACTGGACACTGGTATAGGTAAGTGGGGACGCCCATTGCCGTATATGTATGTTTTTAATACGTCATGTTGGTATATTATGTGTGGGTTTTAAGGTTGTTAGAATATCTCACATGAGGGGATATGGGTAAAGGTCTATGTGCAATATATTTATTATTTGGATGTCAATAAACAGAGTGGTATTTTTTGGACCTCTATGCGCTCAGTGCCTTTATTATAGGGTCTTTTTTCTATAAGAGGAGTTTCTGTGTCCTCTGTTGTTTCATGGTATCATTTAGGAAAGGTATACATTTCAGATGAGGATTGTCCATAAACACTGGGCAAAATATCTCCAGTGTCCTACATTAGTAGCAGGGAGATTCAATAAAAGTTCTTATCGCTAAAAATGGTGCTAATTTGGCCCCAACCAATCAGACATTACCTAACATTTGAAAGCTAACATCTGATTGTTTTAATGGTTTTTTAACGATAAGAACTTATATTAAATAACCCTGCTGGTGTTTGGTCAGACAAAGCTGTGTAACATGGCATCAAATTGTATTGGCTACCAAAAGCATGTAGGAGATAGAACCTTTGGGATAATTTCAAAATTCTAATATTTTTTTAACATTCATTATACACAGATTATTCCAGTATAGCCAATCCGTTAACTACTGGATACAAGAGGAATGGGATATAATGTATATATGTCTAGTTGGCGGGAGACAGCAAGTCACTGAAATGTGGCATCCATTTTGTAAAACAGACTCCATCTTGTTCTGACATTAAATTGTTTTATTTCTTCATTTATACAGCTAGTTTGGCTTCTTCACATATGTATTGTAACGGTTAGTCTAATTAACTGTGTTACCATGCTACCATGTTGTTGAATAATAGTGAAATGCGTTGTTTTAAGGACAGATGGAGGGCCCTAGATTAGACATTATGACATCACTCTGGTTGTACAATTGAATTTTAATATTTTTCATTATAAAAGGTTTTGTCTGATAATAATCACTGATATCGGTGTAAGCTACATTAGTTATGTTTTGATAATTTACCTATATAATGCTTTCCCAATATACAGCTATTCTAAGCCCCTGTATAGACTTATTCCATGTATATTGTTTCTCCACACACATAAAATGGATTTCTGTCTGGGTTTCTGTTTTACATTGGAGGATGGAGACGATAATATTTTAGTTTGTGTATTGCTGGACAATGGCGATTTCTGTTATTATCGTCATATTTATAAAAGGGCATATTTATAAAGGAGCACTATTTTGTTAATGCCGGACTTTGCTATGGCAAATAACGTTATTTTTGCCGTATATATATTGCCGTATATATAAACTGTAACCTTCTCGCTGCTATATCCATTTCCTTATTGGCCACACACAGTAATACACTGACACCTTCCAGGGTCCCATTTCCAGGTTAGAAATATTCCCACTAATGTATTTCTAACACCTCGGGCTTGGTTTTTATAAAGGCTTGACAACGCTAAAAACACTTTCTGCCACTTTACTAATATGATTGATTGCTTTTCACCACATTTTTATAATTCACCACGTATTTATAGATACGATCGGCTGGCGCATTTATAAAGCAATGAAACTCGTACTACCGCACTGCGCCATTTTGCTGCATATATTGCGGTGAAATGGCGATGTGCGGCAGTATACGTTTTCGGTTTAATTTGGTTAATAATTAAAGGTGTATGGACTACATTCTGTTCTTGTATCCATTAACACGGTACGACCACTTAGTGTTGGCCATTCTCGGTAAACTTTGGTATATTTAGAAATGGTTTCTGTGGTTGTGTTGATTTTTGAATAGCTGT
Source organism: Hymenochirus boettgeri (assembly GCA_019447015.1). Taxonomy (NCBI): domain Eukaryota; kingdom Metazoa; phylum Chordata; class Amphibia; order Anura; family Pipidae; genus Hymenochirus; species Hymenochirus boettgeri. The sequence goes on along the minus strand of CM033476.1, from coordinate 71,331,621 downwards.
TAATCTGGGGTACACACCATACAGTAATTTGGCCCGACTGACTAAATAATTTTTTATTGATTTACGACTATCGTAGATTTATGACCAGGATTATAAATCTATGATTGTGACAACGCTCATTAAAGGAGTTTATAAATATGGCCCCTTGTTCCTTTCCGTCCCTGTATTACATAGTCTGTGTGAGCTCCGTGGTTAGTAATGAGGGCAGCGGCTGTACCCAAGTGGTTTAATGATATGTTATCCCATTGCAGCACTTTATTTGCACTTTGTATTACTTGCACTACCCTTGTATTTAACATGTATATTTCCTTATGTATATTAATGTAACTGTAAAGCGCCACGGAAGATGTTGGCGCTATATAAACCCACAATAATAATAATAATAATGTTATATGAGACAATAAGCGGAATATGATGTGGTCTTTTAAGCTTCGTACACACGTTGAACATTGTGACCAGCGAACGATCCATCATGCGACATTCATATGAAAAAGAAGTTGCAACAACCAAGTAAGACCAATGATCCACTTGGCAGATCAGTTCTGCTTATTATCGTCTGTTTGTACTTTATCAGCAGTGTCGGCAGACTGTGACGTATGATGGAAAGAAATGTGCATGCGTAGCATTACGAGAACACGCAATATTACATACATAAACTTTCTCTTGTACACAAACAAACTATCCCCTCTATCTAGGAGCTGTCCAGCTCTGCCATGGTCCCTCCAACCCCGATTGTCTACCCACATTTTATTAACTGTAAGTATAGTGAACATGTTGGTACTGGGTGGGCTTCTTCACTAACTTAAACTAAGTAAAGTCTATATAAACACACTGGGCCTTGTTATTGGCTCCTCCCCCCAGCTGTCCCATTCATCTCTCTGCTTTGCTTTTCAAGGCAGACAGGGACCTTTAATTGCTCCCCCTACTATATAAGGGATAATGCGCCCCTTACAGGTTAATAAAAGGATATTACGCCACCGAGGAGTTCCCTGACCATATAAAAGCATGAGGCCGTAGTTTGCAAAACTCGCACAAATGCAGCGGAGACATCTCAGGGGAAGACATTGGTCATGACATTGCTGTCACAGCTGTGACAAAGAGCAATATCTCTATTCAGGTAGGTTGGAGAAAGACGTAAGTATCGTGGTCTTGGGGTTTTGTGGGGTCCTCCTGGGTTGTATCATTTTGACTTTGGTGAACAGAATTGCCTTCAACAAAGTTTATATTAAATATCAATACCAATAAATCAGAACCGATTTATACTGTTTGATTTCCCTCGGCACGATCCTGCAATGTTTCAAAAATGATCGCAAAATAAATGGTCCAGAGTGGGGGATGTAATGAGGTAGTACCATTGTGCAGCCCGATATAAGATCGAACATCTAACCAATCTAATAGGTGTACAGCCAGCGCTACATTTCACAGCTTCTCACCTGAAGAACTTTCTCTACCTCTGACCCAGACTAGCAATAGTTCGATTAGGAAATAAATAAGTCATTGTTCCCTCGGGTAAAATAAATAGGATTGAGTGCTTTTCACCACATATTTATAATTCACCACGTGTTTATAGATACGATCGTCTGGCGCATTTATAAAGCAATGAAACTCGTACTACCGCACGGCGCCATTTTGCTGCATATATTGCGGTGAAATGGCGATATGCGGCAGTATGAGATTTCAGTTTAATTTGGTTAATAATTAAAGGTGTATGGACTACATTCTGTTCTTGTATCCATTAACACGGTACGGCCACTTAGTGTTGGCCATTCTCGGTAAACTTTGGTATATTTAGAAATGGTTTCCGTGGTTGTGTTCATTTTCCAATAGCTGTTAATCTGGGGTACACACCATACAGTAATTTGGCCCGACTGACCGTCTCGGTTAGTTTCAGTCGGTTGGGACGAATTATTTTATGGCTCTTCTTTCGGCTGTGAACGACCATCGACTGTTTGTTCATCCGAATCGGACAAACGCACGATTGGACGTGTCACAGTTCCATGACCATATAAAGTTATTATATATAAAATCTCAAAATATTACAATCCTTTCTTATAGGTCCAAACCTCATTATAGAAAAAACAACATCGCCGTATAAATACTTGAGCCAAATTTATAAACCTGCCGGGGGTGTAACTACCAGGGAGCAGGGGGACCAACTGCCAGGGGCCCGGGAGCCAAAGGGGCCCCATCTTCTTATTTTCCCTATGACAGATATAGCCTCCTCCAAGAAAAAACTATGGCTGAAGCCCGGATAGGGGGGCCCGTGATTCCTAGTTACACCACTGAAACCTGCGGGTTGTTGTAAATGTACACGTATGAACGTTCATATGTACAATACCACGCGGTAGTAAAATACTGCAATGGTATTGTGTGGGCGTTGGGATAATTTACGATTGATGATCTACGACTATCGAAGATTTATAACCAGGATCATAAATGTATGATTGTGACAACATTAAAGGGGTTTATAAATATGGCCCCTTGTTCCTTATGTCCCTGTATTACATAGTCTGTGTGAGCTCCGTGTATCTGTTGTATTCAATTAGATCAACTGGACTTGAAGTTTAGTTCTTGAAGACGTTTCGCTAGTCATCCGACTGGCTTTCTCAATTCAAAATGACTTGTACAAGAATCTGTGGCAATTATGTACCCTGGAAAATCCCAGTTAGCATATCACAGCCAGGTGTTAAGGGTGTGATTAGATAGTGGCTAAGAGGTGTTATAGGAACGCCCAGAGTAAGGTGTTAAAACAGCATTGTACATGGCAGACAGATGGTGTCGAACCCCCCCACCTCTATTTAGGCTTGGTTTCTTTATTTTCACATAAATGGCCTCCTTAACACCTCTCTTGAACCAGTCACGTTCCTTTGCCAATATGTTAACATTACAATCTTCAAAGGTATGTCCTTTATCCTTAAGATGCAGGTACACGGCTGAGTCCTGACCCGAGGAATTGGCTCTTCTGTGCTGGGCCATACGTTGATGCAGTTGCTGTTTGGTCTCCCCCACATATAAATCAGAGCATTCTTCACTGCACTGCACTGCGTATATGATGTCACTTTTCTTGTGTTTTGGTATTGGGTCTTTCGGATGTACCAATTGCTGCCTCAGTGTGTTGTTCGGTTTAAAGCAGACAGGGATACGGTGTTTTTTGAAAACTCTTCTTAATTTCTCGGAGACCCCTGCTACATATGGGATGACCATGTTCTTCCTCCTGTCTTGCTTTTCCCCTTCACTGTTGGTATTCGTGTTCTTTTCTTTCCTTCTACTTCTTTTGACAAAGGCCCAGTCTGGATATCCACAAGTTTTAAGGGCTCCTCTGAGATGTTTCATTTCTTTAGCCTTCGCCTCTGTGCTAGTGGGGATGTTCTCAGCTTTGTGTTGCAGGGTTCTGATGACCCCCAGCTTGTGATCTAATGGGTGATGGGAGTCAAACATCAAATACTGATCTGTGTGTGTTGGTTTTCTGTAAACCTCTACTTCCAGTTTACCATTCTCCCTGACTTCTACCAAGCAGTCCAAGAAAGCCAGTTTGTTGTTTTGTATCTTCCCTTGTAAATTTGATGTTTTGGTCTACTGCATTAATGTGTTCTGTGAAAGCTTGTACTTCCTTCTGGTGGATTTTAACCCAGGTGTCATCCACATATCTGAACCAGTGGCTGGGTGCTATGCCCTTAAAGGTATTAAGTGCCAGTTTTTCTACCTCCTCCATGTAAAGGTTGGCTACAATGGGTGAAAATGGAGATCCCATAGCACATCCGTGTTTTTGCTTATAGAACTTATCCCTGTATTTGAAATAGGTGGTATTCAGGCACAAGTCCAGTAAGGCACACACCTGTTCTGGGTTGAGATCAGTTCTGCTGGTGAGAGTGCTGTCTTGGCCTAGCCGTTTTCTCACCATGACAACAGCCTCCTTGGTGGGTATACAGGTGAAAAGAGATGTCACATCATAGGACACCATAGTTTCTTCTGCAACGAGTACTATATCTTTAATCTTGTTGGTGAAATCCTGAGAGTTCTGGATGTGATGCTTAGAACTTCCCACCAATGGTCCTAAGATGTTGGCTAGGTATTTTGCCACCTTGTATGTTACAGAGTTGATGCTGCTGACTATAGGTCTTAGTGGTGCCCCTTCCTTGTGTATTTTTGGGAGTCCATATATGCATGGATGTGCCTCACCAGGGTAGAGGCGATGATACATTGCTCAATCAATGGCTTTATCCTTTTGCAGCTGTTGTAGTAAGTCTATGACGCTTTTCTTGTACCGGCTGGTGGGATCCGTTGTTAAAGCCTCATATGTGTTGTTATCGGCCAGGAGCATGGTCACCTTATCATGGTAGTCTGAGGTGTTAAGTACCACTGTGCATCTTCCCTTGTCTGCCGGTAGAATGGTGATACTAGAATCTTTCTTGAGGGATGTTAAGGCTCTTCTTTCCTGTGTGGTCAGGTTAGATGAAGGAGTTTTTTCACTGGCTAAGGCTGCAGATACCTTAAGGCGAAGTTGTTCTGCCTCACTCTGTGGTACCTTATTATTGTGGATTGAGGCTTCTGTGGCTGCTATAATATCAACCACAGGGATGGCTTTAGGAGTTATGGCAAAATTCAAGCCCTTAGCAAGGACTTCCATTTCTGGCTGGGTCAGGGTCCTGTTAGACAAGTTTCTCACCCATTCCTCCTTGTTAGATGAAGTGACACTTCCCTCCTTTTGTATCCAAGGTAGTTGCTCTCCCTTGGGGGTGTTCTGGGATGACACCATCTGTCTGCCATGTACAATGCTGTTTTGACACCTTACTCTGCCATGTACAATGCTGTTTTAACACCTTACTCTGGGCGTTCCTATAACACCTCTTAGCCACTATCTAATCACACCCTTAACACTTGGCTGTGATATGCTAATTGGGATTTTCCAGGGTACATAATTGCCACAGATTCTTGTACAAGTCATTCTGAATTGAGAAAGCCAGTCGGATGACTAGCGAAACGTCTTCAAGAACTAAACTTCAAGTCCAGTTGATCTAATTGAATACAACAGATTTACCATGACCTGGATGAATGAGAACCTTCATAAGCATGTGAGCTCCGTGGTTAGTAATGAGGGCAGCGGCTGTACCAAAGTGGTTTAATGATATGTTATCCCATTGCAGCACTTGGATTATTTGCACTTTGTATTACATGCACTACCCATGTATGTAACATGTATATTTCCTTATGTATATTAATGTAACTGTAAAGCACCACGGAAGATGTTGGCGCTATATAAGAGTGGGGGATGTAATGAGGTAGTACCATTGTGCAGCCCGATATAAGATCGAACATCTAACCAATCTAATAGGTGTACAGCCAGCGCTACATTTCACAGCTTCTCACCTAAAGAACTTTCTCTACCTCTGACCCAGACTACTAATAGTTTGATTAGGAAATAAATAAGTCATTGTTCCCTCGGGTAAAACAAGGAATCAATCAACTCGGATTTTCTTTTATTTGATTTTAATCTGATTTGATTATTTGGTCTATCCCCCATCAGGCTTATTTAATGACAGGTGCAAAAATGTGTCCGGGCTGCTATTTGCCTCAACCAATAATGTTACCCTTTTGCTGGTCTACTACAGTTTAATCTGATCAGTTGCTGCAGATGAAGAACATGGGCATAATGCCCCAATGTGTTTAATGCAACTTCATGGTTTAGCTTAAAGTATAACCGTGGTCTCCATACAGGTGGGCATAATTGATGGGCACATTCCGACTTTTTAAAATGACTCCAGAATCATGCCTTTAGCTGCAATCTATGCAAACTATCTAAAAAGCTAGTTTCCAGCTAGCACTGTGAACTGTGACATAACCAGCTCCTTTGCTCTGCCCCCCATGCCTGTGGCATGAGCATGCCTAGTTGTATCCTGCTTCTATTTCTGTCTTTAAATAGCTTCAGGGTTGTTGTTTTTTTTTGGGGGGGGGGGGGATTTGGGGCTTCTTACACAGCACATCATGTGACTGTCACACACTTGCTTGTTCACCATGACTGTCTGTTAACACATCATCATAAGCTTCTATTAGAGAGCCCTTTTAAATAGAGGACACTTGCATAAAAAAAAACACAGTTATCCTTATTACAAAACACACCTTGACAATACGGAGTGTTGGAGAATGCCACTGTATGCATTGTGAGCTGTTTGCCTCTCTGCACAGCTGTGTAATTTAAATATGTAAGAGCCTATTACTGTATAGCTGACACAGCACAATATTTTACAATGTCATTTGATTACAAAAGAGAAGGCATTGGCCTAGAGGTTATGTAATATGGGCTTCATTCTATAAGTCAAATTTAAAGGCTTGAATTGAGTCACAGTTAAACTGCCGGTGACAATGGGCACGTCTGGATGTTTTGAAAACCACTTTGACCCCTGAGGTAGGAACGTTTTATATAACTGTGTCATGGCAAAAGGAGTGACCTCATTATTTATATTAACTCTCATGACCTGCTTGTTAACACAGTGATCTACTACTTAGCTTCGGCTGCCCCGCGCAGGGCCGTTTTTAGCCATTTTAGTGCCCTAGACGCCTTCCCAATTACGTGCGACACCCCCCCCGAAAAAAAAATATATATTGGCCTGTCAAAGTACAGCTGGGTTCCTTCTGACTCTGTCCACTGCTGCTCATCTTTATAGTGGGATTCAGCGCTAGAAAATGAATGAAAGTTTCACTATAAAGACATGACCAAAGGTAGGTACATACTTAAATACAATCCACACATGTACTTGTTGAATGTTTCATGTTAATACTGTAGGAATACTTAGTTGGTTTCCGCTTTGCAGCTATAAGGAATGTTTTCCACTAGAGAGGAAGAACTGGGGGTAAAGGAGCTATGACTTACCTCTCGTTCTTCAATAAAACCTGCAGGAGCCGGGAGCGAAGGTAAGAAGCTTACCCGGTCTCACGCAAGTCCGTCAGGATCTGTTAGAGGAAGCGGTGGAGGAGCGCAAGACCAGGTAAGTTTCTTACCTTCACTCTTGGCTCCTGCAGGTTTTATTGAAGAATGGGATGTAAGACACATCTCCTCTACCTTCCGTTCTTCAATAAAACTGAAACCCCAAAAGTAGTTTCCTTAGGTGGACGTATCCTTTAACAGAGATTGTCTTTTGTATGGCATTATGTAGTCAATCCAGGCCTTTCTCTCCACACTCTGTCAACCTGGACCTCACTAATGCAGGTTATACACTATAAACGTACCTCCTGATATTCTGGTGACATTCCGACAACCGTCTGGGCCCGATCATTTTGTTACTGATGTTATGACTGAACTATGATCGCAAACATGATCTATTCGGGAGACTCTGCAGGAATGTGGACAGGGCAAACTGCTGCTTCACTCAACATTACAGTTTATTTGACGTTCATCTCAGATGGAATGTCGAATCAGTTTAATGTCAATATAGTCTATGGCGAGCTGAAGGAGACATTGTAATTGAAGAACAGAAAAGGCCAATTATCAAACTATTGCAACAAGTTGGAAGCACACAGTTATATAAAATGTCATTGCATGATACGGAATTAGAATTTCACTCCATTGGAATAAAAAGCCTAACAATAAAAAACAGACAAATTTCCACCAGCAAATTAATAACTTTCCATTTGTATGTAGGCAGATAGCATTCTCCTAGAACATTTACCAAGCTCATATCGGTCTGTCACATAGCTAACCGAGACAGCTCTATGGCTATTCAATCAACTTTTCCAAAAGTTGATGTTGACATGCTTCATACCACAGCATTTTAACCATAGACACTTATGTTGAGGTTTCTTACAGACTGTGAATTGTTCATTAGTAGAACATTTCAGAGGAAACATGGACATCCCTTAAGACTGGAAGAAAAGAAGTTTAGTCTTCAAGTATGGAAAGGTTTTTCACTGTGAGAACGGTAAAGCTATGGAACTGTCTTCCATTGGACGTTGTTATGGCAGGTTTATTGGATAGTTTCAATAGAAAGCTGGATGAGTTGATCCAGGGACATTCCTGATTGCTACTTGGAGTCAGGAAGGAATTTGTATCCCCTTTATGCTGCTTATGAAGGTTCTTGTTCATCCAGGTCATGGTATATCTGTTGTATTCAGTTAGATCAACTGGACTTGAAGTTTAGTTCTTGAAGACTATTCGCTAGTCATCCAACTGGCTTTCTCAATTGAGTCCAGTTGATCTAACTGAATACAACAGAGGATCCATTTAGTACTGTTTTTTTTCTTCCTCCTTTCTCAGGATAAAATGTGGGTATTGCCGAGTAGGTTTGACTGAATGGACATATATTTTTATTTAACCTCAAATTCTATATTATAATATACTATCAGGGTTATTCAATAAAAGTTCTTATCGTTAAAAATGGTGCTAATTTTGCCCCAACCAATCAGATGTTAGCTTTCAAATGTTAAACAATATCTGATTGGCTGGGGTAAAATTAGCACCATTTTTAACAATAAGAACTTTTATTGAATCTCCCTGTAAGTATATTAAAACTCAAAAGTGGGTGTGACTGATGCACTAGCAAATCTAAAGTTTTCCTTCAGTGCAGATTCCCCAATCTTCATCGTTGTCTTCATGTTTAGACAAGCTCCCGTTTGTCACCAGGCAGTTAGTGCCTAGATGAGCATGTTTACCCCCAGGACTTGAGGCACAAGGAATCCCCACTGAGGCTGGCAAAACCTGGAAAGTTTGGCACATCAGGAGCAAACTGGGCACATAAGTGGAATACAAGAAAAGACAAACAAAATAGGAGGAAGAAGAGTAGAGATGAGTTTAGATGAGAAGACTGGGCACAGTACATATGAGTCAGGCAAATTGGAATCAAAACTCCAATTTGCCAAAATAAACTCCAAAAAAAGCAGAGGTCAGTTCAGGCAGCAAACAGAGAGTAGCCAAGGGAGGAAATTGGGTCAAAACAGAGCAAACGGATAAGAGAATAACATGACAAGCAGAGAAAGTAAAAGAGCTGGGAGAGAATAAAAAGGGTTCCAGAGCCAATGAGAAGGAACAAAAGGAAAAAGGTGATTGGCTCCTTTAAACTACGTGGTCAATTTTGTTTAAGTGGCTGCAGCGTGAGGATCAATAAGAGGATCTGGCAATATGCACACATGTCAAAGAACAGGGAATATTTGAAGAATGCCGAACGCGAGATTGAGATTCGGAAATCACTAAAAAAGGCCCAACACGCAGCAAAACATGCTGAGGGGAATCCGCGGAAAGAGCCGAAAGATGTAGAGGAATTTTTACCCTCTTTTGCAACAAGGAAGCACATGCTGGGCCTGATTCCTCTTGTATAATAACAACCCCTTTTTAAGATAGACAAGGCAGCTAGAAAGCTTAGGGAGAGGGGGGCCAAAAGGAGCAAAAAGCCCTCCACTGAGCATAAAAATGGAGCAGATCCTTCTTATAACAGAAAGCTTCTTGCAGTCTCATGCTATATGAATAGCATTGCCCACAAAATCCAAGAATCTGGGAACCTGGGAGTAAGGAATTACTTCTTGTTTCTTCAATACTTCTTGCATTGTGGGCAATGCTATTCATATAGCATGAGACTGCAAGATGCTTTCTGTTCTAAGAAGGTTCTGCCCTATTTTTATGCACAGTGAAGGGCTTTTTGCTCCTTTTGGCCCCCCTCTTCCTAAGCTGTCTAGCTGCCTTGTCTATTGTACGTCCAAGTCCTATCCCATAGAGCCATGAATCTGTATCTTGCACTGACGAGATCTAACAAGATCGAAACATGTCATGTCTGCAGGTCAGATGATTGGCTCTATATATTAGGCTATACTGCATGTTATTAAGCCAGTGGTTCTGGACACATGCATAAGCCAAGGGACATGAAGGAGAATTTTGCATATCTCCGCCCCTTACTCTAGGGAACCTGGGAGTAAGAAATTACTTCTTGTTTCTTAGATTTTGTGGGCAATGCTATTCAAGATTCTGCTACCTTCTAGAAATATTGAATATTCTAGAAATATGGAATTTTCAAAAAATATAAAAAAATTTGGGCTAACTATCGAATTTTGAATGCGGAGCCTCAGAAGTAACCCTTTTCTCAGGTCCTTGAGCCATGTACAGTAAGTTACAATTTTATTCAGACTTATTGAACTATTCGGTCCCATTGACTTTAAAGGGTCCAATTTCAGATTTTTAAAATTTTCAAACTATTCAGAAGTTCGAAAATCTGTAAAAGGACCGAATGTTTGGAAGTTCGTCCATCTCTAGTATTAACCTATTCAACATCCATTGGCATTAGAGTAGCAAGTAGTAATGAGTTACTACTGCCCCTATGGAGACGGCCCTACCGGCTGGTAAGTCTGATTGACATCCATGCAAATGGTTTGGTGGGTCTCCACTTTGCAGAGGGTGCAAAATAAACTTGGGAAATTGGCTGCAAAATGGCAAATGAGTTTTAATATTGATAAATTCAGATTTATGCATTTGGCAGAAACAGTGTAATCACATATTACTGAGAGATTCCAATAGATTCTGACTGTCTAATGTGTATTGTCCACAATAACTCCCCAGCCAGCTCCTAACGCCATTCCATTGAGGATATAACCAGATAACAATCATTTCTCTAAGTAAACAAAAGTTTTTACTATAAAGTCATGCAAAGTAACCCTGGTATCACTGCCAATTACCGTACAGATATTCTTTTGTCTGACGGATAAAAGCGTTTATCTAATGATTTGATTTTTTTTCTTTATGTCCTACTCATACTGCATAAAGCCTCAACAATGACTAAAATAGACAGTAGTTCTCTGTCATCAGGTCAGGGCACTGCTGATTTCATTCAGAGAAATGTAGTTCACTGAAATGTTCAGTCATCTACTGATTGCCTGTTTGTACGGTTTAAACATCCTCAGGTCTCTAGACAGCAACTTAACCAACCCTGGGACTGAAACCATAACAGACGCTACTAGGGGTCCTGCACAAGAAGTCAGTAACTATCTAATCAAGATATAGTATCTCCTTGCACACCTCCTTTTTATGTTGGTGCAGTGATCTCGTGGCTGCTAACCACAAACAGCTATCTACTGTAACTAGAAGATGATGAGAGCCGCACTCACAAATCTTTAAATGGTTTTTTATTGTGACCAAATATCTGGTGACAATAAAAAACATTTAAAGATTTGTGAGTGCCGCATTCAACAACAATCTATTCACCAAACAACCTGGATTAGCAGGTTAATCTTGTCCTAACTCTCTCAAGGCTACAATTAAAGGCCCCCAAGGGGGAAACCTTACAGAACACAGTTGTTCTAGTAATTTTCCATTTAAAGGCTCTGTCGGATGCTAAGGGCCTGAGGCAGATGCCTTAAAACCATCCCTAACCCCTTCCTAGTCTTATTTATTTGACATTCCCTTATATGGTCCTGGGCCTTTCCTTTAGAGGCCAATGCAGGTAATTCTGGAAAAAATGCTGGTACCTACAAAACAAGCAGAACTTTCAAGCTGTCAAAAGCAGATTATGTTCCAGATCACTAGGGGCTAAGTAGACATGAAATAAATGAAGCCTTAAGAGAATAAAACCATTTCAATAGAGAGTGTTGTATTAATCACCAGCGCTAGACATTGTAACATGTTCAGTTAATCGAGCCAGGAAATAAATCTCCTCCAGGAACAGTAGATGTAAAGAAACCCATATTTGTCACTGAGTCGTTGTTACTGAAGGGTGAAAAGTTGGCTCTTGTTACACCTTGGCTTTGTGTATGGTAAGTGCGGATTTCTAGATAACAGTGTTAGTAAAGGGGAAAGTATTTAATTACATGCCCACAGACAATGCTCACCGCAAGGCCAGGGGATAATATACTAAAGGAATGTTTTGTAACAAGTGGCTGTGATTTAGAGGGCTGCAGTGGGAGGTCAATGACTCCTGGCAAGTGCTGTTTGCCAGCACAGAAGCCTCCTTACCCTCCTCTTAAAGCTGTGCAAATCTCAAAGAGCTTTGTACCTGCCCAGAGGAGGAATCCCCCGGTAGACCCTGCAGTCATTGGCCATGACATCATCTGTCAGGGCCATGACTACTGATGCCTCTACCCAAAATAAATCTCCTAGAGGGGAAGTGAACTTTTTTAGTGACATGGGGTAAGTGTGAGTATTACAATCTTGGGTTTGGGGAGGGGAAGGTTTGCTTTACATTATTATGTTGGGGGTTGGATGTGCCCTTTAAAGGAGAAACAAAGGTGAAACATTAAATTTGGGCTAAAATAAGGATTGCTGTCTGCAACCTCCTTCCTAAAAATGTATATTTAAAGGGCATGCCCTCCCTAAAAAAACTGGTGGCTTGTCAGTTATCTGCCCACAACCGCTATTTTTACCAGTTTATTACATGCATTTGTATGCAGATATTTAATGACAAGTACTCTTCCAATTTGGAAAAGATATCTTCTTCATCCCTTATGCTAAATGAGCTTTTTATAAGCTTGAGCATGTGCAGAACTAACTTTTGCTCTATGGCTGTTAAGCAGGCCCAGATTTACCATTAAGCACATTAGATAGGTGAATAGGCATGCCTGTGGTTGGAAGGGCAGTTGTCAATCTGCCCCCACCAATCTAACCCCTATTAAGTTTATTTTCTTCCCAAAACATGGGTGTGGTTTAGGGATGTGGTCTATGTATAGGGGTGGGGCTAAGGGCGCCAGGCTTTTTGTGTCTACAGGCTCCTGTGGTGTATATCCACCTCTGATGTTAAGGGTCTCTGTCTTATAAAAGAAAAAAACTTTGAATAGCACCCTCCACATTTGAATGATGCCCTAGCTTTTCACCTAGGTTGTCTTTGCATAAATACAGCCCTGAGAATGTGCAGAGGAGGCAGCAGGGGAATCAGCAGTCAATCATTGGTTGTGATGTCGGCTGTCATAGCCTTGGAGGAGCCAGCTTACTCTGCCAGGATGGATTCAATTATATTATACTTAAATACTTATACAAACTACAATGAAAGGGCCTAGGATATTCAGAAATAGGGCTAAAACTACACCCATAAAGCAGCACTAGGTTAAATGACGTGATAGATTAATATTTATACATGAGATGTAGTCTATTCAATGCTTCTTTGGTGGTGTAATTCTCAATGAAGTAAAACAACAGGGAACATAAAGTAATGAGTAATTGTAGTAATAGTGCAATGTGGGGCCATTTTTACTGGTTTTAAGTCACTTAATATTGATTCATCCTTCTGTTCTATACAATAACATAGTCATCCATTACCCCAGGCAGAAATGTTGACACTTTTTACCTATATGCTCTAAAGGGTAGGGTTACAAAAGTACATGAAGGCGGCCATACACATGCGATCCCTATCCCATTGTGCTGACAGATCACATTGGCAAGTGTGCAGAATGCAGGGGCACAGCCCCCCAGCGAGATTGGAGGCCGATTGCCTGAACCGCCCCCTCCTCTCCCCAGAGTTCAACAATCAGATGTTTTTAAACAGCTGATCAAGCATATGAAGGAAACATATATGCAATCAGCTGTTTTAAAGACTGCACCTGAATGTTTCCTACACAGCTGATCACAGAGGTTTTCACTGGACCTGAATGTTTCCTACACAGCTGATCACAGAGGTTTTCACTGGACCTGAATGTTTCCTACACAGCTGATCACAGAGGTTTTCACGGGCACTCTTACCATCCACCCCGTGGTAGTGGCAGGCTGTGGTTACGCCACTGGCCGTATTGTAATTAGTCGGATTACTTAAAGAAAGGGTGCTGATACCGTGTCAGCATGGGCTATAACCCAGAATTTTTACTAAAACTGATATTTTTCATGTTATTTTTTTATTTAAAATTGGGCAAAAATGCAGTGGACACGTCTGTAATTTTTGCCTGATTGTATGGTTGGCGGTACCACTGCTTTAATTCCCATCCCTTTGTTTATCAGCCTGTCTGAAGAGAATATCGGGCTAGTATTGGCAACATGTATGTCCAGCCTTAATCCTGCCCATAGAAAGCTTAGCACTCATGGTCTGCAGTAAATGCATCATGTTCAACCATTATCAGTTGCCATCAGTCCAGTATAATGAGCTGAACAAGGCACAATTAAAGCAAATATGGCAAGATTCATTGACAAGGGTTTTTTCATATCCGGTACTGTCACCCCTCCTTTTTTATAATCTTTCGTGGTAAATTCTTTTTTTGTCACCGTTGGAACTGTGCCCAGTGTGACATCAGCTTTCCAGTAACCGGTCCTTACTAGGTATTATTGAATGGAATTCAGCAGAAACAAAGGCTTTGTTTTAGTTTGCGACAATGTGTAATGATAAGTAAAGCTTGGGATATATACAATGTGATTACATCGGAATTTATAGTTTGCAGGATTCCACTCTTTGTACCTTAATCACAGCTTTTAACCTCCATTATATTTTGAACTGTAGATGGGATTTGTTTAATTGTTGAATGTGTCCTTGTGTCTGACCTACACGGATAAACAGTGACCTTTTGCGTATTTTTAGACTGTATAATCTCTTCTTATCTTCTAATATGATCTGATATCTGTTAAATGTATTACATCATATGGGTAAACATCTAAATCATAGAAATGTAAATGTATTACATCATATGGGTAAACATCTAAATCATAGAATGTAAATGTATTACATATGGGAAACATCTAAATCATAGAAAGTAAGTTACATCATATGGGTAAACATCTAAACATAGAAATGTAAATGTATTACATCATATGGGTAAACATCTAAATCATAGAAAGTAATGTATTACATCATATGGGTAAACATCTAATCATAGAAATGTAAATGTATTAAATCATATGGGTAACAAATCTAAATCATAGAAATGTAAATGTATTACATCATATGGGTAAACATCTAAATCATAGAAATGTAAATGTATTACATCATATGGGTAAACATCTAAATCATAGAAATGTAAATGTATTACATCATATGGGTAAACATCTAAATCATAGAAATGTAATGTATTACATCATATGGGTAAACATCTAAATCATAGAAATGTAAATGTATTACATCATATAGGGTAAACATCTAAATCATAGAAATGTAAATGTATTAAATCATATGGGTAAACATCTAAATCATAGAAATGTAAATGTATACATCATATGGGTAAACATCTAAATCATAGAAATGTAAATGTATTACATCATATGGGTAAACATCTAAATCATAGAATGTAAATGTAACATCATATGGGTAAACATCTAAATTAGAAATGTAAATGTATTACATCATATGGGTAAACATCTAAATCATAGAATGTATGTATTACATCATATGGGTAAACATCTAAATCAAGAAATGTAAATGTATTACATCATATGGGTAAACATCTAAATCTAGAAATGTAAATGTATTACACATATGGGTAAAATCTAAATCATAGAAATGTAAATGTTTACATCTATGGGTAAACATCTAAATCAAGAAATGTAAAGTATTACATCATATGGTATACATCTAATCATAGAAATGTAAATGTATTACATCATATGGTATACATCTAAATCATAGAAATGTAAATGTATTAATCATATGGGTATACATCTAAATCATAGAAATGTAAATGTATTACATCATATGGGTAAACATCTAAATCATAGAATGTAAATGTATTACATCATATGGGGAAACATCTAAATCATAGAAATGTAAATGTATTACATCATATGGGATACATCTAAATCATAGAAATGTAAATGTATTACATCATATGGGTAAACATTTAAATCATAGAAATGTTAAGTATTACATCATATGGGTAAACATCTAAATCATAGAAATGTAAATGTATTACACGCTTATGCTTAAAACCACCATATAATACTGTAAAAGTGTGAAGTTTCAGTAATAAAAAAATAGTTGAGTTAGCCCTCCAGGTCACCAGCAGTGTAAAGTCACCCCTACAGTTCACCAGCCAGTGTAAGTCAGCCCTCCAATTCACTGGCCACTGTAATGTCAGTCCTCCCGTTCACCACCCAGTGTAAGTCATCAGCCTCCCAGTTCACTGGCCAGTGTAAAGCCAGCCCTCCAGTTCACAGCCAGTAAAGTCAGCCCTCAGTTCATGCCAGGTAGTCGCCTCAGTCTGGCCAGTGTAAAGTCAGTTCTCCAGTTCACCAGCCAGTGTAAAGTCAGCCCTCCAGTTCACTGGGCAGTGGTAAAGTCAGTCCTCCAGTTCACCAGCCAGTATAAAGTCAGCCCTCAATTCCACTATCCAGTGTTAATTAGCCTTATTTGTCTGCCAACACAGAGAAACAATAATGTATTATTTAGTCCAGCCATTACTAGAGTGAACAAGTTTTGTTTGTCCACTGGGTTGCTATGTGCTGTAAGATATGCGCCATATATAGCAAATTTAAACAACTTGTTTTGATTTCCCATTTCACTGACAAAGGTGTGATCACATTTCCATGGCAAGATCTTTAGTAAAGTGTACACGCATTAGGTGTTTTTTAGCACAGTTTGTGAGAGTCTAATAAAAATGACCTGAAAACTGGCCATGGGCAGGGAGAGGGTGGGCCAGACTCAGACATGAGACGGCAAAGCCCAGGGATAAGGACCTAATGGTTAGACTTACCCTATGTTTAAGGGTATGTTGGGCTTGTGGGGTCTGTGGGTTTATTGTATAATTCAGGGCACCATCAGTCTTAGTCTGACTACTTTAAATTTAAAACAGTCTTTAACAACAGTCTTTAACAACAGTCTTCAAAAAAAAAAAATATTTTTTTCCTGTCTATGAAGAGAGAACTGTCTGTAATAACTGTATTATTCACTTTGCGACCGTTAATACATTGCGAAAATGCTAGCGGTAAGTTGCAACCTTTTGCGCGTATTTTAAAGAACACCATTGAAGAGGCGTTAATGTTGCACAAAAAAACTAGCGCAAAAAACGGCGCAAAATGTATTGCATCGCTTTGCGCTGGCCAAAGAAAAAAAATGCGACATGGTGCAGGCAGTGCAAAACTTCACTAACACGTTAGTACATAGGTTAGCGCAATTTTGCAAATTTTCTGTTAGTGCAGGATATTGCATCTCCCTGTTAGAATCTTATACAGAATGCCATTGTGTATATGAATACAGACAGCTATGTTGGACTTTAACCCTGTAGTGTGGGTAAATTTTGCAGACTCACGGTAAAAAAAGCAGTTAATGCTGGAGTGACTGGAAAGGCAGGGGTTACAATTCTGACCTTGGTTTTACTAGCAGAGGTCAGAGCCCAGCAAAGTAACAATCTCCCATAGAACAAGTAACAAACTTCTATCTGCACTGCACCTATGCATGAGACCAGAGCAAGTGTCTGCATGTGAACAGATGACATGTGATTTCATTGGTCTGTTGAAATCCTTCTGGCCACCATGATCTATGGGATGTGGATGATTCTAGTGATGATATAATAAAAACTACCACTTGAGGTCAGCTAGAACTACAGCAGCTATGTGGACCTCCAGAAGATTGAATTTAAAACTAACAATCATTGTACAACAGCAGAGTGCAGACAGAATGCTGGGAGTGTAGTTTTAAAAACAGAACGTAATATCTACACCCATTTAAAGGTATAAATATTTCACTGCTGCTCCACCTGCTCCCTCCGAAAGCTTGGGGTGGGTTGCGGGTATGAAGCGGAGAAAATCGGGTTGCGGCTATTGTGCAGGTTACGGGTTTTTTGGGTCAGGTGCGGGTCTGGAAAATTAGACCCGCGCAGGACTCTAGTGTCAGTGTGATAAATCTGGGACATTTCATTAATAACATTAGAGAGGGATTCCCAGCATAGGATGTGTGGCATAAAGGGGGCACCTGCTGTATACCAGTTTGTATGTTCAGCACCACAACAATGCAGGGGTGAGGGGGACTGGCCAGATATCAGACAATTAGGTCAAGGTATAATGATCTGTCTGTGGAAAGTCCTGCATGGACTTACATTAATTGCAAGATCTCCGATATTTCCAGCTTAGCAGGAACATGTCACTTGCACTGCAATCTACTGGACATAAAGAGCAGTCACTAAAACAGCTTTAGAGATATGACATGCAACAGACCCGCAGCTTTCTAACCAGACCTGACCCATTTAAACTCACTGTGGGTTAGCGGAGCCGCAAATCTGGTAAACCTGGGTGCCCGATAGAGATGGGATCTGGGTCCGTGTTGGTTCCGAAATCCGAATGATCCGGATCCATTTAAAGACATTATTCCCATTTTACATTGTAACCTGCAATATTTTTAAGTGATGATGTGGTTAAAGGATTAGTTCACTCAGAAAGTGAACTATTCCGATTTTGTATTAATTGAAGAACGGGAGGTATGGGAACTTTATCTTACCCCGTGTTTTCAATTAAGTAACAGGAGCCAGGAACGAAGATAGAAAACTTACTCGTGAGTGCATTCCACCACTGGCTCCCTTACCTTAACTGAAGAACTGAGGAGGTGAGTTAGCTCCTTTACAACCCGTTCCTTTACATATCTTTTAAGATTACAGTAACAAACTAATAAACTGGAGGGCTAACAATATGGGTTTTAAGAACTGGATTGCTGACAATACTGGCTAATGAACTGGAGGGCTGACAACACTGGCTATGAACTGGGGGGCTAACACTAGCTATCAACTGGAGGGCTGACTACACTGGGTAATGAACTGGGGGCGACAATACTGGCTAATGCAATGGGGGGCTAACCACTAGCTAATCAACTGGAGGGCTGACTACACTGGGTAAGGAAATGGAGGGCTGAGAACACTGGCTAATGAACTGGGGGGCTAACATTAGCTAATCAACTGGAGGGCTGACTACACTGGTTAACAAATGGAGGGCTGACAACCCTCTGCCTTGGCAAAGCTTACCTTTCACTCTTAACTGCGGGCTCTTCCTGTCCACTGAAATCTTATTCAACTCTTGTGAGACTTGCTGGAGGTTAATCTCATTTGGGTAGTAGACAGGACTGCCCTGATAGCTGTATATTACCTTAAACTAAACATGTACTGGAAAGAGGATAGATTAGCAGAGTTGCTTCTATGTTTATAATGTAATGATGTTTAAAGGGCTAACACTTTGGCAAATATTTGTGGCATTGAGCTGCAGTTATCTATCTATGTGTGACTATAATGTGGTTAATCTTTTGAAACGTGTTTCTGGGGGACATTGTGCGTCAATAATTATTTTAAATGTAGGGGTTATTGTTATACAACATAGTCACTATTAAGGGGATATTGCAAAATGTCCAATTTGGGGGGAAATTATGTTTTGGTATTTACCCAAAAAATAAATTAATGTGAGAAGATGTTGGACCCCATTTTTAAAGGGAAAAATATGATGTGTTTTAAAGTTAAAGAGGAAAATATTGATACGCTTAAAGCCAAAATGGATATAATACACTTTAGAAGCGTATCACATCAACTTCCCCTTAAATGTGTATCAAACCAACTTCCCTTTGAAAGAGTATCGCATTAAATTCCCTTTAACTTTAAAGCGTATCACATTAAATTGCCCTTTAACAATGGGGTACAACATCTCACATTCATTTATTTTTTAGGGTAAACACAAATTTGACATTTTGCAATATCTCATAGGGACTATTTTGCACAATAACCCCCTACATTTAAAAGTACTGCAATCGACCAAATTGAATTATTGACACACAATGTCCCCCAGAAAACACAATTTAGATGCCACATAAAATTTTGCTTGCAAAAGCAAAAGACACATGGAAAAGGAAGGTGGCGAAAAGAATGTGTATGTGGCCTTTAATACGGGGTTTCAGTAGTTTGTGGGGAAAAGGGACACAAGTTGTGAAGTAAAATGAACCCCTTACGTGCAGTTGTGTAGGTGTGTCATCCATCAACAGCTCTCTTATTGTATTTACTTAAGTAAAAGGGATTTATTACCTTGTGCTGCACACACACATAGCATGGCTGTCAGCACCCTGCAATGGGAAACTATACAATTCCTTAGCTGCCTTCTCTGTTACATCACATGTTCTTCTGCGCCTCATGATTGACAGCTCTATCCAGAACAAAATGAAAAGTAAGCATTATCCTGGCATAAACAATCTGTGACATTTGGAATTTATGAATTAAATTAACTACTCGATTCACCACCAGATGGCAGCACACAGGTGTATTAACTTAAAATGTGGGGGGAGAGTAGGTATGAGGGCATTTTTAAAAGTTGTAAAGTAGCCTATGCTTTTTTCTCCACGTCCTTAAACATAATTATACCAAGTCTCTGGCTGTTTTTTTGGAACATACATACATACATTGACTTTAATATTGTGGATTTATATAGCGCCAACAGTTGCTTTACAATTACATGTATACATTCATCAGGCCCTGCCCCGAAGAGCTTACAATCTAAGCACATTTATTTGACACATACAACCTATCAGTATGTCTTTTAAATGTGGGGGAAACAAGAGTGCCCGGGGGAACATACAAACTCCTTGCAGATGTGTCCAAGAGTGGAATCGAACACAGGACTTCAAGGCTGCAAGGCATCAGTGCTAACCACTGAGCCACCGTTCTGCCCAATATATATATATATATATATATATTTACTTCCTCTATACAAAGCACTGGTAAAGTCTCATTAAGGATATGCAATTGTGGAATTGGCAACTAAAAAAGGGCAACTAAATAAATAAATAATGCTGGTACCGGGGTGGTTCCCAACCACAACATATACAGTTGGGAAGTTGGACTAACCAGTCGGGAGAGATGCATGTACCAGCAGCCAATGGGCAATAGAGGAGCCTGACTATGTAGACAGGTCAGAATAAATTGGGGTTATTCACACTGGAGAATAGGCATTGTGTGAGGATATGGTCAAAACTTTTTTTACAATGTAAAGTCAGTATCACCCTTCCGGATCCTCTTTGAGTCTCCTGCGAGACCACCCCAATCTCCGCAATGGAGAGTTCTAAATCTCCTCCCGTTATGCCCCCTTTTGGGCCACGCACCGCCCACACCACGCCCATAACACCCATAACCCCGCCTCCAACAACTGTTGCGTGCATGCCCCGCTGACTGCATGACGTCAGTGATGTCACGCAGCGTCAACATGTCCCCACTCCACCTGCCCGGAAGCACAAATTGGCGAGGTGGGATGTCTGTAAAGTTCAGATAAATGTGGGATAAAAGTGATAACAGCCATCTCCCATTTTAACATACTCCAAAAATCAGCACTTCAAGGTTATGCTTGTGCAGAGGGTCCACAGTCAAACCATTTAACTGAGTTAGTGCCATTGTAAGTAGCTTGTATACGTAACTGTGTGGAGTAACTGTGTATGAGTTATCATCTTTCTCTCCCACTTCCTTCATCCTCCAGTCTTATGACTGTACATTTGTCAACTCCCCTCCTCATACCATGAACACATAGACACAATAACACCCACATGTGTGACTCAGTATACTATTTACCAAACAATGTCATTCAAATAGCAAGATAACACAATAAAATGTGTTATCCTATACTGTGTTGTCCATTGATTGTATTTTGTTTTTACAAAGTCATTACCTTCTGAAGGAATTTCATCATTAATAGTGTAATTAATACACAGTGTATGAATCTAAAAATATCTTAATTTATTTCCATTTTTAGACACAAACGGCTTTTTCAGCAGATCACATAGCGCACGTATCTATTATCAAATTAAATGGGACAGAAGGATGTTAAACCCAAATTATCCCCTTTCATCTGACACTTTGCTGCTTTTTACAACAAACTATCTAGGTCCGAGGTGTTATAATTAGTCTATGGGCGTTATATAGGACTATTCACACCAGCACCCAGTGGGGTAACTAGGAATACACTGGCCTATGATGAGGCCCTAATCCACAGTGGATTTCTGGGAGGAGACTATCAGGGTTTTTAATATAAAGTTCTTATCATTAAAAATGGTACAAATTTTGCCCAACCAATCAGATATTATTTAACATTTGAAAGCTAACATTTGATTGTTTGGGGCAAAATTAGCACATTTTTAACTATAAACTTTTATTGAACCTCCCGTATATCTGTCATAGGAAAAATAAAAGATGGCCCCTGCGGTTGCTCCTCCTGCCCCCCTGGTAGTTACGCCCTTACCAGCACATTAAACATATACCAAATCGACTTATATTGTAATGTTACCACTTTCTTATTAAAGGGGAAGTTCAGTGTAAATACAGTACTTTTCAGAAAAAAGAGCAGTATTTTTTATCCCAATGACCTTAATCTGCCAAATCAGCATTTTGTCTGTGATAAATAAATGTTTCTGAATTACTGACTTCCTGTTTGCAGGACCCCTAGTAGAGAACGTTATGGTCTTGCCCTTGACCCAGCGCCTGGGTTGATTCAGTTGCTCAGTAGAGATCTGAGCAGTTTGACCCATCCAACAGCCAATCAGTGGAAATTACTGTTAGGAACATTCCAAGGATGTGGTGCATCCTGGGAAGAAGAAGGACTGTTGAAACCTGAGATTTCAGCTCATAACGTCAACAGCAGGGAACAGCAAAGGGATAAAATCAACTGATTTTCAAAATGGGAGAGAATAGTGAGAATAACTAAGGAGGCATTACACAAACTAACAATTTAACAAATATTGATCATTTCCACTGAACTGTCCCTTTAAGGTTATCAAGGCGTGCGCTATCTCAAACGGCCTCTTTGTGTGCTATGTCTCCGCTGCCCAAGTGACCTGCTAAGCTGAAGGGGCCAGAGACCAAATGAGAGTGAAATTACCAGAGTCCGGCCAAAGTTGCTCTTCTCACGGCTACCACTCGTATTCTTATCAAAAGTTGCTAGGTGGCTGGAATCTGGAGTGGAACTCTCTCTCTCCATCACTTCGCCAGGCGTCATCCAAAAGCTCTTTTAAATATAAACTGCTTAATGTTTTGAAAACTTCAAATCCAGCATTCCCCAATTAAAGAGGGAATCTGGAATTGTAGTTTTAAAACATTGAGAGGGCCAGGTTAAGGATCCCTGCATTAGGGTTAGGTCCCATATGTGTGTTTGATCCGTTTTCTGTTTTGCTTGCGTCTTGCGGTCGACATATTGTTAAAGTATAATAGAAATCTCGGGAAACCCTTCCCATGTATAATTTGCATTATGATCTTTTCGGTCCGTTTTTTTATCCGCATACGTGCGTGTGTCAGAATCGCACTTTATAAAAAAAAAACCTGCGGACAGACGCGGAAAAACTTTTTTTTTTTTTTTTTTTTTTGCATTTTCTCTGGTATTTTCCTGTTGATTTTCCAAAAACTGACACAACGCACAACAGAGTGAAAACGCAGACAAACGCACAGAAAACCGCATGTCTGTTAACCGCAAATGGACCGGAACACAGACAAATGCATTGTTCAAAACACATGCAAAACCGAATGCACAGCACAAACTGGGACCTAACCCATAATCTCTATGAACCCAGGGCCATATTAAAACCCACGGTATCAGACACTACCGTACCGCTGGTTTTATAAATGTTCAATCACGGCGTAAATATATAGCCACGGTCGTACATTTACAAACAGTCTTTTGTAATTCTAATTGTGCGCTCGTAATTGTGGCTGTAAAATTTGCGACAGCCCAGGCGCGGTTTCCATATTTAGCAAGACAGGACCAATAAAAGCGAAATGAATGGGGTTTGTGCCAGGGAAACCTGACTATAGGAGGTATAATCCAGGTATTAGACCACAATATTAAACAATGTATTGTTAGTTCAGATATGGGCACCGAGTTGAGAACATTTGGGTTTGTGTGTAGTGATAATTACATGCGTTGATAAAATTAGAAAATAGGTCATTGTAGTCTTGGTGGTTAAACAGTTTTGCTTATGATGCAGTTTCTTCTATCGGAGAGGAATTTCCATAATGTGTCTTCTACTGTTTTGGTTAAAGGGAAATTTATAAAAAGAACATTGTGACATATAAAGCCACAGCTGTATTTCTGAGAAAGTTGTACAAAACCTTATTTTCCAAATCCGGTCTATCAGCTGATTAAATAACCCAAAGTAGATTTTTGTATATATTGTCTCCCTGTTTATTAACTAGAAAACACAATCGCTGGGGTTACCATTATTATTCCCCATGGGTTATAAGCCTAATTTTAAACAGTTTTTCATACAGTATCAATTAAATGAACATAGATGGCAATGGCATTGCTGTTTATTCAAGGGGTATAGGCGCTCAAGCATAGGGGCAACTATAATGTACCCACCTCCTATGTGGACTGGCTCCCTCCCCATGAACCTTCCCATTGGTCAGGTTCCAGAATAGTGGGGGTGGAGCAAGACCACACCGCATAGTGGTTTAGTTCCTCACTCTTTGTAACTTTATTGGAAGGGGGTCCTGCTAGTTTAGCTTTAGTTAACTTTACACACCTTATATCTTTAATGCAAATGGGATCATAAATATTTCATTTCCAGTACTTGAGAATTTCCTGTTAGTGGACCACAACTGGAAACACAAACGTATATTATAACAGCAAAAAGAGTTTTGTGCGTCTTCGAATGTATGATATTCTTTTATACATGACTAGAGGAGTGATGGACTGATTCTGGCAATGCACACGTACTAATGGTACTAACAGGAAACAGTAGCCACGAATCATTAAAAAAGCTTGCCTACTGATGGATATGCCTCGATGGATGGTGTGTTGCTAATGGCGCCAGGTCACTGATAGATCTCTGTTGGGTTTAAGGATAGATATGGTGCAATAATTGCAAAACAAGCATTAACTTAGTATTCTGCATTCAGCATCTCTAGACAAGCTATGGTTTTATGGCGATGCATTTGGGGAGTAAGGGCTGGGCCACAGTAAGCGCTCTTTCGTGCATTTGTGCCGCGTTTCGCGTTTGCGCCCGCAATTTTGCCTAAAATGGAAATCGCGGGAACACGAAAATTCTGCAATTTCGTTGCGCATGCAATTTGCGTCGCTCGCGTTTTGGCACGCATGCATCACCATTTTTGGTGCGTTAACACATGCATTTCCAGAACGGAAAACGGCAAAATCGCATGCCTAAAACGCAACGTGCAACAGAAAACACACAAGAATCCCGCACACAAATGATGCACACGTAATGCTCGCGATTTTGTGCGCGATTCCTGTGCGTTGCAGTGTGGCCTGGCCTAAGAAAGAATTTTGCTGAGGCCAATATCTTGATAAAAAATAAAAAAAATATTCTAAAATAATATCTAAAGGAAATATAATATGATGTTTTTGTGTGTATTGTCACTAAATTTCTCCCTTCAACTTCCTCATTCGTTACTCATTCTGTACCTATCTGTTACCTCTCATTTGTTACCTCATTCTGTTACTATCTTCGTTACTCATTCGTTACCTCCATTCTGTTACCTCATTCTGTTACCTTCATTCTGTTACCTCTTCTGTTACCCATTCTGTTACCTCTCATTTGTACATTCTGTTACCTCTCATTCTGTTACCTCATTTGTTACCTTCATTATGTTACCTCATTCTGTTACATCTTTACCTCATCTTTGTTACCCTCATTTTGTTACCTCATTCTTGCTACCTCTCATTTGACCTCATTCTGTTACCTCTATTATGTTACCTCATTCTGTTACCTTCATTTGTTACCTCTCATTCTGCCTTATTATGTACCTCTCATTTGTACCTCATTCTGTTACATCTCATTCTGTTACCTCATTGTTACTATCATTGTTACCCATTGTTAACTCTCATTCTGTTACCTCATTCTGTTACACTATTCTGTTACCTCTCATTACTGTACCTCATCTGTTACCTCTCATTCTGTACCTCATTCTGTACTTCATTTCTGTTACCTATTATGTTAATCTCATTCTGTTACCTCATTCTGTTACTCTCATTTGTTACCTCATTCTTACCTCTATCTGTTTACCTCTCATTCTGTTACCTTCATTCTGTTACCTATTCTGTACCTCTACTTCTGTACCATTGTGTTACTCTCCATTCTGTTACATATTGTTACCTCTCATTCTGTACCTCATTCTGTTACTCTCATTTGTTACATCTCACTTCTGTACCTCATTCTGTGTACCTCTCATTCTGTTACCATCATTATGTTACCTCTCATTCTGTTACTCATTCTGTTACCTTCTCATCATGTTACTCATTCTGTTACCTCTCATTCTGTTACCTCTCCTTCTGTTACCTCATTCTGTTTACCTCTAATTCTGTTACCTCATTCTGTTACCTCTCATTCTGTTACCACTCATTCTGTTACCTCTCATTCTGTTACCTCATTCTGTTACCTCTATTCTGTTACTCATTTGTTACCTTCATTCTGTTACCTCATTTGTACTCTCATTCTGTTTACCATTTGTTACTCTCATTCGTTACCTCATTTGTTACCCTTCTGTTACTCTCATTCTGTTACCTCTCATTCTGTTACCTCATTCGTTACCTCATTCTGTTACCCTCATTCTGACTATTCGTTACCTCTCTTCTGTTACCTCATTCTGACCTTCATTCGTTACCTATTCTGTTACCTCTCATTTGTTACCTCATTCTGTTACCTCATTCTGTTACCTCTCATTCTGGTACTCATTCTGTACTCTCATTCTGTTACCTCATTCTGTTACCTCTCATTCTGTTACCTCATTCTGTTACCTCATTCTGTTACCTCTATTTCGGTTACTCATTCTGTTACCTCTCATTCTGTAATCTACATTCTGTTACCTCTCATTCTGTTACCTCATTCTGTTACCTCTATCTGTTACATCATTCTGTACACTCTCATTCGTTACCTCATTCTGTTACCTCATTATGTATCTTTCTCATTCTGTTACATATCATTCTGTACTCTCATTCTGTTACTTCTATTGTTACATCTCATTCTGTTACCTCATTCTGTTACCTCTCATTCTGTTACCTCTCATTCTGTTACATCATTCTGTTACCTATAATTCTGTTACCTCATATTCTGTTACCTCATTCTGTTACTCTCATTCGTGTACCTCATTCTTTACTCTCATTCTGTTCTCATTCTGTTACCTCTCATTTGTACCTCTCATTCTGTTACCTCTCATTCTGTTACCTCATTCTGTTACTCTCATTCTGTTACCTCATTCGGTTACATCATTCTGTTACCTCTCATTCTGTTACCTCATTCTGTTACCTCTCATTCTGTTACCTCATTCTGTTACCTCTCATTCTGTTACCTCATTCTGTTACCTCTCATTCTGTTACCTCATTTCTGTTACTCTCATTCTGTTACCTCATTCTGTTACCTCATTCTGTTACCTCTCATTCTGTTAACCTCATTCTGTTACCCTCTCATTCTGTTCCCTCATTCTGTTACCACCTCTCATTCTGTTACCTCATTCTGTTACCTCTCTTCTGTCATTCTGTTACCTCTCTTCTGTTACCTCATTCTGTTTTACCTCTCATTCTGTTACCCATCTGCTTACTTGCTCTGTTACCTCATTCTGTTACCTCTCATCTTTCTGTTACCTCATTCTGTTACCTCTCATTCTGTTACCTCATTCGTTCCCTCTCTCTTTACCCCACCTTCATTCTGTTACCTCATTCTGTTACCTCATTCTGTTACCTTTCATTCTGTTACCTCATTCTGACCTCTCATTCTGTTTACCCATCTTTGTTACCCTCTCACCTCTCTGTTTAACCTCATTCTGTTACCTCTCATTCTGTTACCTCTCGTCTCATTCTTGTTACCTCTCTCATTCTGTTACCTCTCATTCTGTTACTCATTCTGTTACCTCTCATTCTGTTACCTCATTCTGTTACCTCTCATTCTGTTACCATTCTGCTCATTCTGTTACCCCTCCTCTCATCTGTTATCTCTCATTCTGTTACCTCTCATTCTGTTACTCTCATTCTGTTACCTTGTCCTTCTGTTACCTCTCATTCTGTTACCTCTTTCATATTCCTGTTACCTCTCATTCTGTTACCTCATTCTGTTACCTCTCATTCTGTTACCCACCCACCTTCATTCTGTTACCTCTCATTCTGTTACCTAGACTCATTTTCTGTTCCTCTCATTCTGTACCTCATTCTGTTCCCTCTCATTCTGTTACCTCTCATTCTGTTACTTCTCATTCTGTACCTCTATTCGTACCTCATTCGTTACCTCCATTCTTTACCTTCTCATTCTGTTACCTCATTCTGTTACCTCTCATTCTGTTACCTCTCATTCTGTTACCTCATTCTGTTACCTCTCATCTGTTACCTCATTCTGTTACCTCTCATCTGTTACCGACCATTCATTCTGTTACCTCTCATTCTGTTACCTCATTCTGTTACCCTTCATTCTGTTACCCTCTCATTCTGTTACCTCATTCTGTTACCTCTCATTCTGTTACTCAGTCATTCTGTTACCTCTCATTCTGTTACCTCATTCGGTCCCTCTCATTCTTTTACCTCATTCTGTTACCTCAATTCTGTTACCCTCTCATTTCTGTTACCTCATTCTGTTACCTCTCATTCTGTTACCTCATTCGTACCTCTCATTCTGTTACCTCATTCTTACCTCTCATTCTGTTCTACCTCATTTCTGTTACCTCTCATTCTGTTACCTCATTCTTCTTACCTCTCATTCTGTTACTCATTCTGTTACTCTCATTCTGTTCCCCTCTCTTCTGTTACCCTCATTCTGTTACCTCTCATTCTGTTACCTCTCATTCTGTACCTCTCATTCTGTTACCTCTCATTCGTTACCTCTCATTCTGTTACCTCATTCTGTTACCGACCTCTCATTCTGTTACCTCATTCTGTTACCCCCTCTCATTCTGTTACCTCATTTCTGTTACCCTTCTCATCTGTTCCTCATTCTGTTACCTCTCATTCTGTTACCTATCATTCTGTTACTCTCATTCTTTACCTCTCATTCTGTTACCTCATTCTGTTACCTCTCATTCGTTACCTCTCCATTCTGTACCCTCTCATTCTGTTACCTCTCTGTTACCTCTCTTCTGTTACCTCATCTCATTCTGTTACCTCATTTCTGTTACCTCTCATTCTGTTACCTCTCATTCTGTTACCTCTCATTCTGTTACCATCCTGTCACCTCATCTGTGCTACCTCTCATTCTGTTACATCATTCGTTACCGCCTCTTCTGTTAACCCTCTCATTCTGTTACCTCTCATTCTGTTACCTCTCATTCTGTTACCTCATTCTGTTACCTCATTCTGCTACAGTAGGTACTTTTTCAAATAAGTTCCCCTTTCTTTAACACAAATTCTTTATGTATCCAGTTACCATATGACCATAGCGAAACTTCCCATGCTTAAGGAGAAACTAAATATACAATATTAAACTTTACGTAGGATAAAGCAGCCAGTTAACACTGTGTTACTTATCTTCATTCTTCACCTCGCTGGGCATGGAGGAGAGAAAATCACCAGAAGACCCGTCTCTTCTCTGGCATTTGTCCCGCCACAGCCAGGGGAAGAGGACATGTGATCAATGCGTGTCCTGGCTGTAAAGCGCTACTGCTCACCAGAGGAGTGTGGAGCTGTGTCAAGCCACTTCAGCTGCTGAAAGAAGATAAGTAACCTTAGAAATGTTAATCACCCCCCCATCCCCACTTTCGCAATATCTATATGTTTGAAGGGACTTACCTGACCCGGTTCCTCTGCCTAAGCATCTTTGAAACGTATAGATAAGGTGAAAGTGGGGTTTGGGGGTGATTAACATTCCTAAGGTTACTTTTTTTAGGCTGGATTGCAGCTTCATCTAACTGAAAGGTCAATATTTTACAAATTGTTCTTTTTAAAAAAAAAGCCAGTCAATGGGTATTTTAACCTGGTTTTAGAGGTCCGTAAATTGCCGCAGCGATAGTTTGATACCGCCCGGGAAATTGATATCAATGGTGTGACACCAGGCAGCGATTTACAGTATGTCCGCAAAGCAATATTGCCATTGGAAAAACACAGCTACTATTTTCTTTCATAATAAAGATTCATTATCGGGCTTTGCCTATAACGAGGATAACGAGGATAACGAGGCTGGGTAAAACTGCACCGCATATTCCAAACGAGCCTTTAATATTAGCACAGACAAACTATTGCACCTACTATTACATAAACTCCAATGAGTATTAGGCTTTTAGATCATGTGGGGAATGGTATTTATTATTAGACACCCAGTGCTGCAGTTCAAACCCAGACGCAGGAATAACTGATCCCCATTGGTCAAGATAAAGCCTTAAAAAACTCGATAATCCTCTGAGAAAAACAGCAGCATTTACCGGCACTTCACACAATCGTCTCTGGAATGTTTCACTGTGTGACCTAAACCAATAAGAATGCAGCTATTAGCCAAATGGGCAAAGAGTTCAATACATTCCCCTTCCCCTCTGTCATACGCTAGTGTGTAAACCAAGTTAATCTGCCTGAGTCACAATGAAGTCATGAGAGGGTTGACAGATCTCAATTCGCTTTTCTTTTACTCAAGATTGTCATGTGACTGAACAGGGCGATGGGAGTTCCGCTGCCCAGTATTCAATAAATGGAACCAAATGATCAGCCTTCCACCAACCTGAAAACATTCCACCGACCTGAAAACATTCCACCGACCTGAAAACATTCCACCGACCTTAAAACATTTTCCTCCAATGCTTTAGTTCTCCTTTAGGCGGTGGAAGCAAAAGTAATCTCTGCAACAGTTCCTAAAGTACTGTGGGAAAATGTTATATGGCTTAACTAGTGTAGGGTTGTTTTATTGGATCGCCGAATCCACTATTTGGCCCCATAATGTGTCTATACCATTTTTGTGGATCTGACTACAAACCTGACTTAGGGGCATATTTATAAATGAGCGGTAACTTTTCATGGTTGGTTTTCCCACCGTTATCGCCAAAATCGCCATTAACGCGATTTAAAAAATGGCGGGGAAAAAACCCTCCCCCACCCGCGGTGGCGACCACCCGCCGCCCCCTTCCTAGCAGCCCCTCTCAGCCCCCTAGTCCCCCCTATAAATAAGGTTTACAATTAATTCTCAAATGGACCTACATCCCCATTGATGGCAAAGCTTTACTTCCCCTTTCTTTTAGATCAGTTTTATTTACATTCAAACCAACTCCCACTTTCAAGCCAATAGCTACAGAGTTGAAGGTTTCAACCGGGAAGAAATCGTTTGTTTTTACTTTTCTCTCTTTATTTTTCCATTATTTATAACTCAAAGAGGAACCCAACTGGGGCAGAGGTCATAGGAAACATGGTTTTGAATAAACAGCACATTGTTTCTGCATGAATTAGTCTATTTTATTTTTTTTTTTGTCCGGTTTACCCCAATTTGAGAATGTTCAGTGTTTGGTTCTAAGACTCCAAACAGATTAAACAAATCTCGGGATGAGAGCATTTATTTATATTATTTAACTTACAAATCATTACGATGTCACTCTTAATGTGATGTACCAGATCTGTGATGATGTCACTATACGATGTACACATAGACAAGTGATGTAATAAAATGGGGGTGGATAGAGAGGTGAGGCTATAATTAAAGTCTGATTCTCTATTGTTAAAATATTTTCCTTTCACAGACAATGTCATGGAGTCCCCCAAACTACAAAATCACAGTCTGTTAGGACCTTCCATACTGGGGTTACCTTGACGTGGTTGGAAGGCTTTTCACTTTTATGCATAAAATTGAAACTAAAAACCCCCCATGTTTTTACTGTTTGCACTAGCACGGATATCATGTTATATGGGGCCCAGGAATGTGCATTGATCATCTTTTTTCTTGTTTGACAAAACCACAGTCAGTAATTCACAAGGTTTTCACCTTAGTGTGTAATTAATGGAGCTTGCCATCACATTCAAACTGGATTTCCTTTTTTCTAATCTGTCTGCTGAGAAAAGGCAATGTGTCAATATGCAAACCTAATTCCAGAAAGGAGTTTCCTATTTATCCATACAGGAAGAAGTGTATCTTGTTACGTTGTTGCTAAACTTCTTAATTGGATCACCGGACCAAATTATGTGAACTGCACACGTGGCGTTGACTGGAACCCAGAGCATTTTGTATTGATGGTCGCACTGCTTGATGCATTTCCGTGTTTAACCTCTTTTGCCGGACAGGACATTAATGTAAAATAATGTAATAGAATACACTGCAAAAAAATAAACAATTTTGAAATGTTTAGGTTTACACAGGGTTACTAGATGTCCTGATTTTGCCAGGTCTGTCGTGCAGTCAGTCAATCAGGGCTCTAGTCCCAATCAAACACCCTGGTTATGTATGTATGTATATGTTTATTTATATAGCGCCACTTGGGGACACAGCGCTGTACAGTATTAAAATACAATAAAGTCATACAAGGGGGATAAATACATAGATAGTTCAGTACATACATATAAAACTTATATAAATAGAAGTGCTAGGACTTTGCCACAAGAGGTAATGAGGTCCCTGCCCCGTAGAGCTTACAATCTAGTTAGGTGGGTAACACACAGATACGATGGAATGGGTATAAGTGCTGGAGTGAGTTATAGAGGAAGGCGGTTATGTGTATGGATAAGTTACCATACAGAGGAACTACCGCCGACGGCATTGTAGCCAATTGGTCCGAACAGAACATTTCCGTCACATTGTTATTGGCCACCTAAACCGTGATTTAGCCAATGGGAAGGCACACTTCTTCGCAAAGCGTGTATTCCCATTGGATACATCACAGATTACGGAAAAGGACCAGAACGCTAAGGGAAACTTAAAGGGCATGTCCACCTGTTTTAAAAACTTTTAGTATGTTGTAGGGATAGTTCCCCCATCCTCAACCGCTATAATCTTATATCCAGAAAGTGCCCGATAGTTACTTACCTTCCCTCTATCCTCCGCCGTACTGCCCAGGCCCTCTGCTTGCACGGAACTGCAAGCAGGGGGCGGGACCAGCAGCTGTGTCTGTGATTGGCTGAGAGGCAGCCAATCACAGACACGGCTGCCGGCAGTTCACAACGGCTCAGGATAGAGGGAAGGTAAGTAACTATCTGGGCACTTTCTGGATATAAGATTATAGCGGTTGGGGATTGGGGAACTATCCCTACAATATACTAACAGGGTTTTACACTAGGGGGAGGGAGAAAGAAACGGGAGGGAGGGGGAGGGCCCTTCTGCGCATGGCAAAATTCTCCTGGAGGGGAGACAGGAGGCAGAGGACTCTGCTATCCTCCTGGTGGCCAGTTTTTTAGACTTGGGGGGGGATTGCTGGAGAACCATATAGAGTTGGGATGTAAGGTAAGGATTTTATTACACTACACGGTGGGGCCAGTGGTGGGGGAAATTATAGTTTTGGGGGTGGACATGCCCTTTAATGTACAGACGCTAGGTAAAGTACCCAGGGGTGAGGACTTAGTTTAGATCCTCACTTTTTGTACTATGCAGCTATAGAAGAGGAGTTGGGGGGTGATTCATTTTTAATATTTTTAAATTTAAGAAACTTATCTAGCCCACTTTTAAAGTTATTCAATGAACTTTCCATTACCACTTCTGCTGGAAGGCAGTTCCACAGTTTCACAGATCTTGCTGTAACGAAACCTTTCCTAACCTGAAGATAAAACTTCTTTTCTTCCAACCTTAAAGGATGTCCACGTGTCCTCTGATATGACCTATTAGTAAACAATGCACCAGAGAGTTCATTGTATGGCCCATTAATATATTTATATAAAGTGATCATATCCCTGAGCGATCAACGCTTCTCCAGTGTGAACACCCCTAACTTGTCTAATCTGTCAAGTCCCTTCATTACCCTTATTAATTAAGTTGCCCTTCTCTTTCCATTACTAAGATGACCCTTTTATATACACATTTGCACTGACAATGACTCAATAAAGCCAAAACAGGTCTGTAGCTGTCACTCTGGTTTTCCATAAAGCCTATTAGAAGGTGTAGCATTTCCTAAAGAGCTACCATGTAAACATGGAAATTACCCAGAAGGCTCTGCACTGCATATTCCAAATGAGGCCTTACCAGTGCTTTGTAATGAGGGAGACTAATTGGAACATTCCTTGCAGCAAGCAACGCCCTTATAAATAGATGGCATGATACCACTGGGCACCAACCAGTTTATGCATTGATTCTCAGTATAATGATATAGCCAGCAGGGGCATAACTACCAGGGAGCAGGGGGAGCAATCACATGGGGGCCAGGGAGCCAAGGGGGCCCCATCTTCTTATTTCCTATGACAGATGTAGACTTCTCCAAGAAAACCACTGTGGTTAAAGCATGGACAGGGGCCCCATCAAAGTTTTGCAGGGGGGGAGTGATTCCTAGTTACGCCACTGATAGCCAGGCAGGCTACTCTCTATAACTTTGTAGCCACAATCCAGAGGACGGTTTGCTATCACTGGCACCTACCTGCAATCACTCCATCAGGTGTTACCAGGAAAGGTCATCTTGAAGGCAATGTTTCCAAAGCAATACACATTACTGGGAAGCTATTCCCGATGTGCATTGCTGGATATTACTACATCTGCATCAGTATAAACATCCACTGTAGACAGACACTGAAATCACATGACCCATCACACACCATCTGGTGACCTCTGCACCTAATCCTCCCCAGAGATCGTGTTAACAGATAGTGCCCTGCTGGGTGAAATAGTCACCAATGTGACCTTGTCCTAATAATTCAAATGAAATTCATTGGTCAAGTTACCACGTGACTAAATGTATTTTCCATCCAGCACAGGCACAGTAGATAAGGGTCACTTATTAAAATAATTAAATACACAGTTTTGCACTGTTTAATATTAATATGAAACAAGCCAAAAAAATCCCATCAGAAGCCCTATTTATTTATTGGTCTTGTGTGGAACGTAGGTGCATATTTCCCCTGTAATCACTAACTGCCAAGCCTCCCAGTGAGACATTAGCCTACGTAAACATCCTCAAGGCAGTGATGAGCTTACCGTACAATCAGGATGTCCAGTCTAAATAAACTGTCCAATAGAGATGGGCGAACTTCCTAAAGTTCCTTTCATTTCCAAACTATAGAACTTAAGTAAAAGTTCTAAAGTTCTATAGTTCGAAAACGAACCCATTAAAGTCAGTGGGAGTCAAATAGTTAGAAAGGTTCTAATTAAATACAATATTGCAATGGTAACTTACTGTAAATGTCTCTGGCACCTGGGAATACATTAGAGGGTTAAGCCAATTCGGGGGTTACCGAATGCTACATTGGAGCGTTATTGCCGAACCGCTACATTCAAGGGTAATAGCCAATACCAAATGCTACTTTCGAGGGTTATAGCCAACTTGAAACGGTACATTAGGGGTGTCATCGGAAATTTGATAGCCCATCTCCACTGTCCAAGAATAAATGTCTAGTAATTATCTCATGATTTACTGATCTTTTATTGGCCGTTGTGCCTAGTATGCATGCTGCTTTCTGCTAATGTCCCCTACAATGTAAACTTTATATCGTATGTTGGTCTGGACAGGATATCCTGGGGATTTTGCAGATGTTCCTGTGTTTCCCTATTGAGCACCCCACCGTCTGTTGGGAGATCATTCTTCCCTTTGTGGAATGTACTACTTCCTATTGCTGACCCTGGACCTTTCATCCTTTAACCTACAGAAATGACTTTCTAGTTAAATCTCATATTACTGTTTAGGGACTTGGCAAACGTACATAAATATGTAGTTAGGCTGGTTCCTCTCAGGGGGATGACATTTAACTGTGTATTTTGGTTATTCCTGCTCACAGTGCAACTCATAGCTGTGGTTTGCACATGGTACATCCCCTCTGGCACCACATTAAATAGTCAGAGATTTTAAAGGGCATGTCCAGCCTAACATAAACTTAGCTTAGCAATGTCTACCACCACCCCAAACCTAGCTTTTGCATTATGCATGTTCCAAGGACGCCCCTGAAGTGTCCTACCTAACCCAGTCCCTCGCCGACTGGGCGCAACCCACTGCTCCTGTTTTGAGCGTGATGTCACATTTTGGGCGTGACGTCACGTTGCACCTGACAGCCCAACCAGGAAGTGAAGCGTCTGTCAGCCGCAGAGCAAATGAGGAGCGGCGAGGGACCGGGTCAGGTAAGACACTTCAGGACATCTTTGGAACGTATAAATAATGCGAAACATAGGTTTGGGAGGTGGTAAACATTTCTAAGTTAATTTTATTTTAGGCTGGACATGCCCTTTAAAGGGAAGTTATAGCTGCCCTGACAACCCTAAAGCCTCATACACACCTGCGATCGTGGGGGCCAACCCATGACACATGATGTGTATGCATGGCCGTTTCGGGCGATAATCCTGCCGTGTAAGCGCACTAGCAGAGAGATTCAATAAAAGTTCTTATCGTATATATATATATATATATGTATATATATATCGTGAATAACCCTGTTTGTCAGTCAAAACGGCCGTTCGGATGGGGATCGGATGACAAAGTGCCCATAACACGGTCATACACGGTTATGGCACGATTATCGACTTTTTTATTTCTTCTATTCGTCCACGTAATCCAATTGGCTCTTGGTTATGGCGGCTGTGATTGGAGGTTTGACAGGCTCTGTGAATGTGGGTTTGATGTTAGTAGGGAGATAATGAGTTGTTTCAGTGCACATGGCTTTTCTTGGTCTTTGTTGTGTAGTGAGGCTTTGTGATGGTAAGAGTTGGGGCTACTGTTCTGTAGGGGAGCCCAGAATGATAGGGCCCTTTATTGTATCTCAAGCAGTAATGGGAATCTGCCAAACTCGACAAGCTGAGGGCTGAGTCTATTCTCTCTATCTATCTCTAGTGATCTATATATTCTAACTATCTTCTCTATCTGATCTATCTATCTATCTATATCTATTCTATCTATTTTATCCCTCTATCTATCTAACTATCTATCATCTATATATCTATCTATATCTATTCTATATATTTTATCTATCTATCTATCTATATAACTATCTGTCTATATCTATTCTATCTATTTTATCTCTCTATCTAACTATCTATCATCTATCTATCAATCTAACTATCTATGATCTATCTCTATCTATCTGTCTGTCTGTCTGTGTCTCTCTCTCTCTCTCTCTCTCTCTCTCTTTCTATCTATCTATCAATATTGGGAAGTTATTAATCCTACCTCCCTTTTTTAATACACTATAGGTCTCCTTTAATTGCCTAAAATAAAATAAATATAATCATTATATAATAATAATTAATAACTATTAATTAAATAAGTATAGTTCTCATTTAATTAGTAATTAAATAATCTTTCTTCCCCCTTCTGGAAATATAAATATCATAGTCGGCAAGATTTGAACCTATGCAGGGAGACCCCAGTGGAATTTCAGTTCGCTGCCAATATTTAGCTCTAGGTTTGCTGTGTACTTGGCCTTTAGGCATTAAATCAGGTTTTGAAACCTTTCTAATCATGTCAGCACTTGAAAAAAATGACAAACATGCAGAGCAAAGTTTGTTTGTAAAATATAAACAGTGACAGTGTTTTACATATGTGTGCAGAACTCCCAATTCAAACGTAAAGGGTCAGTAAACATTTGTTCGTAAAAGGTGAGTCAGGTGTTCATTCAAAAAAACTCAGCTGTCAATTCAATTTAAACAATATCGAGATCTTTGAAGAGCAAGTGGTCCGTGGAAATACAAGAAGGATGGGGCCCCAGTCTCAGAAAAGGAAAACCGAAGTCACAGATTTTCACAGTGTTGTTCTATATTTGTTGTTGGACTACATTTCCCAGAACCCACTGTCAGTCTTTGGCCTTAGGCTAAACAAACCTGATTATTATGTAAAGCAAGCCATTTTTGTGTCAGCACTTTCAGTTCATTTCCTGCTTCAACCAGCCAAGCCCTTCTTCAGGCCCGCAGCAGATAAGAATGTATAATAAAATGGGGTTGGTGTAAGGAGTTACACCAATGGGATTTCCA
Organism: Hymenochirus boettgeri; assembly: GCA_019447015.1. Classification (NCBI taxonomy): domain Eukaryota; kingdom Metazoa; phylum Chordata; class Amphibia; order Anura; family Pipidae; genus Hymenochirus; species Hymenochirus boettgeri. The sequence continues at coordinate 71,293,822 of CM033476.1, read as the reverse complement.
TATACCCCAGTATACCCCAGTTTAATTTTCCCCCTTTCCCATTAATATACACATTACACATGACAACAGATTCCATGATCTGCGTTTTGCGCATGCAATGTTGCCGTTTTCCGTTATAGCAACACACGCGTTAACCAAAAATTGTGAACGCATGCGTTACGGAAATGGATGCGCAATCACATGTGCATGGGAAATCGCGCTATTTCCTTTATAACCAAATCGCATGCACTTTCGCCTAGCCCTTCCAGCTGTCTACCACTATTGAACACTATTTGTAAATAGTGTAAGTAAGACGGTAAAGGAGGTGCATGTTCCCACAGTGCTATACTTCCTAGTGGTGTGTCTATAGAAGAGTTTTGCAGAACTCTCCACTAGAGTCGATATAGTGGAGAGTTATTTAAAGGCTGGGAACACTCAGTACGATATTCCTACCTGAGAGTCCAGTCCATCGTGGCGAAAAATTACATTCAATATTTTGGCCAGAACAACTAAAATGTCGGACCGTGTGTACAAGGCCGGGGGGTAAATTAAGGTTTGGTTCTAGTTCTAAGGATCCTTCATCCTGTTGGTCATTTCTCTGGGCTGCAAACTCATCTACTTGGTTATATTTCTTGGAAAAGGCTCCCTGACTGCATTGGATTAGTGCCAAAGGCTTTTATTTGCCTCTGCCCACTTGTTTCCATAAGAGTGGAAGAAGCCTCCCTTTCAGTACTCAGTGTTGAAGGCATATAGTGTCTGCCATGTACAATGCTGTTTTAACACCTTACTCTGGGCGTTCCTATAACACCTCTTAGCCCTATGCAATTCCGCCCTTAACACCTGGCTATGATATGCTAATTGGGATTTTCCAGGGTACATAATTGCCACAGATTCTTGTACAAGTCATTCTGAATTGATAAAGCCAGTCGGATGACTAGCGAAACGTCTTCAAGAACTAAACTTCAAGTCCAGTTGATCTAATTGAATACAACAGATACATATAGTGAGACCTCCAATTAAAGGGCTGGGTTAAGGGTGCTGAGACCTCCAATTAAAGGGCTGGGTTAAGGGTGCTGAGACCTCCAATTAAAGGGCTGGGTTAAGGGTGCTACTACCACAAAACAACTCTGCTAAATGATATTCAAAGAAAGGACTGAAGAAACACTGCATAGGCAAACCCACAAACACATACAGTGGGAATTCTACTGGCTAGTACGGGAGGTCCTAACTATTTGCCCTTGGTTAATTCTCTGGGTGTTTCTCCCTAGAATCTGGTTTTGTGCATCACATTATTACATCAGACCCAGCACAGTGACCCAGCACAGGGATTTTGGGTCTCTTCTTAGAAGAAAACCTAAATGGTAATTGTAATCTCCAAACAAGTTACAGTAAAGGTTGGATTTCCCACAAGGCCAACTAGAACGTTAGTGACTGCCATACTCCCTATATAAAGTATAGGGAGAACGTTAGTGACAGCCATACTCCCTATATAAAGTATATATAAAGTATAGAGAGAACGTTAGTGACCGCCATACTCCCTATATAAAGTATATATAAAGTATAGGGAGAACAATAGTGACCGCCATACTCCCTATATAAAGTATATATAAAGTATAGGGAGAACGTTAGTGACCGCCGTACTCCCTATATAAAGTCTATATAAAGTATAGAGAGAACGTTAGTGACGGCCATACTCCCTATATAAAGTATATATAAAGTATAGGGAGAACGTTAGTGAGCGCCATACTCCCTATATAAAGTATATATAAAGTAAAGAGAGAATGTTAGTGACGGCCATACTCCCTATATAAAGTATATATAAAGTATAGAGAGAACGTTAGTGACGGCCATACTCCCTATATAAAGTATATATAAAGTATAGAGAGAACGTTAGTGACGGCCATACTCCCTATATAAAGTATATATAAAGTAAAGAGAGAATGTTAGTGACAGCCATACTCCCTATATAAAGTATATATAAAGTAAAGAGAGAACGTTAGTGACAGCCATACTCCCTATATAAAGTATATATAAAGTAAAGAGAGAACGTTAGTGACTGCCAACTCCCTATATAAAGTCTATATAAAGTAAAGAGAGAACATTAGTGACCGCCATACTCCCTATATAAAGTATATATAAAGTATAGGGAGAACGTTAGTGACAACCATACTCCCTATATAAAGTATATATAAAGTAAAGAGAGAACGTTAGTGACTGCCAACTCCCTATACCTTAATACAGGGAGCCGACTGCAAACAAGGGCAGAAATTACCATTCCCGACGCTAATGCAGAACGATCGTCGGCGTCAGAAACGCTAGTTTTGGCCGTACACACTTTCCCCATCAGTACCGATGGAATTTATTAGGAATGTGTGTACCCAGCTTTACAGGCAGCAGTTAGAGGAGTGATCCAGGGCTCAATAGGATAGGCTGTATCACCCGTTCTTTGTTTGGAGAACACAGATTCCCTTTAAAAGACTAATCCTCTGAAAGAGCATGCTATGAGAAGGCTTCACTCCAAAGCCTAGTCCAGGCATTACATATCTTCAGCCAAGCATACAAAGACCAAGCACTGACCAGCTAACGTGTAAACCCCATACAGTGTTATGTGGCTAGATATGGGGGGGGGGGGGGTCTGTAACAAAGTAGAAAACATTCCTGTTTCAAATGGAGAACTAATAAAAATGTATTGTGCACTGTTATTGCTTCCTTGTTTACAGTGGAAGTTGGAACATCTGTAAAGCTGTAAAAAATGATCTTTCTGTTGCAATTATCTGTATTTAAAGGGGAGGATTGGCGGGGATGCTCAGGTATTCCACTTAACACCTGTTCAAAATCTAAAGAAGAACTAAAAAGGGAAAGTTCAGGTAAAAAACTGGAAATGTTTGGCTGGAAATGCTACATTGGGGAAGGAAATGTGTGTGTCTGTGCTGAAGATTTTAAAACTCATGTATTGACGTCATCCAGGAGCGCAGAGGATGTAGAGCGAGGAACGAGCGGCAGCCAGACAAGGTAGGAGAAGGCAACAGGAGGAGCGAACACAATACTTGTATATTGTATAGCGAAGTCTGTTTTAAAGACACTTTAATGTTTAATATGTTGCTCATATGGTCGATTTGATATATTGTAGTTATATCCCACCATGAACAATATCTCAGTGTAGCAATAGGTTAAGTCAGATCTCCTGTGTGTATGTAATGAGTTAAACTGAATACACACAGTACCGATACATGACCAATGCCATTGAGCCGATAGGATTGGCCAGAAAATAGACCATTCCGCTGCAAAAAATTCTATTGGTCCCTATACAATACTTCCAAATAAGAGTAACGCCTCCTTTATTTGTGCATACTGTATGAATGAATAAAGAAGGATTTACCCCTATTTGAAGTATTGGCCACTGCAGATGTTTGAAAACTACAACTCCCAGCAACTAAAATACTTCTAAACATCTGGAGTGGCAAATAATAGTGGGGGTTACTATGTGGGATTTAAAGGGCAACTGACAAAAAAAAAAAAAAAAGCAATAGAGAATCAGGAGGATGGTATCTATGTTAAATATTGCCTTCGATTCTGTATTGTTTTGAGGCTTTAGTTGCCCTTTAAATGGACAGTAGAATTCCTATACAGTAGTCCCATACAGTAATAGCCATAATGGATTTGGCTAACCTGACCTAAACATTACTACCCAATATGATCCAACCCGCCTTTCACACTCCACTGCCAATCTATTTACAGCCTACCGATTCCCACAACCTTATGTCTCACCCCCATATCCTCTAGACTGTAAGCTCTTTGGGCAGGGTCCTCTCTCCTATTGTATCATGGTATTGCTGTGTTTACTTATATTATGTATTACCTGTGTATGTAATATGTATGACTTTGTTAACATGTATACCCTGTATGTAATGTATGACTATCTAATTGTTAAGCGCACAGAAGGAATAAAATCAATAATAATAACAATAATATTGTTATGTATGAGACTACTGTATGGGAATTCTGCTGTCCATTAAAGGGCAACTAAAGCCTCAAAAAAATACAGAATCAGAAGGCAGTAGTGGTAATTCTACCCTGGACTTATACTCGAAGTCAATCATTTTTTCCCTTTTCAGGAAAAATTAGGTACCTCGGTTTATACTCTGGTTGGTTTATACTCGAGTATAACGGTAAGTCTGCTTTGAATTTTTTTTTTTGTAGATAAATCTCTGGAAAAAAATAAAATCAAAGATATAATTACTGGAATTCTCACCTGCAAGTTAACAATCTGGATGTGAAAAAATGGTTCCCCCTAAAGCTCATGTCAACAGCCAAGCAGGACAAGACGAGGACAGAGCCCACATACCACAGAAGCAGTTCATCCAGAACTGTAGAGCAGATTGAAACCATGCAGAACTTAAGAAGAAAGTTATGTCACAGGAGCACAGAAACCATTAGTATGACCACCCTAGAGACACACGACTTGGTGTAGAAAATGCTGGGATGAGATCCAAGATAGAACCATAGCAGATGGTACAATAGAAAGGGGGGCATCTTTAGGGACCAGGATTGGGCCGGAGATAGCCATCCATTCTCTCAATGCTAGCATGGTGAGAGGAAGAACTGGTGAAAAGAAGAGAAGGGAGTTTTTCAGTCATTTTCTGCCCATTGTCTGGGGGCTACTACTTCCATATGAGGGCAAGGAAATAACAGCTATCGGGGGACACCAATACAGAAGAGGGGATGGCCACTTCTTTTAATATATTTTAACAAATTGCTGGCATTCACAAGAGACTGAAGCTTTGTACACACGTGTGATACCGGGGCCCACGATGCACAATGATGTCGAAGTGTCGTGTCAGTGAACCTAGCATGTCATCAATGATACCGGACCGAAACGGCCATTCGTACAATATGTGCACCGCGGATTGGGCCTGTGATCACACGTGTGGATGGCCCTTTAACTGATGCTTGTAATCTAAGGCCAGGCCAACCCATCATTTTTGTTCCCCCTCACACCCGTTATTATAACTGGATAGACTTGGATGCAGGGGATGTTGCCACTGTAGGGGAAGCAGATGATGATGCAGAAGAGAAGTTTAGATTCACAATGGAGCATTGTACAATGAAAACTTACAACCTGGGAAGGTCAGTTCCAAGGAGAAGTTACTCTTATTTCCTGGGACGATAAAGTTTAAAGGGCATGTCACCCCTTTAAAATTGTAAATATGATGTGAAGGACCCCCAAAACCCCATACGTGTGGTACTCACTCTGTCTAATATGTTACAGGCTAAGGAATCCGGCTCCCTTCTGTTCATGGCAAGGCTGTCAGTCCGGCCAATAGCTGGCGGCCATTACCAATTGAGCCTCATTGCTGGACACAGAACGTAAAAGTACAGTCACGTGCAGCAGAGGAGGCAAAGCCCGCAGTCGGTGGATGTGATTCTTGGATCGGGGATTCCTCAGCCTGAACATATTTAGACAGAGTGGGTATCACGATATAGGGATTTATGGGGTGCCTTCACATCATATTACATTTTTACTAGGGGAGGACATGCCCTTTAAAGATCAGTTATTTCTCCCTCAGATTTTAAGAGAAACTGCAAATTGCTGCAGTGCGGGTATCTTCAATAAAAGCTGGGCCCCTAGCGTTTTAGTTCAACACTGGGTGCACATGTCGTTAAAACTCGAGAGACATTATATTTGTACAAGTTGCATTTTATTACAATACCCTACATAACCCGCCATGAGAGTGACATAGTGATGAGATTTCCCTGGCTATATGAACAATTATTTCTTTCAGTTGAAAAGAACTTTGATAAACATTTCTATTTTACTGGAATTCCCTGTTTGTTGGGACAGCACAGTGCGTCCTGTTAATTTTGTTGCGAGGTCTTGTGGTAAGCAGAGTGACCTTGACTCACCATAGTGGTGTTAATTCTACAGAAATATAAACGTTGCCTTTGTGCAGTCATTTGGTTAGACTAACAGATGCGGAATATTTCTTAGGAACATTTCTCTCTAGAAGTGAGGAAGGGAAACTAATTCCCTACTACCTTACTACTAGGAAAAATAAATTTTTATAGTTTTTTTAATTATGGAGCTCTGTTCCCCTGACTGCCCCATCTGCAGACGATCAAAGCTAATAAAAAGCTCACTGAGCAGAGGAGGAGGATACCTCTGTCCAAATATGGGATATAGAGAACTTTAGTTAAATATCTGGTAAAAATGGCAAGTTGGATTGTGGGTAGATAACGAGACGATGCATAGTTTTTTATTTAAAGGCGCATGTCCACCCTTAAAACAAAAAACATGGGTGACTTGTCATTAACCTGCCGAAACCCCAATTTATATTTTCCAGTTTATACCAAATTAATTTGAGATACCAGATATTTAATTAGTAAGTTCTTTTGCTTTATGGCAATGGATCACCTGTTCCCTATGCTCCGTGAGCTTTTATGAGCTTGAGCATGTGCAGAGGAGGCGAGGCAGGGAAAACAGCAGTTCAATTATACAGTTGTGATGTCAGCAGTCACAGAGCTTGAATGACTGCATGAAGGGAGGGGCCACGCTTAGTACCTGCCAGAATGGAGACAATAATTATCCCGTAAAGGGAAAATTTTCCCCCCTACAAAATAATTTAATAACGTTGAATGGGCCAGCGAACTGACCTTTAAAACAAGCTAAACCACATGAACAACCTCCAGGAAAACTTGGATACATTTACTTTTTGTGTTTATGCTAGTTTTTGCTGAGCAGGGAGCATCTCGGTGTAAAAGACAAGCATATGTCAATTGGTGCCGTGCCTTATCGTTCCCCGCAGCCGCGATCCTCACCTGTCAGCTACGTACTTTAAAATGTGAGGGGAGCCCTTTCCCCCCATCCCTCTCCTCCGTATCCTAGCTTTGTGCTGGTGTGCACCTACCTTTAAAATCTTTTAACATATGTAGGAAAACCCTAGCCCACCCCAACCGGCTTAGTCCATTTCGAAAAAAGTGAACAGAACTCTAACTTACAATTCCTTGTTCCCCCGACGTTCTGTTTTGCGGCTTTAGCGCGGCTTCTGTGATGGCTGCCATCTCCACCCAATCCACAGTATGGGCTGGTGGTCTGTCCCCTGCTGGAAGTTCGGCAAGCAGAGGGCCTGGTTTAGAGACCGGCCGGGGCGGATCGAAGGATTGTAAGTAGAGTTCGGTACAGTTTTTTGATTCCAAACAAACCAAGCAGTTGGCGGGTGAGCTAGGGTGCCCTCCATATGTTAAAGGCTTTCTTTTAGGGTTAGTATTGGTAATAAGAAGTGAAAATATATCAGTACGGGCTTGCGTGGGGCAGGTAAAATGACAATTGACCAGTTTTTTTAAGGCTGCCATCCTTTAAAGGGTGGATTTGCCCTTTAAAAAGGCAAGATGGAGGCTAATATTTTGGGACAGTTTGTTCTGTTCAAGCATTGCAATTCTTGCACACGTGCATTAGTTGGACTGTAGCAAGGTATTTTTAAAAATTAAATTCAAAAGTTTTTTTTTTATATATGTTTTAAATCATCCCAAATTGTGTAGAACACTGTGATTATTGAAAAAGGTTACAGTAGTGTACTGTGTATCTTGTAAGTGGAGTAATCCAGTTAAACCGTAAATCAATAGTCATAGACAGCGAGTCATGACTCATAACAGGGAAATTGCTTCCTTCAGGGGTTAGAAAACAGAATAGACAAAACAGATTACCAGTGTGCCAGAGGGTTTCAGGGATTGGGCTTGCTTATGGTGTGTCTAAAAGGGTTCTTATAGAGATAGATATAGATAATGAATAACCATCAGAATACTAGTGGGTCAGGACCGGGCTGAAGCTGGAGTTCGTTATCACTTATGTTTTGACCATAAATCTAAGTTATTCATTTACAGGGTTTTATTTCTCTTTTACATCAGCCAAGACATCATTACTGTAACCAATGATTAAACACATTTGTACAACCTAGAGACGTTGGAAAACCTGTGAATTCTGTTTCAGATCTTCGAAAAATTCAAAAGTTCCGCAGTCAAGGGGAGTAAAAGTAAAAAATTCCAAAATTCTGATGAATTTAAGGTAGAAATAGCAAACAGTAGTAAGGTGTTGTAAATGACACCAGGCCCTGGGCAATGTTCGGGGAACAGATTCAGCTCACCAAAACGTAAAATAAATACAAACTCATTTACACAAAGGCTATTTTTGAGTTTCCGCATAAGTAACCTTGAAAAGTAAGCCTTGTATATTCGGTAACCTTCTAAAGTAGCCTTGATATTCGGAACCTTCTAAAGTAGCCTTGTATATCGGTAAAGTCTAAAGTAGCCTTGTATTCGGTAACCTTCTAAAGATTAGCTGTGTATTCGGTAAACCTCGAAAGTAGCATTGTATATCGGTAACCTTCTTAAAAGTGAGCTTTGTAATTCGTGTAACCTTCTAAGTTAGCCTTGGTGTTATTGCAGGCTAACCTTCTAAAGGCGCCATTGTATATCGGGAAAAACCTTCTAAAGTAGCATGTGATTCGGTAACCCTCGGAAAGTGCCTTTATATCCGGTAAACCTTCTAAAGTAGCTGTATATTCGGCTAACCTCTTAAAGAGCCTGTGTATTCGTAACTTCTAAAAGTAGGCCTGTATATTTGGGTACCCTGCGAAAGTAGCCTTGTATATTCGGTAACCTTCTAAAAGTTAGCATTGTATATTCGGTAACATATAAGTAGCATTGTGTATTCGGAACCTTCTAAAGTAGCATTGTATATTCGGAACTTCTAAAGTCCTTGGTATTCGGTAACCCTCGAAAGTAGCCTTGTATATCGGATAACCTTCTATAGTGACGACCATACTCTCTATATAAAGTATATATAAAGTATAGGGACAATGTTAGTGACGGCCATACTCCCTATATAAAATATATATAAAGTATAGGGAGAACGTTAGTGACGGCCATACTCCCTATATAAAGTATATATAAAGTATAGGGAGAACGTTAGTGACAGCCATACTCCCTATATAAAGTATATATAAAGTATAGGGAGAACGTTAGGCTGTCACTAACGTTCTCCCTATACTTTATATATACTTTATATAGGGAGAATGTTAGTGACGGCCATACTCCCTATATAAAATATATATAAAGTATAGGGAGAACGTTAGTGACGGCCATACTCCCTATATAAAGTATATATAAAGTATAGGGAGAACGTTAGTGACAGCCATACTCCCTATATAAAGTATATGGAGAACGTTAGTGACGGCCATACTCCCTATATAAAGTATATATAAAGTATAGGGAGAACGTTAGTGACGAGAGCAGACAGTTCCATGGAGGGTTTTTAGGGATAGGGGAACAACTTGGCATGTTTCAATTATAGAGGGAAAAATACCAGTGGATAGGGAACAAGTTATCAGAGAGAGAGTTAGGGCTGGATATGGAATAAAGTAGAGGATGCGGGGGGAATTGGATGAGAGGGGGAATGGGGTTGAGGGGCAGGTGGTGAGATGTTTCCTGGCCAGGAGAGATGAAAAGTCCTGTTTGTTATAGTGGGTGAAGCCTGTTAGGGGCAAGTAAAAGGGATCTAACAATGAGGGAGGCTAGACCAGTGCCAGTGGTAGGTAGAGAATGTGGGCAGAGCATGGTAGTCGGTTGGAAGCTGTAGGAGGACACGGTAGGGCGCACAGAACACCACGTCGGATGTTTCAAGGTTCTCTGTGAATATGAGGCTTATTCATCAGCCAATAGACGGGCGTGGGCGGGGACGGTAGCGAACAGAGCAGGGAGTTAAATACTTGAAGAGCGGTTGGGGTTATGTGAGGGAGGATGACGTGAAGAGAGTTAGTTCTGTTGGCAAGGATAAAGAACTCTGGTCCCGGTGTAGAGGGCAAAGTCAATATTTTGTTACTAGGCTATACGGATGGCCTTTTAACTTTTTAATCTGGTGTAAGCCACGGTTGTAGGTTCTTGCGACCAATGTTTCGGGCGACAGGGGAAAGGAGCAACCAGAGTCAAGGGCATTGGAAACAGTTGTTATGGTAGTAGACGATGCCAAGGTTAGGGTTAGAAACGGAGGGCATAGAGTTAGTCGTTGTTGGAGGGGGGCAGAGAGCGAATGGGGGTTAAGCTTACGATTACGCAGGTCTCTGCTCTGTACGTGTGGTTGTTTTGTTGTAGGGGTACGGGGGACAGATGACACAAACATTAAATATTGAGAAGATGTGAGATGGGATATTACACTGTAAGGGGTGCATTACCCCTTATATATTGCCCTACCACTGTTATATGGTATTTAAATTGATTAGTGTTCTACTGACTAGTACACCCTCAGCGTTTTACACCCCATGTTGCTGTGAGTTTCCTAAGGGATGGCCTGCATTGGGAGACCATGTTCCACCCATTAGAATACTTTCTTCACCATGTGGTGGTCTTTCAGGACAGTTTTCAGAATTTAACAGTGAAATCACAGATTCCGAAATACAGGACAGGTCACAGAAGGAAACAAAGGAAGATTCCAATTCCCACATGGATGAAAATATTCTTATGAGACGCAGAGGTCATTTTGGACCAGTCCACAATCTTGGCTGTGGTGATCTATCCATGACATCATAGGTGGACATATTGCCGTGCATTTTTTCCTTCCATCTTTAATTGTATTCTTGGGTTTCATTACCAAGTACATAACAATGCGGAGAATAAATTTTAACAATAAGCCACGAGTTGGAAACAATGCTTTTCTCATATGTTTGGTTTCTCTGGTGTGTTAAAAGAAGGATTGCTTCAATGGAACATTATCTGCTATTCATACAGGAGACAATCAGATGCTGACCACATCACATTTATCAAACACCCTTCGTGATACCAAAGTTCCGGCTGGGTTTGCAGACTTTGCTTGAACAACAAATAGAGAAGTGAACATCATTAGGAAAAGGTATACATTTCAGATGACTAGCGTGGAGCATGAGGCTTGTCCATAAACAATCTGGGACGAAAATCTCCAGGTCCTGACATTTTTATGTCTAGCAGGAGATTAAATAAAGTTCTTACGCTAAAAAATGGTGCTATTTTTTGGCCCCAACCAATCAGACATTACTACATTGAAACTGATTGAAAGCTAACATTGTATGTTTTAATGGTTTTTTAACGATAAAGGAACGTATAGTAAAACTCACCTGCTGGTGGTTGTGTCAGACCAAAATGTCGGTGCTGATAACATGGCACATTCAAAATGTATTGGACTACCAAAGAGCGTAGGAATGACAACCTTTGGGATAATTTCAACATAATATTTTTTTTAACATTCATTATACACAGATTATTCTCAGTATAGCAATCCTTGTTAACTCTGGATACAAGAGGAGAGTTGGATATACTGTATATATATAGTTCTAGTTGGCGGGGAGACAGGCAAGTCAGAATGTGGATCCATTTGTTAAAACAGCTAATCTTGTTCTGACATTAATGTTTATTTCTTCATTTATACAGTAGTGTTGGCTCTCTACATATTTATTGAACGGTGTAGGTCTAATGATGGTGTTTCCAACATTGCTACCATTGTTGTGAATATAGTGACAATGCGTTGTTTAGGACAGACTGGAGGGCCCTAGATACAGAATTAGAATCAGCTCTGGGTTTGTACAATGATGAATTTACTATTTTTCGATTTATAAAAGGTTTTTGTTGATAATAATCACTGATATAGGGTGTAAGGACATTAGTTAGTTTTGATAATTTACCTTTATATCGCTTTCCCCAATATACAGCTTCTTAAGCCCCGTGTATAGGACTATTACCATGTATATTGTTTCTCCACATCACATAAAAGGATTTCTGTCGGGTTTTCTGTTTTACATGGAGGATGGAGACGATAATATTTTAGTTTGTTATTGTGGACAATGGGGGATTTCAATATTGATCGTCATATTGTAAAAGGGCATATTATAAGGAGAACTTATTGTAATGCCGGGACTTTGCTAGGCAAAAAACGTTTATTTTTGCGAACTATATATATTGCCGTTATAATATAAACTGTACCTTCTCGTGCTGATCGCATTCCTTATTGGCCACCACACAGTAATACCTGGAACCTTCCAGGGTCCCATTTCCAGGTCAATAGAATATTCATACGTAATGTATTCTAACATCCGGGCTGTGTTATAAGCTCACGGCTTTCTACACTAAAAACATTTCTGCCACTTTATAAATAGGATGGAGTGCTTTCACCACTATTTATAATCAACACGTGTTTATAGAATACGATGTCTGGGCTTGTCATTATAAAACAATCGAACTCGATACCGCACGCGCCATTTTGACTGCATCGTAGCGGGATGAAGGCGGATATGCTGGCAGTATGAGATTTCCAGTTTAATTGTTGGTATATAATAGAGGTGTATGGACTACATTCTGTTCTTGTATCCATAACCACGGGTACACGCCATCTTATTACGTGTGGCCATTCTCGGTTAAACTGTTGGATTTATATTTAGAAATGGGTTCCGTGGTTGTGTTCATTTCCAATAGCTGTTTACTACTGGGGTGTAACACCATACAGTAATTTGGCCAGACATGGACCGTCTCGGTAGTTTCAGTCCGGATGGCTACGAATTTTTATGGCTTTTTTCAGCTGTGTGAACGGACCATCGACTGGTTTGTTCATCCGACATTCGGAAACAAACGCACGAGGGACGGTCACAGTTTCCATGGGGGGGGACATATACAAGTTATTATATGAAAATCTCAAAATATTACCAATTCCTTTCTATAGGTCCAAACCTATTATAGAATGAAAACAACGATCGCCGTATAAATACTTGAGCCAAATTTATAACCTGCGGGGGTTGAACTACCAAGGGAGCAGGGGGGACCAACTGCCAGGGTGCCCGGGAGCCCAAGAGTGGGCCATCTTCTTATTTCATGACGATATAGCGCTCCAAGAAAAAAATATGGCTGTAAGTGACCGATAGGGGGGCCGTGAATTCTAGACACCGAAAACTGCGGGTTGTGCTTTGTAAAAGGTAACGTATGAACGTTTCATATGTCACAAACACGCGGGGGAGTTATGGTTAAAATACTGCAATTGGTAGTTGCGGCGGTGGTACGATTGGGATATTGTACGATTGATGACTCTACGATATCAGGAAGATTTAATCCCCAAACTATCAAAATAACCTACCAGGATTAAAAGTAGATTGTGACAACTTAGTTTAAAGGGGTTATAAATATGGCCCTTGTTCTTATGTCCTGTATTACATAGTCTGTGTGAGCTCCGTGTATCTGTTGTATTCAATAATCCAACTGGACTTGAAGTTTAGTCTGAAGATCGTTTCGCTAGTCATCGACTGGCTTTCTCAATTAAAAATTGATTGATACAAGAATCTGTCGGCAATTATGTCCCCTGGGAAAACTCCCGTAGCATTCACAGCAGGTGTTAAGGGTGTGTGTGATAGCTAGTGGTCTAGAGGTGTATAGGGAACGCCCAAGTAAGGTGTTAAAACAGATGTATCATGGCGAAGATGGTGTGAAACCCCCCCACCTCTATTTAGGGTGTTCTTTATTTTTCACATAAATGGGCCTCCTTAACACATCTTCTGAAACCGTCACGTAACTCCTTTGACAATATGTTAAATAGTACAATCTTCAAAGGATGTCCTTATCCTTAAGATGCAGGTACACGGATGATGTCCTTGACCCGAGGAATGGCTCTTCTGTGCTGGCCCCATACGTTGATGACAGTTGCTGTTGGGTTCTCCCCCACATTCAAATCAGAGGATTCTTGTCACTGCACCGCGCGTATTGATGTATACATTTCTTGTGGGGTTGGGTCTTTCGGATTGTACCAATTGCCTGCTCGTGGTTGTTCGAGTTTTAAAGGGCAGACAGGGATACGGTGGTTTTTGAAAACTCTTCTTAATTTCTCGGAGACCCTCTGCTGACATATGGGATGGACCACAGTCTTCCTCTTGTCTGCTTTTCCTCACTTTCATGTGGTATTACGGTTCTTTCTTTCCTTCTACTTCTTTGACAAAGGCCCACAGTTGGAATCCACAGTTTAAGGGCTCCTCTGAGATGTTTCATTTCTTTCGGGGGCCTCGCCGTCTGTCTAGTGGGGATGTTCTCAGCTTTGTGTTGCAGGGTTTCTGATGACCCCAAGCTGTGAAAATTTTTTCTAATGGGTGATGGAGCGTCAAACATCAAATGCGATCGGTGTGTTGGTTTTTGTAAACCGTCTACTCTCAGTTTTACCTGCTCCCTGACTTTACCCAAGCAGTCAAGAAGAGCCAGTTTGTTGTTTTGTATCTTCCCTTGTAAATTGATGTTTGGTCTACTGCATTAAGTGTTCTGTGGAAAGCTGTACTTCCTTCTGGTGGATTTTAAACCCAGGTGTCATCCACATATATGAAACACAGTGGCTGGGGCTGCTATGCATTAAGAAAGCTCCACCAGTTTTCTACTACCCATGTAAAGGTTGGACACAATGGGTGAAAATGGAGATCCCATAGCATCCGTGTTTTGGCTATAGAACTTACTCCGTTATTTGAAAGAGTGGTATCAGCACAACGTCCAGTAAGGCACCAACACTTTCTGGGTTGAAGATCAGTCTGCCGGTGAGAGTGCTGCTTGGCCCTAAGCCGTTTTTCTCACCATGGACACAGCCTCCTTGTGTGGGTTTTATACAGGTGAAAAGAGATGTCAACCTCATAGGACACATAGTTTTTCTGCAACGTAGTACTATATCTGTAATCTTGTTGGTGAAATCCTGAGAGTTCTGGATTTTGTGATTGCTTAGAACTTCCCACCAATGCGTCCCTAAAGATGTTGGCGAGGTATTTTTGCACCTTGTATGTTACAGACGTTGATGCGGTGACATAGGTCTTAGTGGTGCCCTTCCTTGGTATTTTGGGGAGTACATATATGCATGGATGTGACTCTACCGGTTAGAGGCGCATGATACATGCTCATCAATGGCTTATCCTTTTGAATGTGTTTGTAGTAAGTCTGATGACGCTTTCTTGTTACCGGATGGTGGGACCGTTGTTAAAGCTCATATGTGTGTTATCGGCCAGGGAGCCCATGGTACACCTATTATCAGGGTTGTCTGAGGTGTTACGTACCACTGGCATCTTCCTTGTTGCCGGTAGTATTAGAAGGGTGATAATAGGAATCTTTTTGAGGGATGTAAGGCCTTATTGCCTGTGTGCGTAAGCGTTAGTGAGGAGTTTTTTCATGGTACAGGCTGCAGAGACCTTAAGGCGAAGTTGTTCTGCACCACTCGTGTACATTTATATGTGGTTGAGGCTCTGTGGCTGACTATAATACAACCACGGGATGGCTTTAGGAGGTATGGCAACATCACCCTTAGCCAATGGACTTCCATTTTCGGCGGGTCAGGGTCTGTTAGACAATTTCTCACACCATCTCCTTGGTTAGATGAAGTGGACAACTTCCCTCCTTTGTTCCAAAGGTAATGCTCTCCTATGGGGGTGTTCTGGGAGAAACCCATATGTCTTGCCATGTACAATGCTGTGTTGACAACTTACATCTGCCCATGTACAAGCTGTGACTGTTTAACACATTAGATTGGGCGTTCCTATAACACCTTTAAGCCACTATCTAATCACACCCTTAACACATTGGCGTGATATGCTAATTGGGATTCCAGGTAGCTAATTGCCACCAGATTGCTTGTACAAAGTCCATCTGAATGAGGAAAGCCAGTCGGAAGCTGAACGAAACGTCTTCAAGAACTAACTTCAAGCCCAGCTGATCTATTGAATACAACAGTTCCATGACCTGGATGAATGAGAACCTTCATAAGAGCATGTGAGCTCGTGGTTAGTAATGAGGGCACGGGCTGTACCAAAGTGGTTAATCGATATGTTATCCATGCGCCAACTTGGAGTTATTTGCACTTTGTATACATGACACTACCCAGTTGTAACATTGTATTTTCCTTATGTATATTAATGTAAACTGCTAAAGCACCACGGAAGGACGTTGGCGATGTTGCGCATATAAGAGTGGGGATGTAATGAACGGTCAGTACCATTGTGCACGCCCGACGATACAGATGAACATCTAACCAATCTATAGGTGTACAGCCAGCGCACAGTTTCACGCTTCTCACCTAAGAACTTTCTATACCTCGACCCAGACTACTATAGTTTGATAGGAAATAAATAAGTCATGGTCCTCGGGTAAAACAAGGAATCAATCAACTCGGATTTTCTTTTTATTTGATTAACTGAATTTGATTATGTGGTATCCCCAATCAGGATCTATTTAAGACAGTTGCAAAAAATGTGTCCGGGGATGCTATTTGCCTTTCAACCAAAATGTTACCCTTTTGCTGGTCTACTACAGTAATCTGAGTCAGTGCTGGCAGCATGAAGAAACATGGATAATGCCCCAATGTGGTTTAATGCAACTTCATGGTTATGCTTAAAGTATAACCGTGGTCCTCCATTACAGGGTGGGCATTAATTGAGTGGGCCACATTCCGACTTTTAAAATCGACTCCAGAACTCGCCTTTGATGCATCTATGCAAACATCTAAAAAGCTAGTTTCCAGCTCGCACTGTGACTGTGACATAACCAGCTCCTTTGCTCTGCCCACCATTGCCTGTGCATGAGCATGCCTAGTTGTTATCATGATTCTATTTCTGTCTTAAATAGCTTCCAGGGTGTGTTTTTTTTTGGGGGGGGGGGTGGGATTGGGGCATTTCACACAGCACATCATGTGACTGCACACACTTGCTTGTTCACCATGACTGTCATGTTAACACAAATCCTCATCAAGCTTCATTAGAGGAGCCCTTTTTAAAATAGAGGACACTGCATAAAAAAAAACACAGTTATCCTTATTAAAAACCACCTTGAATACGGAGTGTTGAGAGCAGAATGGCCTGTATGCATTGGAGCTGGTGTGCCTCTCTGCCACAGATGTGTAATTTAATATGTAAGCGACCTATTACTGTCTAGTGACACAGCACAATATTTTACAATGTCATTTGATACAAAGAGGAAGCAGGCATTGGCCTAGAGGTTGTATGTAATATGGGCTTAATTCATAAGTCAAATTTAAGGCTTGAATTGAGGCACAGGTAAAACTGCCGCGGACCAATGGCACGTCTGGATGTTTTGAAAACCTTTGACTCTGAGTAGGAACGTTTTATATAACTGTGTCATGGCAAAGAGGAGTGACCTATATTTAATTAACCTCATGACCTCGCTTGTTAACACAGTGATCTACTTACTTAGCTTCGGATGACCGCCGCGCAGGGCAGTTTTTAGCATTTTAGTGGCCCCCTAGGACGCCTTCCCAATACGTGCGACAACCCCCGAAAAAAATAATATTGGCCTGTCAAAGTACAGCTGCGGTTCCTGTGACTCTGTCCAATCTGTTCAATCTCTTATAGGAGGATTCAGCGCCTTAGAAACTGAATGAAATTTCAACTATAAAGACAGACCAAAGGAGGACATACTTAACTACAATCCCGACATGTACGTTGTGCATGTTTCATGTTAATACGGTGGGAATACGTAGTGGTTTCCGCTTTGAAGCTATAGAGAATGTTTCCACTAGAGAGGAAGACATGGGGGTGAAAGGAGCTATGACTTACCTCTCTTCTCAATAAAACGGCAGGAGCCGGGAGCAGAAGTATAAGAAGTTAACTCCGTCTCACGCCAAGTCCGCTGGATCTGTTTGAGGAAGCGGTAGGGAGGAGCGCAAGACCAGGTAAGTTCTTACTTCAACTCTTGGATCCTGCAGGTTTTATTGAGAAATGGGATGTAAGACACAATCCTCCTCTACCTTCCGTTCTTCATAAACTGAAACCCCAAAAGTAGTTTTTAGGTGGACGTATCCTCTTAACAGAGATTGCTTTTGTTATGGATGGTAGTCAATCCAGGCCTTTTCTCCACACTCTGTCAACCTGGACCCACTAATGAGGTTATACACTATAAACGGACCTCTGATATTCTGGTGGACATTCCGAAAACGACGTCTGGGCCCGATCATTTTGTTACTGATGTTATGACCGGACTATGATCGCAAACATGATCTATTCGGGAGAGACTCTGCAGGAATGGGACAGGGCAAACTGCTGCTTCACTCAAACTTACAGTTATTTGACGTTTCATTCGATGGAATGTCGAATCAGTTTAATGTCAATATAGTCTATGGCGAGGGAAGGAGACATTGTAATTGAAAAGAACAAAAGGCCAATTATCAAACTATTGCCAACAAGTGTGGAAGCACACAGTTATAAAAATGTCATTGATGATACGGAATTGAATTTCACTCCATGGAATAAAAAGCCTACAATAAAAAAACAGACAAATTTCCACCAGCAAATTAATAACTTTCCATTGTATGTAGGCAGATAGCATTTCTCTAGAAACATTTACCAAGCTCTATCGGGTCTTCACATAGCTAACCGAGAAGCTCTATGGCTATTCAATCAACTTTTCCAAAAGTTGATGTGACATGCTTCATACACAGCATTTTAACCATAGACACTTAGTGTGAGGTTTCTTACAGACTGTGAATTGTTCATTAGTAGAACATTTCAGAGGAAACATGGACATCCCTAAGCTGGAAGAAAAGAAGAAGGAAAAGAAGTTTAGTCTTCAAGTATGGAAAGGTTTTTCACTGTGAGAAACGGTAAAGCTATGAAACTGTCTTCCATTGGAGTTGTTATGGCAGGTTTCTTATGGATAGTTTCAATAGAAAGATGGATGAGTGATCCAGGGACATTCCTGATTGCTTACTGGAGTCAGGAAGGAATTGTATCCCCTTTATGCTGCTATGCAAGGTTCTTGTTCAATCCAGGTCATGGTATATCTGTTGTATTCAGTTAGATCAACTGGACTTGAAGTTTAGTTCTTGAAGACTATTCGCTAGTCATCCAACTGGCTTTCTCAATGAGAGTCCAGTTGATCTAATGAATACAACAGAGGATCCATTTAGTACGTTTTTTTTTTCTTCCTCTTCTCAGGATTAAAATGTGGGTATTGCCGAGTAGGTTTGACTGAATGGACATATATTTTTATTTAACCTCAAATTCTATATTATAATATACTATCAGGGTTATTCAATAAAAGTTCTTATCGTTAAAAATGGTGCTAATTTGCCCAACAATCAGAGTTAGCTTTCAAATGTTAAACAATATTGATTGGCTGGGGTAAAATTAGCACTTTTTAACAATAAGATACTTATTGAATCTCCTGTAGTATATTAAAACTCAAAGTGGGTGTGACTGATGCACTAGCAAAAATTAAAGTTTCCTCAGTGCAGATTCCCAATTTCATCGTTGTTCATGTTTGAGACAAGCTCCCGTTTGTCACCAGGCAGTTAGTGCTAGATGAGCATGTTTACCCCAGGACTTGAGGCACAAGGAAATCCCCACTGAGGCTGGACAAAACCTGGAAAGTTGGGCACATCAGGAGCAAACTGGGCACATAAGTGGAATACAAGAAAAGGACAAACAAAATAGGAGGAAAGAAGAGTAGAGATAAGCATGAGTTTGATGAGAAGACTGGGACAATACATATGAGTAGGCAAATTGGAATCAAAACTCCAATTTGCCAAAATAAACTCCAAAAAAAAGCAGAGGTCAGTTCAGGCAGCAAACAGAGAGTAGCCAAGGGAGGAAATTGGGTCAAAAACAGAGCAAACGGATAGAGAGAATAACATGACAAGCAGAGAAAGTAAAAAGAGCTGGGGAGAGAATAAAAAGGGTTCCAGAGCCACGAGAAGGAACAAAAGGAAAAAAGGTGATTGGCTCCTTTAAACTACGTGGTCAATTTTGTTAAGTGGCTGCAGCGTGGGATCAATAAGAGGATCTGGCAATATGCACACATGTCAAGAACAGGGAATATTTGAGAATGCCGAAGCGAGATTGAGATCGAAATCACTAAAAAGGCCCAACACGCAGCAAAACATGCTGAGGGGGAATCCGCGGAAAGAGCGAAAGATGTAGAGGAATTTTACCCTCTTTTGCAACAAGGAAGCACATGCTGGGCCTGATTCCTTTGATAATAACAACCCCTTTTTAAGATAGACAAGGCAGCTAGAAAGCTTAGGGAGGAGGGGGGCCAAAAGGAGCAAAAAGCCTCAATGAGCATAAAAATGGAGCAGATCCTTCTTATAACAGAAAGCTTCTTGCAGTCTCATGCTATATGAATAGCATTGCCCACAAAATCCAAGAATCTGGGAACCTGGAGTAAGGAATTACCTTCTTGTTTCTTCAATCTTCTTGCATTGTGGGCAATGCTATTCATATAGCATGAGACTGCAAGATGCTTTCTGTTCTAAGAAGGTCTGCCCTATTTTTTGCACAGTGAAGGGCTTTTTGCTCCTTTTGGCCCCCCTCTTCCTAAGCTGTCTAGCTGCCTTGTCTATTGTACGTCCAAGTCCTATCCCATAGAGCAATGAATCGTATCTTGCACTGACGAGACTAACAAGATGAAAATGTCATGCTGCAGGTCAGATGATTGGCTCTATATATTAGGCTATACTGCATGTTATTAAGCCAGTGGTTCTGGACACATGCATAAGCCAAGGGACATGAAGGAGAATTTGCATATTCCGCCCTTACTCTAGGGAACCTGGGAGTAAGAAATTAATTCTTGTTTCTTAGATTTTGTGGGCAATGCATTCAAGATCTGCTACCTTCTAGAAATATTGAATATTCTAGAATATGGAATTTTCAAAAATATAAAAAAATTTGGGCTAACTATCGAATTTGAATGCGGAGCCTCAGAAGTAACCCTTTCTCAGTCCTTGAGCCATGTACAGTAAGTTACAATTTTATTCAGACTTATTGAACTATTCGGTCCCATGACTTTAAAGGGTCCAATTTCAGATTTTTAAAATTTTCAAACTATTCAGAAGTTCGAAAATCTGTAAAAGGACCGAATGTTTGGAAGTTCGTCCATCTCTAGTATTAACCTATTCAACATCCATTGGCATTAAGAGTAGCAAGTAGTAATGAGTTACTACTGCCCTATGGAGAGGCCCTACCGGCTGGTAAGTCTGATTGACATCCATGCAAATGGTTTGGTGGGTCTCCACCTTGCAGAGGGTGGCAAAATAAACTTGGGAAATTGGCTGCAAAATGGCAAATGAGTTTTAATATTGATAAATTCAGATTTATGCATTTGGCAGAGTGAGAAACAGTGTAATCACATATACTGAGAGATTCAATAGATTCTGACTGTCAATGTGTATTGCCACAAAACTCCCCAGCCAGCTCCAACGCCATTCCATTGAGGATATAACCAGATAACAATCATTTCTCAAGTAAACAAAAGTTTTTACTATAAGTCATGCAAAGTAACCCTGGTATCACTGCCAATTACCGTACAGAATATTCTTTTGTCTGACGGATAAAGCGTTATCAATGATTTGATTTTTTTTCTTTATGTCCTACTCATACTGCACTAAAGCCTCAACAATGACTAAAATAGACAGTAGTTCTCTGTCATCAGGTCAGGGCACTGCTGATTTCATCAGAGAAATGTAGTTCACTAAAGTTCAGTCATCTACTGATTGCCTGTTTGTACGGTTTAAACATCCTCAGGTCTCTAGACAGCAACTAACCAACCTGGGACTGAAACCATAACAGACGCTACTAGGGGTCCTGCACAAGAAGTCAGTAACTATCTAATCAAGATATAGTATCTCCTTGCACACCTCCTTTTGTTGGTGCAGTGATCTCGTGGCTGCTAACCACAAACAGCTATCTACTGTAACTAGAAGATGATGAGAGCCGCACTCACAAATCTTAAATGGTTTTTTATTGTGACCAAATATCTGGTGACAATAAAAAACATTTAAAAGATTTGTGAGTGCCGCATTCCAACAACAATCTATTCACAAACCAACCTGGATAGCAGGTTAATCTTGTCCTAACTCTCTCAAGGCTACAATTAAAGGCCCCCAAGAGGGGAAACCTTACAGAACAAGTTGTTCTAGTAATTTCATTTAAAGGCTCTGTCGGATGCTAAGGGCCTGAGGCAGATGCCTTAAAACCATCCCTAACCCCTTCTAGTCTATTTATTTGACATTCCCTTATATGGTCCTGGGCCTTTCCTTTAGAGGCCATGCAGGTAATTCTGGAAAAAATGCTGGTACCTACAAAACAAGCAGAACTTTCAAGCTGTCAAAAGCAGATTATGTTCCAGATCACTAGGGGCTAAGTAGACATGAAATAAATGAGCCTTAAGAGAATAAAACCATTTCAATAGAGAGTGTTGTATTAATCACCAGCGCTAGACATTGTAACATGTTCAGTTAATCGAGCCAGGAAATAAATCTCCTCCAGGAACAGTTAGATGTAAAAGAAACCCATATTTGTCACTGAGTCGTTGTTACTGAAGGGTGAAAAGTTGGCTCTTGTACACCTGGGCTTGTGTATGGTAAGTGCGGGATTTCTAGATAACAGTGTTAGTAAAGGGGAAAGTATTTAATTACATGCCCACAGACAATGCTCACCGCAAGGCCAGGGGATAATATACTAAAGGAATGTTTTGTAACAAGTGGCTGTGATTTAGAGGGCTGCAGTGGGAGGTCAATGACTCTGGCAAGTCTGTGTTGCCAGCACGACAGAAGCCTCCTTACCTCCTCTTAAAGCTGTGCAAATCTCAAAGAGCTTTGTACCTGCCCAGAGGAGGAAACCCCGGTAGACCCTGCAGTCATTGCCATGACATCTCTGTCAGGGCCATGACTACTATGCCTCTACCCAAATAAATTCCTAGAGGGAAGTGAACTTTTTTAGTGACATGGGGTAAGTGTGAGTATTACAATCTTGGGTTTGGGGAGGGGAAGGTTTGCTTACATTATTATGTTGGGGGTTGGATGTGCCCTTTAAGAGAAACAAAGAGTGAACATTAATTTGGGCTAAAATAAGGATTGCTGTCTGCAACCTCCTTCCTAAAAATGTATATTTAAAGGGCATGCCCTCCCTAAAAAAACTGGTGGCTTGTCAGGTATCTGCCACAACCCGATTTTACCAGTTTATTACATGCATTGTATGCAGATATTAATGACAAGTACTCTTCCAATTTGGAAAAGATATCTTCTTTCCCTTATGCTAAATGAGCTTTTATAAGCTGAGCATGTGCAGAACTAACTTTTGCTCTATGGCGTTAAGCGAGGCCCAGATTTACCATTAAGCACATTAGATAGGGGAATAGGCATGCCTGTGGTTGGAAGGGCAGTTGTCAATCTGCCCCCACCAATCTAACCCCTATTAAGTTTATTTTCTTCCCAAAACATGGGTGTGGTTTAGGGATGTGGTCTATGTATAGGGGTGGGGCTAAGGGCGCCAGGCTTTTTGTGTACAGGCTCTGTGGTGTATATCCACCTCTGATGTAAGGGTCTCTGTCTTATAAAGAAAAAAAACTTTGAATAGCACCCTCCACATTTGAATGATGCCCTAGCTTTTCACCTAGGTTGTCTTTGCATAAATACAGCCCTGAGAATGTGCAGAGGAGGCAGAAGGGGAATCAGCAGTCAATCATTGGTTGTGATGTCGGCTGTCATAGCCTTGGAGGAGCCAGCTTACTCTGCCAGGATGGATTCAATTATATTTACTAAATACTTATACAAACTACAATAAGTGAAGGGCCTAGGATATTCAGAAATGGGCTAAAACTACACCCATAAAGCCGCACTAGGTTAAATGACGTGATAGATTAATATTATAAATGAGATGTAGTCTATTCAATGCTTCTGGTGGTGTGAATTCTCAATGAAGTAAAACAAACAGGGAACATAAAGTAATGAGTAATTGTAGTAATAGTGCAATGGGGGGCATTTATTGGACTTTTTAAGTCACTTAATATTGATTCATCTCTTCGTTCTATACAATAACATAGTCATCCATTACCCCAGGCAGAAAATGTTGACACTTTTTACCTATATGCTCTAAAGGGTAGGGTTACAAAATACATGAAGGCGGCCATACACATGCGATCCCTATCCCATTGTCTGACAGATCACATTGGCAAGTGCAGAATGCAGGGGCACAGCCCCCCAGCGAGATTGGAGGCCGATTGCCTGAACCGCCCCCTCCTTCCCCAGAGTTCAACAATCAGATGTTTTTAAACAGCTGATCAAGCATATGAAGGAAACATATATGCAATCAGTGTTTTAAAACTGCACCTGAATGTTTCTACACAGCTGATCACAGAGGTTTTCACTGGACCTGAATGTTTCCTACACAGCTGATCACAGAGGTTTTCACTGGACCTGAATGTTTCCTACACAGCTGATCACAGAGTTTTCACGGGCACTCTTACCACCACCCGTGGTGTGGCAGGCTGTGGTTACGCACTGGCCGTATTGTAATTAGGGATTACTTAAAGAAAGTGTGCTGTACCGTGTCAGCATGGGCTATAACCCAGAATTTTTACTAAAACTGATATTTTTCATGTTATTTTTTATTTAAAATTGGGCAAAAATGCAGTGGACACGTCTGTAATTTGCCTGCTGATTATGGTTGGCGGTACCACTGCTTAATTCCATCCCTTGTGTTATCAGCCTGTCTGAAGAGAATATCGGGCTAGTTTGGCAACATGTAGTCCAGCCTTAATCCTGCCCATAGAAAGCTTAGCACTCATGGTCTGCAGTAAATGCATCATGTTCAACCATTATCAGTTGCCATCAGTCCAGTATAATGAGTCTGAACAAGGCACAATTAAAGCAAATATGGCAAGATTCATTGACAAGGGTTTTCATATCCGGTACTGTCCCCCTCCTTTTTTATAATCTTCGTGGTAAATCTTTTTTTGTCACCGTTGGAACTGTGCCCAGTGTGACATCAGCTTTCCAGTAACCGGTCCTTACTAGGTATTATTGAATGGAATTCAGCAGAAAACAAAGGCTTTGTTTTAGTTTGCGACAATGTGTAATGATAAGTAAAGCTTGGGATATATACAATGTGATTACATCGGAATTTATAGTTTGCAGGATTCCACTCTTTGTACCTTAATCACAGCTTTAACCTCCATTATATTTTGAACTGTAGATGGGATTTGTTTAATTGTGAATGTGTCTTGTGTCTGACCTACACGGATAAACAGTGACCTTTGCGTATTTTAGACTGTATAATCTCTTCTTATCTCAATATGATCTGATATCTGTTAAATGTATTACATCATATGGGGTAACATCTAAATCATAGAAATGTAAAGTATTACATATATGGTAAACATCTAAATCATAGAAATGTAAATGTATTACATCATATGGGTAAACATCTAAATCATAGAAATGTAAAGTATTACATCATATGGGTAAAACATCTAAATCATAGAAAGTAAATGTATTACATCATATGGGTAACATCTAAATCATAGAATGTAAATGTATTACATCATATGGGTAACATCTAAATCATGAAATGTAAATGTATCACATCATATGGGTAACATCTAATATATAGAAATGTTAAATGTATTACATCATATTGGTATACATCTAAATCATAGGAAATGTTAAATGTATTACATCATATGGGTATACATCAAATCATAGAAATGTAAATGTATTACTCATTCTGTTACCTCTCATTCTGTTACCTCATTCTGTTACCTCTCATTCTGTTACCTCATTCTGTTACCTCTCATTCTGTTACCTCATTCTGTTACCTCTCATTCTGTTACCTCCCTCTCATTCTGTTACCTCATTCTGTTACCTCTCATTCTGTTACCTCATTCTGTTACCTCTCATTCTGTTACCTCATTCTGTTACAGATAGCGATAGACAGATATGGACAGATAGATATCGATAGACAGATAGTGATAGATACTGAAAGATAGATAGCGATAGACAGATACTGACAGATAGTGATAGATACTGAAAGATAGATAGCGATAGACAGATATGGACAGATATATATCGATAGACAGATACTGACAGATAGTGATAGATACTGAAAGATAGATAGCGATAGACAGATACTGACAGATAGTGATAGATACTGAAAGATAGATAGCGATAGACAGATACTGACAGATAGTGATAGATACTGAAAGATAGATAGCGATAGACAGATATGGACAGATAGATATCGATAGACAGATACTGACAGATAGTGATAGATAATGAAAGATAGATAGCGATAGACAGATATGGACAGATAGATATCGATAGACAGATACTGACAGATACTGACAGATAGAGAAGGATAGACAGATACTGATAGATAGATAGATGGATAGAGAGAAAGAAATACTAGCAGACCCCCATACATGGCATCAATATTCCAATCAATTTGGGGAAGAATTGATTGGAATATTGATCGTCCTATCGAAAAAACTGTGATTGGGCAAGGCAGAAAATTTTCCCAGCAACCCCACTGAACCATAAACTATTCTCCGTAGTTTTTAAGATGAAATCAATGGAAGATCCCCAGTGCAAGGTGGGGAATTCCGATTGGTTCTTTCGACCAGATTTCGAAAAGAGTGAAATGAGAATAAACCAAAGAACAAATAGAAAGGAAACACTAATGTCGTACCTGGTCTAGGTAAATAGAGAATAGTCCAGCCATATTCAGGAGACTTTGTATCAGGCTGAGAAAGGAAAACAAGGAAAGGAAAACTGGAAAAGCACAAATTACTAGGGATAAATCTACAAACATTGAATAAAAAGAATTGAGTGGAAGCAAGTAAAAAAATCAACACTAGAAAGGTGGAGACTGTCTGCCCTCTGCTGTAAATCCTTGGTACTGCATATGAGAGTACAGTAATATTAAAGGGCTTGTCCACCCCTCAAACTAAAATCTGATCTTAAGATGATCATTCCCCAAAACTTAGATTTTGCCAGGTTGAAAATGATCTCACACACTCCTACGTATACTTACCCACACTCAATCCCTTGCTTCCCTTCTGCTGCTACTACATGCCTTTTCCGTGCACTAGCAGCAGAATTGACTTATAACGGCCGCCTGTGATTGGCCATGACATCAGCGCCACTGAAGACTGCTACCAGGAAGTGAGAGATGGGGAAAGGATTGGTGTGGGAAAGAATATTTAGGAGCAATATATCTGGGAGCATTTTTAACCTAGCGAGGTCTAATGAGTTATTAACTTAAGTTGAAATTTTAGTTTGGGGGTGGAGATGCCCTTTAATTGCTTGCTTACACAATACAAAAGCACAACCAAAACCAACACCGTATGTGCTTTTCATGTTTCTATAGTTAAAGAGAAAATACAGATACTGACAGAAAGACAGCTACAGATAAACAATTAGGGATAGACAGATGTATCTTATGCTTGGCAGTGAAATCACAACATGGCAAGTACCCAGGGTGAGCACATAAACAGTTACAGTAGGTCCCCACCCCTGGGTTCAGCTTCTAACTCGGCCATACTCCCTATATAAAGTATAGGGAGAACGTTAGTGACCGCCATACTCCCTATATAAAGTATAGGGAGAACGTTAGTGACAGCCATACTCCCTATATAAAGTATATATAAAGTATAGGGAGAACGTTAGTGACCGCCATACTCCCTATATAAAGCATATATAAAGTATAGGGAGAACGTTAGTGACCGCCATACTCCCTATACATCATATGGGTAAACATCTAAATCATAGAAATGTAAATGTATTACATCATATGGGTAAACATCTAAATCATAGAAATGTACACTAGCGGATGACAAGGGATGGAATGTATTGAACTCTTTCGCCCATTTGGCTAATAGCTGCATTCTTATTGTTTAGGTCACGCAGTGAAACATTCAAGACGATTTGTGGTGAAAGTGCCGTAAACATCGCTGTTTTGCAGGGTCAGGGAGGGATTCTCGAGTGTTTTAAAGAGCTTTAGTCTTGACCAATGGGGGGATACTGGGGGGGTGGTAAATATCCGTGGAAACATGCTGGGGGTTTGAAGCGGAAGCAATGCCTGGTGGGTCTCATATAAATATAGGCCATTAACCCACCAACAGCAATGATCTAAAGAACAAAGCCTAGTCTAAACTCATGGAAGTTTTAGTTTAAGTAAATAGAATGCAATCCATATTTATAGGTCTGTGCGACGATAAGTGGACAGGCTCTTTGGAATAGTCGTGCAGTTCTTACCGGACCGGAACGATCCGTCGTTCACGCTCAGTATAGTCCTGCGTTATAGGGGGCAAAAAAGCGGCCGGATACAATTGAGGAGGATACTTTGAGTATGAAAAGACACAATAGGTGCAAGCTGGTAGTGGGTTTTGTCCAATGGCAAACATAATATGCGTTATGCGACGGAGTACGGGGATAGCATCAGACTTGGCCGAAAATATGGTTTTACAGCAGCGGGGAAGAAAAAGCCAAGAGTGTGTGAATAGTCAATTTCACCGGAGGGGCCGGTATCGACCTATCGGCGGGATGACAGGGCAGATAATTAGGGCGGATACACATCTAAAAAGAACCATGTTAAATAGAACCCTTGACTAGGCTATTATTTTAAGGAAATGGCAAAGGCAGAACAGGTTTGTAAAGAGTAAATTGGAAACCATTGTGCAAGAGTTATATAAGAAAGCGGTGCAAACACTCATCCTGAAAACGTACGCCTAGGATATATAAAGTAATGCACCCCCAAACCCCACTATTCCCATTATCGGTATACGGGTAATAAATCGAAATGCTTAGCCGGGAAGGGAAGGAAAAACCAAGGTCCGGATAGCCGGTGCACCTTCAAGCTGGGCATAAGAATAAATTGACGGGAGAGTGGTGAATGGGTGGGTGTGAAATGAAGGGGTATAAACATTTCTAAGGTGAGCGGCGTGGCGGGCGGGGGCAGCGGGGTGGCTGGGGGGACACAAAGGCTCCAAACCACACGTGCGTAAGGGGTGGGAGACAGGAGCCGCTGGCAGCCCGAGAACACAAACGCAACTTGATCACATTCACTCAAATAAATCCCCTAGGCTGAATGGCGGGACAAATGCAGAAAAGAAAAAAGGACGGGTCAAATCTGGGGAAGTGGGACTTTCCTCAAATGCCATCCGATGACCGCCGCGAGGTGAGTGATGCAGAGAGAAGTACCACAGAGTTTAACTGGTGCTGCTAAAATAAGTATCCTTGACAGTAAAGTTAATTAATATTAAGTATGGGGTGGAAAGGGTTATATTTTTCCTCCTGTAAGCATGAAAAGTGGGAAATCGCTAGAATGAGTCATGGGGGAAATAAGGCTTGCTCCGATGATGGGAATTTGGGGTGTGGTAAGGAAAGGGGGGCAACTTATTTGGAAAAAAGTGTACATACGTGTACAGAATGATGTTACGAATGCGGTAAGACATAAATAGAGGTAACAGAATTAGACTGTGACCTAATGATAGGTAACCCTAATGGCGAATATGGCAAATGAGAGAGGAAATAAAAAATGCGAGAGTAACGAGATGAGGAACAGAAAAATGAAGTGAGAACAGAATGAAGGTAGCATGAATGAAGAGGGTACCAAAAAGGATGAAGGTACAGAAACAGGAATGGGAGATTGTAGACAAGGAGGAGGTAACAAGAATGACGGAGGGGTAACAAAAAGATGACAGTGTTACAATGAGGTAACAGGTAATGAGAGTGTAAACAGAATGAAGCAGGTAAAACGAGAAATGAGAGGTTAACCAGCAAAATGATGTAATCCGATTATTAGCTAGTAAGCGGAATGATGAATTAGGAAGCAAGAACTTGGAGGTAAAACAGAATAGAGCTACAGGGGTAACTAAGAGATAGTTAAAACGCAGAATGATGAGGTTAACAGAGAAGGAGGTCCGAATCGAAATGAGAGGTATAACGAATGAGGTGACACGCTACTGAGAGTGTAGTGCAGAATGAGGTCAAAGAATGAAAATAGTGATAGACCGAATGAAGCTGTAGCAGAATGAGGGTACAGAATGTAGGGTAACACAGAACATGTAGGAAGGGGGTACGCAGAATGAATGGTAAGGGCGGACATGAGGGAGGTACCAAAATAATGCTCCAGTAACATAGTAAGAGGTAAAGACATGAGAGGTTAACAGACAGAAATGGGTACATAATTAGATAGGTTAGACAGGAGACTTAAATTGTAGACACAAATTAAGGAAGTCGGTAACCATAATGAAAAAGTAAGCAGACGGAATGGATGTCAAGAGATGATAGGTTACAGATGAGATTAACGGAAACACATTGAGGTAACAAATGCTATTTGACGGGAATGATAAACAGAATGACGAGGTAACAGGACATGAGAGAATTACGGCGTGATGAATGTAACAAGCCGATGAGGAGGTAACAGAAAAAACGATGAGATACACCGTAATTTAGAGGTCACAGGCAATGATGTACAGAATGGAAACGTGCAGGATAAAACATAAAAACTGAGGTTAACGGTTATGAGTACAGAATTAGAGGTAACCAATGAGGTCACAGACTGAGAGGTAACGAACATGGGATAAAGGGTATCCGCCTAGAAGTGGTAACGGGGCGAATAGGTAGCAGGAGTAAATTAGTAGGGAGGTAAGCCGACAGTTAGAGGTAAACAATAGATGAGATGTAAACAGAATGGAAGGAGAATATGACGATCAAATGAGAGGGGTAAGCAGCAAAATGAGGTCAAACACAAGTGTTCAGAGGGTGTGGAGCAATCAAATGATAAGTAACCATAAATTCGAGTGGAGGACGATCATGAGATATTAGGACGGAATTGAGTTAACCGTGCATGAGGGATTACGAATAATGAGTAATACAACAGAAAGGTGGGGAGTTAACGTGGAATAGGTGAAACAGAAGTTAGAGGTAGGACAAGAAAGTGTGAGGTAACGAGCTTGATATGGTGTCAACAGATGCCATGGTACACAGAATAGAGGGTCACAAAAAGTACTGGGTGAGGTAACAGAATTATATGTAACATGAAGGTTATAAGAAAGAGGAAATAATATAAAAGGTAAAGAATGATGGTTAACGGATCAACTTAGTCCTGCAGAATGAATTAAAAAACCATAAATGCAGGTCGACAAAAGGGAGGAAGGTACACGATTAGGGTACAAATCGGGAATGTCATTAGGTAAACAGAATTAGAGGTAACCAAGAATTTTGGGTAGGGAGATATTAGAGTTAATGTCATCAATGAAGGTAACGCCGTGAATGAGAGGGTAGACCGGAGATATAGAGTAACCTAACGATAAGGTCAGGCAGAATGATTTAACAGACATGAGGATTACGAGAATGGAGGTAGACAGAATGAGGGATCAACAGTAAATTACTGTAGCCGAGCATGAGAGGTAACACGAAGCGAGGGATGGTAACAGAGAATGGATAAGTAACGAATGGATTTAACGAATGAGCATTTAACATAATGAGTAAACAGAATGGAGTTAACAGAGAGGTAACGAATGACGTGTGAAAACATGGAGATGGGGGGTGAGACGGGTTGAAGTTAAAAAAGGAAAGATAAGCAGATGGTAGAACAGGTACGGCTGAATGTCGGTAGCGGATAAGTAGAAAGGTACCAGAGAGGTAACAGAATAGAGGTAAAAGGCGGGGGAATGGGTCAGGATAGACAAAAGATGAAGGGAAAATAACAGAAAAATTAGAGTGTAACACACGCATAAGAGAGTTAACAGAATAGAGACAGGTTAA
The DNA here is from genome assembly GCA_019447015.1 of Hymenochirus boettgeri. NCBI lineage: Eukaryota > Metazoa > Chordata > Amphibia > Anura > Pipidae > Hymenochirus > Hymenochirus boettgeri. The sequence goes on along the minus strand of CM033476.1, from coordinate 71,262,267 downwards.
CACATGGGGGGATGTATGTGTAACCGACTGAAGAGGTGACGCTCATGGAGGGTAACGAAAGAGAGGTCACAGAATCTAAAGGTAACAGTGAATTACGAGGTGTAAAAAAAACAACTAATAGGTGTTGAACAGTAATGATACAAAGTTAACAAATGAGGTAACGACTATAGATGTACAAGTATAGTACAGAATGAAGTTACAGGAAGTGCGGTTAACAAAAATGGGTTAGTAACATGATTAACTGGTCAACGGATGAATTATACAGAGATTGAGATGTGACGAAGCTGTATTTAACAAATGAGTGGTAAACATGCATGAGGTAACGAGAGTGGATGTCCAATTACTGTAGACCTGAAATAAAAAGGAACGGGGGGGGTGAAAAGTAAAAGTAGAATAAGGAAGGGGAAAAAAGAAACGAGGGATGTGTATAACGAGAGGGACTGAGTGTACAGAAATGTGAGGTAACAGAATGAGGGAAGTTGAAGGCGTAATTTGTGTGACCATTCCCACAAAAACATCATTATTCTATTTCCTTTAATATTATTTTAGAATAAGTTTTTTTTTTTATCAGATATGGGGCCTACGAGCATAAATTGCCTTGGTACTTACGGGCGTCGGAAGGCCACACTGCGAACGCGGAAAACAGCAATCAAGTCGCACACCAATCGCCAGCGTTCTACAGTGGTGCAATGACGCCTTTGTGTAGCAGGGGGATTCGGGTTGTGTGAGAGTTTTTCTGTTTGCACGTGCATTTAGAGGCATAGGCGATTTTGCCGTTTTCCTCCTGTTCTGGAAAATTCATGTGTGTTTTGATCCGAGGAAAGCACCAAAATGTGTTAACTGGGTGGTGCATGCGTTTCAAAAAAACACTGGGGGCGGCGGGGGGGAGAGAATAAAGGGGAAGAGGGAGATCGCGTGAAGGAAGTTGTAACATTCGCAACGGAATTGCGTGAGAATGTTTCGGTGAATGATTCGCGGGGCGGGACACCAGAACAAAGAACGGGGGCGGGACGGGGGGACAAATCCGCGCGAGTACGGAAATTGTCCATTTAGAACGAAAAAAAAGTGTGTCGGAGCTCAAACGTGAACCACTGCGGTCAAGCAAATGCACGAAAGGGCGCGTTCTGTGCCCATAAAAGGAGTCCCAAATAAACTAAATCCGCGCGCAAATGAAACTGGGAGGTCGGCATAATAAAAACCATATGGGGTAGCATTAATGTCTAGATGGATGTCTTGATGGCAGATACTATAACCTGGTAACAGTTGCTGTTCTTGGTGTTGGGTAAGCAATTATTGCCCATAGTCTTAGCCTTAAAACCCAACAAATGTATCTGATGCAGATGTGACCTGGCGAGCCATTATAACAGCAAACACACGAAAAGAGAACAAAAAGAAAAAGGCCCATGGCGCATCGGGGGTGCTGATAAATCACAGGTCAGTATGCAAGCTTTTTTTCTTATTTCGGTGGCTTAGCTGTTTGGCTGGGTTATGTTACTCATTAGTAACGTTGCGTGTGCCTACATCATTCCCGTGGGGTCTATATCGTAGCAATTTTCGGGCGAAGAGACGCACAAAACCCTTTTTGCTGTTGATAAATATACGTTTGTGATTTCCATTTGTGGTCACACTAACAGGAAATATCTCCCATTACTGGAATGAAATATTTAATGGAATCCCTTTGTGCATTAAAAGTATATAAAGGTGTTAGTTACTAAAGCTAAACTAGCAGGACCCCTTCCAATAAAGTTACAAAGGTGAGGAACTAACCACTAGGCGGTGGTGTTCTTGCTCCACCCCCACTGATTCTGGAACCTGACCATGGGAAGGTCATGGGGGAGGGAGCCAGTCCAGATAGGAGGTGGGTACATTATAGTTGCCCTATGCTTGAGCGCCTATATCCCCTTGAATAAACAGCAATGCCATTGCCATCCTATGTTCAATTTAATTGATACTGATAAAAACTGTTTAAAATTAGGCTAATACCCATGGGGAATGAATAATGGTAACCCCGCGATTGGGTTTCTAGTTAATAAACAGGGACAAGACAATATATACAAAAATCTATTTGGGTTATTTAATCAGCTGATAGACCGGATTTGGAAAATAAGGTTTTGTACACATTTCTCAGAAATACAGCTGTGGCTTTAATATGTCACAATGTTCTTTTTTATAAATTTCCCTTTAACCAAAGAACAGTAGAAGACACATTATGAATCTCTCTCCGATAGAAGAAACTGCATCATAGCAAAACTGTTTAACCACCAAGACTACAATGACCCATATTTCTAATTTTATCAATCAGCATGTAATTATCACTACACAAAAACCAAATGTCTCATCTCGGTGCCCATATCTGAACTAACAATACATTGTTTATTATTGTGGTCATATACCTGGATTATACCTCCTATAGCAAGTTTCCCTGGCACAAAACCCATTCATTTCGCTTTTATTGGTCCTGTCTTGCTAAATTGGAAACCGCGCCTTGGCTGATCGCAAATTTTACAGCCACCTTACGAGCGCACACATTAGAATTACAAAAGACTGTTTGTAAATGTCGACCGTGGCTATATATTTACGGCCGTGATTGAACATTTATGATAACCACGGTATCGTAGTGTCTGATACCGTGGGTTATTGAATATGGCCCTGGGTTACATAGAGATTATGGGTTAGGTCCCAGTTTGTGCTGTGCATTCGTTTTGCATGTGTTTTGAAAATGCATTTGTCTGTGTTCCGTCCATTTGCGGGTTACAAGACATGCGGTTTCTGTGCGTTTGTCTGCGTTTTCACTCTGTTTGCGTTTGTGCAGCTTTTGGAAAATCAACAGGAAAACCAGAGAAGAAAAAAAACAAAAAAAAAGTTTTTCCGCGTCTGTCCGCAGTGTTTTTTTTTATAAGGCGATTCTGACACACGCAGTATGGCGGATAAAAAAAACGGACCGAAAAGATTCATAATGCAAATTACAGTGGGAAGGTTTCCCAATTTCATTATACTTTAAAAAATATTGCAACTCGCAAGACGCAGCCAAACAGAAAACGGATCAAACACACATATGGGACCTAACCCTAATGCAGGGATCCTTAACCTAGTGCCCCTCAATGTTTTAAAACTACAATTCCCAGATTCCCTCTTTAATTGGGGAATGCTGGAAGTTGGTTTTCAAAACATACGCAGTTTATATTAAAAGAGCTTTTGGATGACGCCTGGCGAAGTGTGGAGAGAGAGAGTTCCACTCCAGATTCCAGCCACCTAAGCAACTTTTGATAAGAAATCCGAGTGGTAGCCGTGAGAAGAGCAACTTTGGCCGGACTCTGGTAATTTCACTCTCATTTGTGGCTCTGGCCCCTTCAGCTATAGCAGGTCACTTGGGCCAGCGAACATAGCACACGAAAGAGGCCGTTTAAGATAGCGCACGCTTGATAACCTTAAAGGGACAGTTCAGTGGAAATGATCAATATTTGTTAATTGTTAGTTTGTGTAATGCCTCCTAGTTATTCATACATATTCTCTCCCATTTTGAAAAATCGTTTGATTTTATCCCCTTTGCTGTTCCCTGCTGTTGACGTTAGTGAGCTGACATCTCAGGTTCTAACAGTCCTTCTTCTTCCCAGGATGCACCACATCCTTGGAATGTTCCTAACAGTAATTTCCACTGATTGGCTGTTGGATGGGTCAAACTGCTCATCATTCTACTGAGCAACTGAACAACCCAGGCGCTGGGTCAAGGGCAAGACCATAACGTTCTCTACTAGGGGTCCTGCAAACAGGAAGTCAGTAATCCAAACATTTATTTATACACAGAAAATGCTGAATTGGCAGATTAGTCATTGGGATAAAAATACTGCTCTTTTTTCTGAAAAGTACATGTATTACACTGACTTCCCCTTTAATAAGAAAGTGGTAACATTACAATTAAGTCGATTTGGTATATGTTTAATGTGCTGGTAAGGGCGTAACTACCGGGGGGCAGGAGGAGCAACCGCAGGGGGGCCATCTCTATTTTTTCCTATGACAGATATACGGGAGGTTCAATAAAGTTTATAGTTAAAAATGGTGCTAATTTTGCCCCAAACAATCAAATGTTAGCTTCTCAAATGTTAAATAATATCTGATTGGTTGGGCAAAATTTGTACCATTTTTATGATAAGAACGTTTATTTAAAAACCCTGATAGTCTCCTCCCAGAAATCCACTGTGGATTAGGGCCTCATCATAGGCCCGTGATTCCAGTTACCACCCTGGGTGCTGGTGTGAATATAGTCCTATATACGCCCTAGACTAATTATAACACCTCTGACCTAGATAGTTTGTTGTAAAAAGCAGCAAAGTGTCAGATGAAAGGGGATAAATTTGGGTTTAACATCCTTCTCTGCCATTTAATTTGATAAATAGATACGTGCGCTATGTGGAATCTGCTGAAAAAGCCGTTTGTGTCTAAAAATGGAAATAAATTAAGATATTTTTAGATTCATACACTGTGTAATAATTAACACTTAATGATGAAATTCCTTCAGAAGGTAATGACTTTGTAAAAAACAATAACATCAATGGAACACAGTATAGAGATAACACATTTTATTGTGTTATCTTGCTATTTGAATGACATTAGTTGTGTAAATAGTATATCTGAGTCACACATGTGGGTGTTATTGTGTCTATGTGTTCATGGTATGAGAGGGGAGTTTGACAAATGTACGAGTCATGATATGGAGGATAGAGAAAGTGGGAGAGAAGATGATAACTCATACACAGTTACTCCACACAGTTACGATAACAAGCTACTTACAATGGCACGTAACTCAGTTAAATGGTTTGACTGTGGACCCTCTGCACAAGCATACCTTGAAGTGCTGATTTTTGGAGTATGTTAAAATGGGGATGGCTGTTATCACTTTTATCCCACATTTATCTGAACTTTACAGACTATCCACCTGCCATTTGTGCTTCCGGGCAGGTGGGAGTGGGGACTGTTGACGCTGCGTGACATCACTGACGTCATGCAGTCAGCGGGGCATGCACGCAACAGGGTGTGGGAGGCGGGGTATGTGGTGTTATGGGCGTGTGTGGGGCGGTGCTGTGCCGCAAAAAGGGGCATAACGGGAGGAGATTTAGAACTCTCCATTCGGGAGATTGGGGTGGTCTCGCAGAGACTCAAAGAGGACCGGAAGGGTGGGATACCTGACTTTACATTGTAAAAAAGTTTTGACCATATCCTCACACAAATGCCATTTCTCCAGTGTGAATAACCCCAATTATCTGACCTGTCTACATAGTCGGCTCCTCTATTGCCCATTGGCTGCTGGTACATGCATCTCTCCCGACTGGTTAGTCCCACTCCCAACTGTATATGTGTGGTTGGGACCCACCCGGGTACCAGCATTATTTATTTATTTAGTTGCCCTTTTTTAGTTGCCAATTCCACATTGCATATCTTAATGAGACTTTACCAGTGCTTTGTATAGAGGGATATAATATATATAATTATATATATATATTGGGCAGAACGGTGGCTCAGTGGTTAGCACTGATGCCTTGCAGCCTTGAAGTCCTGTGTTCGATTCCACTCTTGGACACACTCGCAAGGAGTTTGTATGTTCTCCCCGGGCACTCTTGTTTCCCCCCACATTATAAAGACATCTGATAGGTTGTATGTGTCAAATAAATGTGCTTAGATTGTAAGCTCTTCGGGGCAGGGCCTGATGGAATGTATACATGTAATTGTAAGCGGAAGCTGTTGGCGCTATATAAATCCACAATATAAAGTCATGTATGTATGTATGTTCCAAAAAAACAGCCAGAGACTTGGTAATATGTTTAAGGACGTGAGAAAAAAGCATAGGCTACTTTACAACTTTTAAAAATGCTCCATCCCTACTTCCCCCACATTTTTTAAGTTAAATACACCTGTGTGCTGCCATCGTGGTGTGAATCGAGTAGTAATTCCATAAATTCCAAATGTCACAGAGTGTTTATGCCAGGATAATGCTTTACTTTTCATTTGTTCTGGATAGAGCTGTCAATCATGAGGCCAAAGAACATGTGATGTAACAGAGAAGGCAGCTAAGAATTGTATAGTTTCCCTTGCAGGGTGCTGACAGCCATGCTATGTGTGTGTGCAGCACAAGGTAATAAATCCCTTTTACTTAAGTAAATACAATAAGAGCTGTTGATGGGATGACACACCTACCAACTGCACTGAAGGGGTTCATTTTACTTCACAACTTGTGTCCCTTTTCCCCACAAACTACTGAAACCCAGTATAAAGGCCACATACACATTCTTTTCGCTCACCTTCCTTTTCCATGTGTCTTTGCTTTTGCAAGCATAAATTTTATGTGGCATCTAATTGTGTTTTCTGGGGACATTGTGTGTCAATAATTCAATTTGGTCGATTGCAGTACTTTTAAATGTAGGGTTATTGTGCAAATAGTCACTATAGATATTGCAAAATGTACAAATTTGTGTTTACCCTAAAAAAAATGAAGTGAGATGTTGTACCCCATTGTTAAAGGGCAATTTAATGTGATACGCTTTAAAGTTAAAGGGGAATTTAATGCGATACTCTTTCAAAGAAGTTGGTTTGATACACATTTAAGGGAGTTGATGTGATACGCTTCTTAAAGTGTATTATCCATTTTGGCTTTAGCGTATCATAATTTTCCTCTTTAACTTAAAAACACATCATATGTTCCCTTTAAAAATGGGGTCCAACATCTCTCACATTAATTTATTTTTTAGGGTAATACCAAACATAATTTCCCCCCAAATTGGACATTTTGCAATATCCCCTTAATAGTGACTATTGTATAACAATAACCCCTACATTTAAAATTAATTATTGACCGCACATGTCCCCCAGAAACACGTTTCAAAGATTAACCACTATATAGTCACACATAGATAGATAACTGCAGCTCAATGCCACAAATATTTGCCAAGTGTTAGCCTTTAAACATCATTACATTATAAACATAGAAGCAAACTCTGCTAATCTAATCCTCTTTCAGTACATGTTTTAGTTTAGGGTTAATATCAGCTATCAGGGCAGTCCTGTCTCTGACCAAATGAGATTAACCCCAGCAATCTCACAAGAGTTGAATAAGATTCAGTGGAGCAGAAGAGCGCACTTAGAGTGAAAGGTAAGCTTTGCAATGGCAAGAGTGTTGTCAGCCCTCCATTTGATTAACCAGTGTAGTCGCCCTCCAGTTGATTAGCTAATGTTAGCCCCCTTCTAGCCAGTGTTCTCAGCCCTCCAGTTCCTTACCCGGTGTAGTCAGTCATGCTCCTCCAGTTATTAGCTATTTAGCCTGATAGCCTAGCCCCCAGTGCTTAGCCTATTGTCAGCCCTCCAGTTCATTACCCAGTGTAGTCAGCCTCCAGTTATTAGCTATGTTAGCCCCCAGTTCATTAGCCAGTGTTGTCACCTCCATTCATTAGCCAGTATTGTCAGCATCCAGTTCTTAAAACCCATATTGTTAGCCCTCCAGTTTATTAGTTGTTACTGTAATCTTAAAGATATAAAGGAACGGGTTGTAAAGGAGCTAACTCTACCCTCCAGTTCTTCGTTAATGTAACAGGAGCCAGTGGTGGAATGCACTCACGAGTAAGTTTTCTATCTTCGTCCTGGCTCCTGTTACATTAATTGAAGAACACGGGGTAAGATAAAGTTCCCATACTCCCCGTTCTTCAATTAATACAAAATCGGAATATTTCACTTCTGAGTGAACTAATCCTTTAACCACATCATACACTTAAAAATATTGCAGGTTACAATGTAAAAGGGAATAATGTCTTTAAAATGGATCCGGATCATTCGGATTTCGAACCAACACGGACCCAGATCCATCTCTATCGGGCACCCGAGTTTACCAGATTTGCGGCTCCGCTAACCCACAGTGTGGTTTAAATGGGTCAGGTCTGGTTAGAAAGCTGCGGGTCTGTTGCATGTCATACTCTAAAGCTGTTTTAGTGCCTGCTCTTTATGTTCCAGTAGATTGCAGTGCAAGTGACTATTGTTCCTGCTAAGCTGGAAATATCGGAGATCTTGCAATTAATGTAAGTCCATGCAGGACTTTCCAGACAGATCATTATACTTGACTATTGTCTGAATATCCTGGGCCAGTCTCCCCCCTCAGCCCCCTGCATTGTTGTGTGGCTGAACATACAAACTGGTATATCATCAGGTGCCCCCTTTTGCCACACATCCTACTGGGAATCCCTCTCTAATGTATATTAATGAAATGTCCCAGATTTATCACACTGACACTAGAGTCCTGCGCGGGTCTAATTTTCCAGACCCGCACCTGACCCAAAAACCCGTAACCGCACTAGATCCCAACCCATTTTCTATCCGCTTCATACCCGCACCCGACCGCAAGCTTTCGGAGGGAGCAGGTGGGAGCAGCAGTGAAATATTTATACCTTTAAATGGGTGTAGATATTAACGTTCGGTTTTAAAACTACAACTCCCGCATTTCTGTCTGCACTCTGCTGTTGTACAATGATTGGTAGTTTTAAATGTCAATCTTCTGGAGTCCACATAGCTGCTGTAGTTCTAGCTGAACCTCAAGTGGTAGTTTATTATCATCACTAGAATCATCCAAATCCACTAGATCATTGTGGCCAGAAGGATTTACACAGACCAATGAAATCACATGTCATCTGTTCACATGCAGACACTTGCTCTGGTCTCATGCATAGGTGCAGGTGCAGATAGAAGTTTGTTACTTTGTTCTATGGGAGATTGTTACTGCTGGCTCTGACCTCTGCTAGTAAAACCAAGGTCAGAATTTTAACCCCTGCCTTTCCAGTCACTCCAGCATTAACTGCTTTTTTTAACCGTGATGTCTGCAAAATTTACCCAGACACTACAAGGGTTAAGTCCAACATAGCTGTCTGTATCATATACACAATGGCATTCTGTATAGATTCTAACAGGAGATGCATATCCTGCACTAACGAGAAAATAATTGCTAAAATTGCGCTAACCTATGTACTAACGGTTAGTGAAGTTTTGCACGGCCTGCACCATGTCGCAATTTTTTTTCTTTGCGCAGCGCAAAGCGATGCAATACATTTTGCGCCGTTTTTTTGCGCTAGTTTTTTGTGCAACAATTAACGCCTCTTCAATGGTGTCTTTAAAATACGCGCAAAAGGTTGCAACTTACCGCTAGCATTTTCGCAATGTATTAACGTCGCAAAGTGAATAATACAGTTATTACAGACAGTTCTCTCTTCATAGACAGAAAAAAAATATTTTTTTTTTTGAAGACTGTTGTTTAAGACTGTTGTTAAAGACTGTTTTTAAATTTAAAGTAGTCGACTAAGACTGAATTGTGCCCTGAATTATACAATAAACCCACAGACCCCCAAGCCCCAACATACCCTTAAGTACATAGGGTAGTCTAAACCATCTAGGTCCTTATCCTGGGCTTTGCCGGTCTCATGTCTGATGTCTGGCCCCACCCTCTCCTCTCCATGGCCAGTTTTCAGGTCATTTTTATTAGACTCTCACAAACTGCTGTCAAAAACCTAATGCGTGTACACTTTACTAAAGATCTTGCCATGGAAAGTGATCAGCACCTTGTCAGTGAAATGGGAAATCAAAACATTTGTTTAACCTTGCTATATATGGCGCATATCTTACAGCACATAGCAACCCAGTGGACAACACAAAACTTGTTCACTCTAGTAATGGCTGGACTAAATATACATTATTGTTATCTGTGGTGGCAGACAAATGAAGGCTAAATTACACTGGATAGTGAATTGAGGCTGACTTTTACTGGCTGGTGAACGTGAGGACTGACTTTACACTGGCCAGTGAACTGGAGGGCTGACTTTACACTGGCTGGTGAACTGGAGAACTGACTTTACACTGGCCAGTGAACTGAGGGGCTGACTTACACTGGCCAGTGACTGGAGGCTGACTTATACTGGCTGTAACTGAGGGCTGGCTTTAACCTGGCCAGTGAACTGGAGGGCTGATACTTACACTGGGTGGTGAACTGGAGGACTGACATTACAGTGGCCAGTGAATTGGAGGGCTGACTTACACTGGCTGGTGAACTGTAGGGTGACTTTACACTGGCTGGTGACCTGGAGGGCTACTCAACAGTATTTTTATACTGAAACTTCACACTTTTACAAGTATTATTGGTGGTTTTAAGCATTACGCGTGTAATACATTTACATTTCTATGATTTAGATGTTTACCCATATGATGTAATACATTCCATTTCTATGATTTAAATGTTACCCATATAGATGTAATACATTTACATTTCTATGATTTAGATGTATACCCATATGATGTAATACATTTACATTTCTATGATTTAGATGTTTCCCATATGATGCATACATTTACTTTTCTATGATTTATTGATGTTACCCTATATATGTAATACATTTACATTTCTATGATTTAGATGTATACCCAATATGATAATACATTACATTTCTATGATTTGATGTTACCATATGATGTAATACATTTACATTTCTATGTTTAGATGTATACCCATATGATGTAATACATTTACATTTCTATGATTTAGATGTTTACCCATATGATGTAATACATTTACATTTCTATGATTTAGATGTTTACCCATATGATGTAATACATTTACATTTCTATGATTTAGATGTTTACCCATATGATGTAATACATTTACATTTCTATGATTTAGATGTTTACCCATTGATGTAATCATTTACATTTCTATGATTTAGATGTTACCCATAATTAGTATACATTTACATTTCTATGATTAGATGTTTACCCATATGATGTATACATTTACATTTCTATGATTTAGATGTTTACCCATTGATTGAATACTTTACATTTCTATGAATTTAATGTTTACCCTATGATTAATACATTCATCATATGGGTATACATCTAAATCATAGAAATGTAAATGTATTACATCATATGGGTAAACATTTAAATCATAGAAATGTAAATGTATTACATCATATGGGTAAACATCTAAATCATAGAAATGTAAATGTATTACACGCTTAATGCTTAAAACCACCATATAATACTTGTAAAAGTGTGAAGTTTCAGTAATAAAAATACTGTTGAGTTAGCCCTCCAGGTCACCAGCCAGTGTAAAGTCACCCCTACAGTTCACCAGCCAGTGTAAGTCAGCCCTCCAATTCACTGGCCACTGTAATGTCAGTCCTCCAGTTCACCACCCAGTGTAAGTCATCAGCCCTCCAGTTCACTGGCCAGTGTAAAGCCAGCCCTCCAGTTCACCAGCCAGTATAAGTCAGCCCTCCAGTTCACTGGCCAGTGTAAGTCAGCCCTCCAGTTCACTGGCCAGTGTAAAGTCAGTTCTCCAGTTCACCAGCCAGTGTAAAGTCAGCCCTCCAGTTCACTGGCCAGTGTAAAGTCAGTCCTCCAGTTCACCAGCCAGTATAAAGTCAGCCCTCAATTCCACTATCCAGTGTTAATTTAGCCTTCATTTGTCTGCCACCACAGATAACAATAATGTATTATTTAGTCCAGCCATTACTAGAGTGAACAAGTTTTGTTTTGTCCACTGGGTTGCTATGTGCTGTAAGATATGCGCCATATATAGCAAGTTTAAACAACTTGTTTTGATTTCCCATTTCACTGACAAAAGGTGCTGATCACATTTCCATGGCAAGATCTTTAGTAAAGTGTACACGCATTAGGTTTTTTAGCAGCAGTTTGTGAGAGTCTAATAAAAATGACCTGAAAACTGGCCATGGGCAGAGGGAGAGGGTGGGGCCAGACTCAGACATGAGACCGGCAAAGCCCAGGGATAAGGACCTAGATGGTTAGACTTACCCTATGTACTTTAAGGGTATGTTGGGGCTTGGGGGTCTGTGGGTTTATTGTATAATTCAGGGCACAATTCAGTCTTAGTCTGACTACTTTAAATTTTAAAAACAGTCTTTAACAACAGTCTTTAACAACAGTCTTCAAAAAAAAAAATATTTTTTTTCCCTGTCTATGAAGAGAGAACTGTCTGTAATAACTGTATTATTCACTTTGCGACCGTTAATACATTGCGAAAATGCTAGCGGTAAGTTGCAACCTTTTGCGCGTATTTTAAAGACACCATTGAAGAGGCGTTAATTGTTGCACAAAAAACTAGCGCAAAAAACGGCGCAAAATGTATTGCATCGCTTTGCGCTGCGCAAAGAAAAAAAATTGCGACATGGTGCAGGCAGTGCAAAACTTCCCTAACACGTTAGTACATAGGTTAGCGCAATTTTAGCAATTATTTTCTCGTTAGTGCAGGATATTGCATCTCCCTGTTAGAATCTTATACAGAATGCCATTGTGTATATGAATACAGACAGCTATGTTGGACTTTAACCCTTGTAGTGCCTGGGTAAATTTTGCAGACATCACGGTAAAAAAAGCAGTTAATGCTGGAGTGACTGGAAAGGCAGGGGTTACAATTCTGACCTTGGTTTTACTAGCAGAGGTCAGAGCCAGCAAAGTAACAATCTCCCATAGAACAAAGTAACAAACTTCTATCTGCACCTGCACCTATGCATGAGACCAGAGCAAGTGTCTGCATGTGAACAGATGACATGTGATTTCATTGGTCTGTGTAAATCCTTCTGGCCACAATGATCTATGGGATGTGGATGATTCTAGTGATGATAATAATAAACTACCACTTGAGGTTCAGCTAGAACTACAGCAGCTATGTGGACCTCCAGAAGATTGACATTTAAAACTACCAATCATTGTACAACAGCAGAGTGCAGACAGAATGCTGGGAGTTGTAGTTTTAAAAACAGAACGTTAATATCTACACCCATTTAAAGGTATAAATATTTCACTGCTGCTCCACCTGCTCCCTCCGAAAGCTTGCGGGTCGGGTTGCGGGTATGAAGCGGATAGAAAATCGGGTTGCGGATCTAGTGCAGGTTACGGGTTTTTTGGGTCAGGTGCGGGTCTGGAAAATTAGACCCGTGCAGGACTCTAGTGTCAGTGTGATAAATCTGGGACATTTCATTAATATACAGTTAGAGAGGGATTCCCAGCATAGGATGTGTGGCATAAAGGGGGCACCTGCTGATATACCAGTTTGTATGTTCAGCCACACAACAATGCAGGGGGCTGAGGGGGAGACTGGCCCAGGATATTCAGACAATTAGGTCAAGGTATAATGATCTGTCTGTGGAAAGTCCTGCATGGACTTACATTAATTGCAAGATCTCCGATATTTCCAGCTTAGCAGGAACAATGTCACTTGCACTGCAATCTACTGGAACATAAAGAGCAGTCACTAAAACAGCTTTAGAGATATGACATGCAACAGACCCGCAGCTTTCTAACCAGACCTGACCCATTTAAACTCACTGTGGGTTAGCGGAGCCGCAAATCTGGTAAACCTCGGGTGCCCGATAGAGATGGGATCTGGGTCCGTGTTGGTTCCGAAATCCGAATGATCCGGATCCATTTTAAAGACATTATTCCCATTTTACATTGTAACCTGCAATATTTTTAAGTGTATGATGTGGTTAAAGGATTAGTTCACTCAGAAAGTGAACTATTCCGATTTTGTATTAATTGAAGAACGGGAGGTATGGGAACTTTATCTTACCCCGTGTTCTTCAATTAATGTAACAGGAGCCAGGAACGAAGATAGAAAACTTACTCGTGAGTGCATTCCACCACTGGCTCCTGTTACATTAACTGAAGAACTGGAGGGTAGAGTTAGCTCCTTTACAACCCGTTCCTTTGCATATCTTTTAAGATTACAGTAACAAACTAATAAACTGGAGGGCTAACAATATGGGTTTTAAGAACTGGATTGCTGACAATACTGGCTAATGAACTGGAGGGCTGACAACACTGGCTAATGAACTGGGGGGCTAACACTAGCTAATCAACTGGAGGGCTGACTACACTGGGTAATGAACTGGAGGGCTGACAATACTGGCTAATGCACTGGGGGGCTAACACTAGCTAATCAACTGGAGGGCTGACTACACTGGGTAAGGAACTGGAGGGCTGAGAACACTGGCTAATGAACTGGGGGGCTAACATTAGCTAATCAACTGGAGGGCTGACTACACTGGTTAATCAACTGGAGGGCTGACAACACTCTTGCCATTGGCAAAGCTTACCTTTCACTCTTAACTTGCTGGCTCTTCCTGCTCCACTGAAATCTTATTCAACTCTTGTGAGACTTGCTGGAGGTTAATCTCATTTGGTCAGTTAGACAGGACTGCCCTGATAGCTGTATATTAACCTTAAACTAAAACATGTACTGGAAAGAGGATTAGATTAGCAGAGTTCTGCTTCTATGTTTATAATGTAATGATGTTTAAAGGGCTAACACTTTGGCAAATATTTGTGGCATTGAGCTGCAGTTATCTATCTATGTGTGACTATATATGTGGTTAATCTTTTGAAACGTGTTTCTGGGGGACATTGTGCGTCAATAATTAATTTTAAATGTAGGGGTTATTGTTATACAACATAGTCACTATTAAGGGGATATTGCAAAATGTCCAATTTGGGGGGAAATTATGTTTTGGTATTTACCCTAAAAAATAAATTAATGTGAGAAGATGTTGGACCCCATTTTTAAAGGGAACATTATGATGTGTTTTAAAGTTAAAGAGGAAATTATGATACGCTTAAAGCCAAAATGGATATAATACACTTTAAGAAGCGTATCACATCAACTTCCCCTTAAATGTGTATCAAACCAACTTCCCTTTGAAAGAGTATCGCATTAAATTCCCCTTTAACTTTAAAGCGTATCACATTAAATTGCCCTTTAACAATGGGGTACAACATCTCACATTCATTTATTTTTTAGGGTAAACACAAATTTTGACATTTTGCAATATCTCATAGTGACTATTTTGCACAATAACCCCCTACATTTAAAAGTACTGCAATCGACCAAATTGAATTATTGACACACAATGTCCCCCAGAAAACACAATTTAGATGCCACATAAAATTTATGCTTGCAAAAGCAAAGACACATGGAAAAGGAAGGTGAGCGAAAAGAATGTGTATGTGGCCTTTAATACTGGGGTTTCAGTAGTTTGTGGGGAAAAGGGACACAAGTTGTGAAGTAAAATGAACCCCTTACAGTGCAGTTGTGTAGGTGTGTCATCCCATCAACAGCTCTTATTGTATTTACTTAAGTAAAATGGGATTTATTACCTTGTGCTGCACACACACATAGCATGGCTGTCAGCACCCTGCAATGGGAAACTATACAATTCCTTAGCTGCCTTCTCTGTTACATCACATGTTCTTCTGCGCCTCATGATTGACAGCTCTATCCAGAACAAAATGAAAAGTAAAGCATTATCCTGGCATAAACAATCTGTGACATTTGGAATTTATGGAATTAACTACTCGATTCACCACCAGATGGCAGCACACAGGTGTATTAACTTAAAAAATGTGGGGGGAAGTAGGTATGGAGGCATTTTTAAAAGTTGTAAAGTAGCCTATGCTTTTTTCTCCACGTCCTTAAACATAATTATACCAAGTCTCTGGCTGTTTTTTTGGAACATACATACATACATTGACTTTAATATTGTGGATTTATATAGCGCCAACAGCTTCCGCTTTACAATTACATGTATACATTCCCATCAGGCCCTGCCCCGAAGAGCTTACAATCTAAGCACATTTATTTGACACATACAACCTATCAGTATGTCTTTATAATTGTGGGGGAAACAAGAGTGCCCGGGGAGAACATACAAACTCCTTGCAGATGTGTCCAAGAGTGGAATCGAACACAGGACTTCAAGGCTGCAAGGCATCAGTGCTAACCACTGAGCCACCGTTCTGCCCAATATATATATATATATATATATATTCTTCCTCTATACAAAGCACTGGTAAAGTCTCATTAAGGATATGCAATTGTGGAATTGGCAACTAAAAAAGGGCAACTAAATAAATAAATAATGCTGGTACCCGGGGTGGTCTCCCAACCACACATATACAGTTGGGAAGTTGGACTAACCAGTCGGGAGAGATGCATGTACCAGCAGCCAATGGGCAATAGAGGAGCCTGACTATGTAGACAGGTCAGATAAATTGGGGTTATTCACACTGGAGAATAGGCATTTGTGTGAGGATATGGTCAAAACTTTTTTTACAATGTAAAGTCAGGTATCCCACCCTTCCCGGATCCTCTTTGAGTCTCCTGCGAGACCACCCCAATCTCCCGCAATGGAGAGTTCTAAATCTCCTCCCCGTTATGCCCCCTTTTTGCGGCCACGCACCGCCCACACCACGCCCATAACACCCATAACCCCGCCTCCCACACCCTGTTGCGTGCATGCCCCGCTGACTGCATGACGTCAGTGATGTCACGCAGCGTCAACATGTCCCCACTCCCACCCTGCCCGGAAGCACAAATTGGCAGGGTGGGATGTCTGTAAAGTTCAGATAAATGTGGGATAAAAGTGATAACAGCCATCTCCCATTTTAACATACTCCAAAAATCAGCACTTCAAGGTTATGCTTGTGCAGAGGGTCCACAGTCAAACCATTTAACTGAGTTACGTGCCATTTGTAAGTAGCTTGTATACGTAACTGTGTGGAGTAACTGTGTATGAGTTATCATCTTTCTCTCCCACTTCCTCTATCCTCCAGTCTTATGACTCGTACATTTGTCAACTCCCCTCCTCATACCATGAACACATAGACACAATAACACCCACATGTGTGACTCAGATATACTATTTACACAACTAATGTCATTCAAATAGCAAGATAACACAATAAAATGTGTTATCTCTATACTGTGTTGTCCATTGATTGTATATTTGTTTTTACAAAGTCATTACCTTCTGAAGGAATTTCATCATTAATAGTGTTAATTAATACACAGTGTATGAATCTAAAAATATCTTAATTTATTTCCATTTTTAGACACAAACGGCTTTTTCAGCAGATTCACATAGCGCACGTATCTATTTATCAAATTAAATGGGCAGCAGAAGGATGTTAAACCCAAATTTATCCCCTTTCATCTGACACTTTGCTGCTTTTTACAACAAACTATCTAGGTCAGAGGTGTTATAATTAGTCTACGGGCGTTATATAGGACTATATTCACACCAGCACCCAGTGGGGTAACTAGGAATCACTGGGCCTATGATGAGGCCCTAATCCTTGCTTCATCCACAGTGGATTTCTGGGAGGAGACTATCAGGGTTTTTAAATAAACGTTCTTATCATTAAAAATGGTACAAATTTTGCCCAACCAATCAGATATTATTTAACATTTGAAAGCTAACATTTGATTGTTTGGGGCAAAATTAGCACCATTTTTAACTATAAACTTTTATTGAACCTCCCGTATATCTGTCATAGGAAAAATAAGAAGATGGCCCCCCTGCGGTTGCTCCTCCTGCCCCCCTGGTAGTTACGCCCTTACCAGCACATTAAACATATACCAAATCGACTTATATTGTAATGTTACCACTTTCTTATTAAAGGGGAAGTTCAGTGTAAATACATGTACTTTTCAGAAAAAAGAGCAGTATTTTTTATCCCAATGACCTTAATCTGCCAATTCAGCATTTTGTCTGTGTATAAATAAATGTTTCTGAATTACTGACTTCCTGTTTGCAGGACCCCTAGTAGAGAACGTTATGGTCTTGCCCTTGACCCAGCGCCTGGGTTGGTTCAGTTGTTCAGTAGAGATCTGAGCATGTTTGACCCATCCAACAGCCAATCAGTGGAAATTACTGTTAGGAACATTCCAAGGATGTGGTGCATCCTGGGAAGAAGAAGGACTGTTAGAACCTGAGATGTCAGCTCACTAACGTCAACAGCAGGGAACAGCAAAGGGGATAAAATCAACTGATTTTTCAAAATGGGAGAGAATATGTAGAATAACTAAGGAGGCATTACACAAACTAACAATTTAACAAATATTGATCATTTCCACTGAACTGTCCCTTTAAGGTTATCAAGGCGTGCGCTATCTTCAAACGGCCTCTTTCGTGTGCTATGTCTCCGCTGCCCAAGTGACCTGCTATAGCTGAAGGGGCCAGAGCCACAAATGAGAGTGAAATTACCAGAGTCCGGCCAAAGTTGCTCTTCTCACGGCTACCACTCGGATTTCTTATCAAAAGTTGCTAGGTGGCTGGAATCTGGAGTGGAACTCTCTCTCTCCATCACTTCGCCAGGCGTCATCCAAAAGCTCTTTTAAATATAAACTGCTTAATGTTTTGAAAACTTCAACTTCCAGCATTCCCCAATTAAAGAGGGAATCTGGGAATTGTAGTTTTAAAACATTGAGAGGGCCATAGGTTAAGGATCCCTGCATTAGGGTTAGGTCCCACTATGTGTGTTTGATCCGTTTTCTGTTTTGCTTGCGTCTTGCGAGTTGCAATATTGTTTAAAGTATAATAGAAATCTCGGGAAACCCTTCCCACTGTATAATTTGCATTATGAATCTTTTCGGTCCGTTTTTTTATCCGCATACGTGCGTGTGTCAGAATCGCACTTTTATAAAAAAAAAACCTGCGGACAGACGCGGAAAAACTTTTTTTTTTTGTTTTTTTTTTGCATTTTCTCTGGTATTTCCTGTTGATTTTCCAAAAACTGCACACAAACGCAAACAGAGTGAAAACGCAGACAAACGCACAGAAAACCGCATGTCTGTTAACCCGCAAATGGACCGGAACACAGACAAATGCATTGTTCAAAACACATGCAAAACCGAATGCACAGCACAAACTGGGACCTAACCCATAATCTCTATGTAACCCAGGGCCATATTCAATAACCCACGGTATCAGACACTACCGATACCGCTGGTTATCATAAATGTTCAATCACGGCCGTAAATATATAGCCACGGTCGTACATTTACAAACAGTCTTTTGTAATTCTAATTGTGCGCTCGTAATTGTGGCTGTAAAATTTGCGATCAGCCAAGGCGCGGTTTCCATATTTAGCAAGACAGGACCAATAAAAGCGAAATGAATGGGGTTTGTGCCAGGGAAACCTTGACTATTAGGAGGTATAATCCAGGTATATGACCACAATAATTTAAACAATGTATTGTTAGTTCAGATATGGGCACCGAGATTGAGACATTTGGTTTTTGTGTAGTGATAATTACATGCTGATTGATAAAATTAGAAATATGGGTCATTGTAGTCTTGGTGGTTAAACAGTTTTGCTTATGATGCAGTTTCTTCTATCGGAGAGGAATTTCCATAATGTGTCTTCTACTGTTCTTTGGTTAAAGGGAAATTTATAAAAAAGAACATTGTGACATATTAAAGCCACAGCTGTATTTCTGAGAAATGTGTACAAAACCTTATTTTCCAAATCCGGTCTATCAGCTGATTAAATAACCCAAAGTAGATTTTTGTATATATTGTCTTGTCCCTGTTTATTAACTAGAAACCTCAATCGCTGAGGTTACCATTCATTCATTCCCCATGGGTTATTAAGCCTAATTTTAAACAGTTTTTCATACAGTATCAATTAAATTGAACATAGATGGCAATGGCATTGCTGTTTATTCAAGGGGATATAGGCGCTCAAGCATAGGGGCAACTATAATGTACCCACCTCCTATCGTTGGACTGGCTCCCTCCCCCATGAACCTTCCCATTGGTCAGGTTCCAGAATCAGTGGGGGTGGAGCAAGACCACACCGCCTAGTGGTTTAGTTCCTCACTCTTTGTAACTTTATTGGAAGGGGGTCCTGCTAGTTTAGCTTTAGTTAACCTTTAACACACCTTATATCTTTAATGCAATATGGGATTCCATTAAATATTTCATTTCCAGTACTTGGAGAATTTCCCTGTTAGTGGACCACAACTGGAAATCACAAACGTATATTTATCAACAGCAAAAAGAGTTTTGTGCGTCTCTTCGTAATGTATGATATGAAGTGACTGATTCTGGCAATGCACACGTCCTAATGGTACTAACAGGAAACAGTAGCTACTGTATCATTAAAAAAAGCTTGCCTACTGATGGATATGCCTCGATGGATGGTGTGTTCTGCTAATGGCTGCCAGGTCACTGATAGATCCTCTGTTTGGGTTTAAGGATAGATATTGGTGCAATCATTGCAAAACAAGCATTAACTTCTAGTATTCTGCATTCAGCCATCTCTAGACAAGCTATGGTTTTTATGGCGATGCATTTGGGGAGTAAGGGCTGGGCCACAGTAACGCGCTTTTCGTGCATTTGTGCCCGCGTTTCGCGTTTGCGCCCGCAATTTTCGCTAAAATGGAAATCGCGGGAACACGAAAATTCTCGCAATTTCCGTTGCGCATGCAATTTCGCGTCCGCTCGCGTTTTGGCAACGCATGCATTCACCATTTTTGGTGCGTTAACACATGCATTTCCAGAACGGAAAACGGCAAAATCGCATGCCTAAAACGCACGTGCAAACAGAAAACACACAAGAATCCCGCACACAAATGATGCACACGATAATGCTCGCGATTTTGTGCGCGATTCCTGTGCGTTGCAGTGTGGCCTGAGCCTAAGAAAGAATTTATTGCTGAGGCCAATATCTTGATAAAAATAAAAAAAAATATTCTAAAATAATATCTAAAGGAAATATAAATATGATGTTTTTGTGTGTATTGTCCACTAAATTTCCTCCCTTCAACTTCCCTCATTCTGTTACCTCATTCTGTTACCTCATTCTGTTACCTCTCATTCTGTTACCTCATTCTGTTACCTCTCATTCTGTTACCTCATCTCATCTGTACCTCATTCTGTTACCTCCTGTCCTCATTCTGTTACCGTCTCATTCTGTTACCCTCCTTCTGTTACCTCTCATTCTTTACCTCTCATTCTGTTACCTCTCATCTTTTTAACTCATTCTGTTACCTCTCATTCTGTTACCCTCATTCTGTTACCAGCTCATTCTGTACTCATTCTGTACCTCTCATTTCTGTTTACCCCTCATTCTGTTAACCTCTCATTCTGTTACCTCATTCTGTTACCTCTCATTCTGTTACCCATTCTGTTACCTCTCATTCTGTACCTCTCATTCTGTTACCTCATTCTGTTACCTCTCATTCTGTTACCTCTCTGTTACACCTCATTCTGTTCCCTCTCATTCTGTTACCCTCATTCTGTTACCCTCTCATTCTGTTACCTCATTCTGTTCCTCTCATTCTGTTCCTCTCATTCTGTTACCTTCATTCGGTTACCTCCGCTCTCTTCTGTACCTCATTCTGTTACCTCTCATTCTGTTACCCTCATTCTGTTACCCCACTCTCATTCTGTTTACCTCATTTCTGTTACCCTCTCATTCTGTTACCCCCTCATTCTGTTACCTCTCATCTGTTACCTCCAGTTCGTTACCTCATTCTGTTACCTCATTCTGTTACCTTCATTCTGTTACCTCCCATTCACTCTGTTACCTCTCATTCTGTTACTCATTCTGTTCCCTCTCATTCGTTAACCCTCATTCTGTTACCTCTCATTCTGTTACCTCATTCTGTTACCTCTCATTCTGTTACCTCCACTTCTGTTACCTCATTCTGTTACCTCTCATTCTGTTACCCTCTCATTCTGTTACCTCTCATCTGTTTACCTCATTCTGTTACCCTCTCATCTGTTACCCTCATTCTGTTACCTCTCATTCTGTTACCTCTCATTCTTTTACCTCATTCTGTTACCCAACCTTCTCATTCTGTACCTCATTCTGTACCTCTCATTCTGTTCCCTCATTCTGTTTTACCTCCATTCTGTTACCCTCATTCTGTTACCTCTCTTCTGTTACCCTCATTCTGTTACCTCTCATGTCTTTACCTTTCACCTCATTCTGTTACTCTCTCTGTTACCCCCCACCCTCCTTCTGTTACCTCATTCTGTTACTAACTCCATTCTGTTACCTTCATTCTGTTACCTACCTCATTCTGTTACCTCATTCTGTTACCACTCTCATTCTGTTACCTCATTCTGTTACCCTCCTCTCATTCTGTTACCTCTCATTCTTTTTACCTCATTCTGTTACCTCTCTTTCTGTTACCTCATTCTGTTACCCTCATTCTGTTACCTCATTCTGTTACCTCTCATTCTGTTACCTCATTCGGTTCCCCATCATCTGTTTACCTCTCATTCTGTACCTCTTCTGTTTACCACTCTCATTCGACCTCATCTGTTACCTCTCATTCTGTTACCTCCTCATTCTGTTACCACTGCTCATTCTGTTACCTCTCATTCTGTTACTCATTCTGTTATACCACCTATCTCATTCTGTACCTCATTCTGTTACCTCTCATTCTGTTACCTTCATTCTGTTACCTCTCTTTCTGTACCACTCTCTGTTACCTCTCATTCTGTTACCTCATCTGTTACCTCTTCGGTTCCCTTACTCATTTCTGTTACCTCCATTCTTTTACCCGTACTCTCATTCTGTTACTTCTCATTCTGTACCCTCTCATTCTGTTACCTCATTCTGTTACCTCTCATTCTGTTACTCTCATTCTGTTACCTCATTCTGTTACCCCTCTCCCCCTTCGTTACCCTCTCATTTTTACCCTCATTCTTTACCTCTCATTCGTTACCTCATTCTGTTACTCTCATTCTTTACCACTCATTCTGTTACCTCTCATTCTGTTCCTCATTCTGTTACCTCTTCTCATTCGTTACCCGATTCATTCTGTACTCTCATTCTGTTACCTCTCATTCTGTTACCTTTTACTTCATTCTGTTACCTCTCATTCTGTACCTCTCATTCTGTTACCTATTCGTACCCTCATTCTGTTACTCATTCTTTTTACCTCTCATTCTGTTACTCTTCTCATTCTGTTACCTCATTCTGTTACCATCTCATTCTGTTACCTCTCATTGCTGTTACCTCTCGCATTTCTGTTACTCATTCTGTTACCTCTCATTCTGTTACCTCATTCTGTTACCCTCTCCATTCTGTTACCTCTCATTCTGTTACCATCATTCTGTTACTCTCATTCTGTTACCTCCATTCTGTTACCTCTCATTCTGTTACCTTCATTCTGTTTTACCCGACTCATTCTGCACAGTAGGTACTTTTTCAAATAGTTCCCCTTTCTTTAACACAAATTCTTATGTATCCAGTTACCATATGACCATAGCGAAACTTCCATGCTAAGGAGAAACTAAATATACAATATTAAACTTTACGTAGGATAAAGCAGCCAGTTAACTGTGTGTTACTTTACTTCATTCTTCACCTCGCTGGGCATGGAGGAGAGAAAATCACCAGAAGACCCGTCTCTTCTCTGGCATTTGTCCCCCACAGCCAGGGGAAGAGGACATGTGAATGCATGCTGTCCTGGCTGTAAAGCGCTACTGCTCCCAGAGAGTGTGGAGCTGTGTCAAGCCACTTCAGCTGCTGAAAGAAGATAAGTAACCTTAGAAATGTTAATCACCCCCCATCCCCACATTTCGCAATATCTATATGTTTGAAGGACTTACCTGACCCGTTCCTCTGCCTAGCATCTTTGAAACGTATAGATAAGGGGTGAAAGTGGGGTTTGGGGTGATTAACATTCCTAAGGTTACTTTTTTAGGCTGGATTGCAGCTTCATCTAACTGAAAGGTCAATATTTTACAAATTGTTCTTTTTAAAAAAAAAGCCAGTCAATGGGTATTTTAACCTGGTTTTAGAGGTCCGTAAATTGCCGCACGATAGTTTGATACCGCCCGGGAAATTGATATCAATGGTGTGACACCAGGCAGCGATTTACAGTATGTCCGCAAAGCAATATTGCCATTGGAAAAACACACAGCTACTATTTTCTTTCATAATAAAGTTCATTATCGGGCTTTGCCTATAACGAGGATAACGAGGATAACGAGGCTGGGTAAAACTGCACCGCATATCCAAACGAGCCTTTAATATTAGCACAGAACAAACTATTGCACCTACATTACATAACTCCAATGAGTATTAGGCTTTTAGATCATGTGGGGAATGGTATTTATTATAACACCCAGTGCTGCAGTCAAACCCAGACGCAGGAATAACTGATCCCCATTGGTCAAGATAAGCCTTAAAAAACTCGATAATCCTCTGAGAAAAACAGCAGCATTTACCGGCACTTCACACAATCGTCTCTGGAATGTTTCACTGTGTGACCTAAACCAATAAGAATGCGCTATTAGCCAAATGGGCAAAGAGTTCAATACATTCCCCTTCCCCTCTGTCATACGCTGTGTGTAAACCAGTTAATCTGCCTGATCACAATGAGTCATGAGAGGGTTGACAGATCTCAATTCGCTTTTCTTTTACTCAAGTTGTCATGTGACTGAACAGGCGATGGGAGTTCCGCTGCCCAGTATTCAATAATGGAACCAAATGATCAGCCTTCCACCAACCTGAAAACATTCCACCACCGACCTGAAAACATTCCACCGACCTGAAAACATTCCACCGACCTTAAAACATTTCCTCCAAGCTTTAGTCTCCTTTAGGCGGTTGGAAGCAAAAGTAATCTCTGCAACAGTTCCTAAAGTACTGTGGGAAAATGTTATATGGCTTAACTAGTGTAGGGTTGTTTTATTGGATCGCCGAATCCACTATTTGGCCCCATAATGTGTTCTATACCATTTTTGTGGATCTGACTACAAACCTGACTTAGGGGCATATTTTATAATGAGCGGTAACTTTTCATTGTTGTTTTCTCCCTCTTCTTTTAAGAGCCGAGAACATCCCCACTAGCACAGAGGCGAAGGCTAAAGAAATTAAACATCTCAGAGGAGCCCTTAAAACTTGTGGCTATCCAGACTGGGCCTTTGTCAAAAGAAGTAGAAGGAAAGAAAAGAACACGAATACCAACAGTGAAGGGGAAAAGCAAGACAGGAGGAAGAACATGGTCATCCCATATGTAGCAGGGGTCTCCGAGAAATTAAGAAGAATTTTCAAAAAACATCGTATCCCTGTCTGCTTTTAACCGAACAACACACTGAGGCAGCAATTGGTACATCCGAAAGACCCAATACCAAAACACAAGAAAAGCGACATCATATATGCAGTGCAGTGCAGTGAAGAATGCTCTGATTTGTATGTGGGGGAGACCAAACAGCAACTGCATCAACGTATGGCCCAGCACAGAAGAGCCAATTCCTCGGGTCAGGACTCAGCCGTGTATCTGCATCTTAAGGATAAAGGACATACCTTTGAAGATTGTAATGTTAACATACTGGTGAAGGAACGTGACTGGTTCAAGAGAGGTGTTAAGGAGGCCATTTATGAATCGCTCATTGTGTATGCCTTGCTCCCGTTTTTGGCGTTTGGCTCCAGCTTTCCACATATATTCCTCCCGACACTGTCCTTCTATCCCTTCTGCCGTATCTGTACCGTTAGTACTACGACGGATGACATAGAGTCTCCTTGCATATGCTTAGGTACGTAGCAGTTTGGCAATATGCTACTCCCAAGCCGGCACCTTATATCCACCGCCATTGATTAGAGACACGGTTGCTCGCATATCAGAGCCGTAGAGACAGTATCGAGGCGGCGCATAAGCGTGTCCATGGCATCACACATTGCGATATGATGCAGGTAGTACCAAAAGGGTATAAGGTGTGTGGAAAGTTGTTTGTTACCCCTTTTGGTACCGCCAGTCTCCTTGTCTTCACCCTAGCACAGTCCACAGTATTATATCACCATAGTGCGCATGATAGGCCAATATTCTGATGTACAGGTCGCAGGGGCACGCATACTACCTCTCTGCTGTAGTGAATGATATTAGTCACTTCATAGATATCAGTGTGAGTGGCGATTGCCTGTTGAGCGTGGATACCGCCGTTAGCTCGCAAATATCATAGTGATCATAGCAGATTTCTAGGGAGAGAACTTCGTTCCCGCGTGCTGCACCAGGACCACTGCTGGGCCTGAGCAGTATCAGTAACCACGCACTATCATACCAAGGGAGCCGACGACAATCCTTGCTCACTTATTGGAGCCAAGCCAGACTAGTTATATGTGGGTGCCAATGCCATAAGCTCCCTATATAAAGTTATCCATGCATAAATTAGAGCATAGCTACCGCATACATCCTCTAATTACAATTTGTATTCAATAAAGTATATAGAAGATAGGGGTAGGACGGCCATATCCCTATATAAAGTATATATAAAGTATATGGAGAACGTTAGTGACCGCCATACTCCCTATATAAAGTATATATAAAGTATAGGGAGAACGTTAGTGACCGCCATACTCCCAATAAAGTATAGATAAGTATAGGGAGAATGTTAGTGACCACCATACTCTATATAAAGTATATATAAAGTATAGGAGAACGTTAGTGACCGCCATACTCTCTCTATTAAAGTATATATAAAGTATAGGGAGAACGTTAGTGACCCATACTCCCTATATAAAGTATATATAAAGTATAGGGAGAACGTTAGTGACCGCCATACTCCCTATATAAAGTATATATAAGTATAGGGAGAGCGTTAGTGACCGCCATACCTCCCTATATAAGTAGATATTTAAAGTATAGGGAGATCGTTAGTGACCGCCATACTCCCTATATAAAGTATATATAAAGTATAGGGAGAACGTTAGTGACCGCCATACTCCCATATAAAGTATATATAAAGTATAGGGAGAACGTTAGTGACGCCATACTCCCCATAAAAAGTATATATAAGTATAGGGAGAAGTTAGTGACCTGCCATATCCCTATATAAAGTATATATAAAGTTAGGGAGAACGTTAGTGACCGCCATACTCCCTAATAAAGTATATAGAAAGTATAGGGAGAACGTTAGTGACCGCCATACTCCCTATATAAAGTATATATAAAGTATAGGGAGAACGTTAGTGACCGCCATACTCCCTATATAAAGTATATATAAGTATAGGGAGAACGTTAGTGACCGACCATACTCCCTATATAAGTATATAGAAAGTATAGGGAGAACGTTAGTGACCGCCATACTCCCTATATAAAGTATATATAAAGTATAGGGAGAACGTTAGTGACCGCCATATCCCCTATAAAGTATATAGAAAGTATAGAGAGAACGTTAGTGACCGCCATACTCCCTGTATAAAGTGATTATAAAGTATAGAGAGAACGTTAGTAGAACCGCCATACGTCCCTATATAAAGTATATTAGAAAAGTATAGAGGAGAACGTTAGTGACCGCCATACTCCCAACAGTCATATAAGTATCTAGAAAGTATGTCACTAACGTTCTCCCTATACTTTATATAGGGAGTGTGGCGGTCACTAACGTTCTCCCTATACTTTATATATACTTTATATAGCTAAACATCTGAGTGGAAATAATAGTGGGGGTTACTATGTGGGATTAAAGGGCAACTGACAAAAAAAAAAAAAAAGCAATAGAGAATCAGGAGGATGGTATCTATTGTTAAATATTGCCTTCTGATTCTGTATTGTTTTGAGGCTTTAGTTGCCCTTTAAATGGACAGTAGAATTCCTATACAGTAGTCCCATACAGTAATAGCCATAATGGATTTGGCTAACCTGACCTAAACATTACTACCCAATATGATCCAACCCGCCTTTCACACTCCACTGCCAATCTATTTACAGCCTACCGATTCCAAACCTTAGTCTCACCCCCATATCCTTAGACTGTAAGCTCTTTGGGCAGGGTCCTCTCCCTATTGTATCATGGTATTGCTGTGTTTACTTATATTATGTATTACCTGTGTATGTAATATGTATGACTTTGTATAAATGTATTACCCTGTATGTAATGTATGACTATCTAATTGTTAAGCGCCAAGGAATATAAATCAATAATAATAACAATAATATTACTGTATGAGACTACTGTATGGGAATTCTGCTGTCCATTTAAAGGGCAACTAAAGCCTCAAAACAATACAGAATCAGAAGGCAGTAGTGGTAATTTCTACCCTGGACTTATACTCGAGTCAATCACTTTTTCTCCCTTTTCAGGAAAAATTAGGTACCGGTTTTATCTCTGGTTGGTTATACTCGAGTATATACGGTAAGTCTGCTTTGAATTTTTTTTTTTTGTAGATAAATCTCTGGAAAAAATAAATCAAAGATATAATTACTGGAATTCTACCTGCAAGTTAACAATCCTGGATGTGAAAAAATGGTTCCCCCTAAAGCTCATGTCACAGCCAAGCAGGCCAAGCACAGAGACAGAGCCCACATCCACAGAGCAGTATCCAGAAACTGTAGAGCAGATTGAACCCATGCAGAACTTAAAGAAGAAAGTAATGTCACAGGAGCACCAGAAACCATTAGTATGACCACCCTAGAGAACAACGACTTGGTGGTAAAAATGCTGGGTATGAGATCCAAGATAGAACCATAGCAGATGGTACAGATAGAAAGGGGGGCATCTTTAGGACCAGGATCGGGCCGGAGATAGCCATCCAATTCTCTCAATGCTAGCATGGAGAGGAAAGAACTGGTGAAGAGAAGAAAGGGAGGTTTTCAGCCATTTTCTGCCCATTGTTGGGGCTCTACTACTCCATATGAGGGCAAGGAAATTAACAGCTATCGGGGGACACAAATACAGAATGAGGGGATGGCACATTCTTTTAATTATATTTAACACATTGCTGTGCATTCACAAGAGACTGAAGCTTTGTACACACGTGGGATACCGGGGCCACGATGCACAATGATGCTCGAATGGTCGTTTCAGTGCAACTAGCATGTCATCAATTATACCGGACCGAAACGGCCATTCGTACACTATTGTGCACCGGGATTGGGCCCTGTGATCACACGTGTGGATGGCCCTTTACTGATGCTTGTAAAATCAGGCCAGTCCAACCCATCATTTTCTGTTCCCCCTCCCCCGTTATTATAACTGGTAGACTTGGATGCAGGGGATGTTGCCCACTGTAGGGGAAGCAGATGATGATGCAGAAGAGAAGTTTAGATTCACAAATGGATCATTGTCTACAATGAAACTTTACAACCCTGGGAAGGTCAGTTCAAAGGAGAAGTTCTACTTATTTCCTGGGACGATAAAGTTTAAAGGGCATGTCCACCCCTTCTCTAAAATGTAATATGATGTGAAGGACCCCCAAAACCCCTAACGTGTGGTACTCACTCTGTTAATATGTTTACAGGCTAAGGAATCGGCTCCCTTCTGCTTCCGGCAAGGCTGTCAGTCACGGCCAATAGCTGGCGGCCATTACCAATTGAGCCTCCATTGTGCTGCACAAGAACGTAAAAGTCACGTCACGTGCAGCAGAGGAGGCAAAGCCCGCAGCGGTGGATTGTGGATTCTTGGATCGGGGATTCCTCAGCCTGTGAACATATTTAGACAGAGTGGGTATCACGCATATAGGGATTTATGGGGTCCTTCACATCATATTACATTTTTACCTAGGGGAGGACATGCCCTTTAAGTCAGTTATTTCTCCCTCCAGATTTTAAAGAGAACTGCAAATTGCTGCAGTGCGGGGATCTTCAAAAAAGCTGGGCCCCTAGCGTTTTAGTTCAAACATGGGTGCACATGTCTGTAAAACTCGAGAGACATTATATTTGTACAAGTTGCATTATACATAACCCTACTAACCCGCCATGAGAGTGACATAGTGATGAGATTTCCCCTGCGCTGCAGAACAATATTTCTTTCAGTTTGAAAAGAACTTTTAGATAAACATTTCTATTTTACTGGAATTCCCTGTTGTTGGGACAGACAGTGCGTCTGTTAATTTTGTTGCGAGGTCTTGTGGTAAGCAGTGACCTTGACTCACAGTAGTTGTGTAATTTCTAAAGAAAATAAACGTTGCCTTTGTGCAGTCATTTATTGTTAGACTAACAGATGCTGAATATTTCTTTAGGAACATTTCTCTCTAGAAGTAGAGGAAGGGAAACTAATACCTACTACCTACTACTAGGAAAATAAATTTTTTATAGTTTTTTAATTATGGACTTCTGTTCCCCTGCTGCCTCCTCTGCAGACGCTCAAGTCATAAAAAGCTCACTGAGCAGAGGGAGGAGGATACTCTGCCAAAATGGAGAGAACTTATTAAATATCTGGTTAAAAATGCAAGTTGGGATGTGGGGAGATAACAAGACATGTCACTAGTTTTTTATTTAAAGGGCATGTCCACCCTTAAAACAAAAAACTGGTGACTTGTTCATTAACCTGCCGAAACCCCAATTTAATTTTTCCCAGTTTATCACATTAATTTGTAACCAGATATTTAATTATAAGTTCTTTTTCTTTATGGCAGATGTATCCACCTGTTCCCTATGCTCCGTGAGTTTTTATGAGCTTGAGCATGTGCAGAGGAGGGGCAGCAGGGAAACAGCAGTCAATATCTAGGTGTGTGATTGCAGCAGTGCACAGACTTGAATGACTGCATGAAGGAGAGGGGCCAGCTTACTCGCCAGAATGGAGACAATATTATCCGTAAAGGAATTTCACCCCTAAAACTATATTTAATAAGTAATGGCCATACTGCACTTTAAAACAAGCTAAACCACATGAAAATCCATCCAGGGAAAATGAGATACATACTTTTGTGGTATGCTAGTTTGCTGAGCCAGGAGCATCTCTGTGTAAAGACAAGCATATGTCACCTGTGCCTGTGCTTACGTTCCCACAGGCCCGGATCCCCTGTCAGCTACTACTTTAAAATGTGCAGGGAGCCCTTTCCCCCATCCCTCCCTCCGTATCCATCTTTGTGCTGGGTGCTACCCTTCTAAAACATCTTTAACAATTGATAGGGAACCCTAGCCACCCCCACACACCCTGCTAGTCCATTTCGAAAAAAGTGAACAGAACTCTACTTACAATCCTTTGGTTCCCCGACGTTCTGTTTTGCCGGCAGCGCGGCTGTGATTGGCTGCCTCTCAACCAATCACAGATGCGGCTGGTGGTCTGTCCCCCTGCTTGAAGTCCCGGCAAGCAGAGGGCCTGGTTTGAACGCCCCGGGGGATCGAAGGATTGTAAGTAGAGGTTCGGTACAGTTTTTTTATCCAACAAACCAAGCAGTTGGGGGTGAGCTAGGGTGCCCTACCATATGTTAAAAGCTTTCTTTAGGTGTAGTATTGGTAATAAAGTGTAAAATATATCAGTCGGCATTGGGGCAGGAACTGACATTGACCAGTTTTTTTTTAAGGCTGCACATTCCCTTTAAAGGGTGGATTTGCCCTTTAAAAAGGCAGAGGGAGGCTAATATTTTTGGGACAGTTTTTCTGTCAAGCATTGCAATCTCTGCACACGTTGCATAGGGACTGTAGCAATGATTTTTTAAAATTAAATTCAAAAGTTTTTTTTTTATTATTGTTTTAAAATTCATCCAAATTGCTGTAGAAACTGTGATCTATTGAAAAGGTACAGTATGTGTACTGTGTCTCTTTAAGTGATAATCCAGTAAACCGTAAATCATATTATAGACAGCGGTCATGACTCATACAGGGAAATTGCTCCTTCAGGTGGCTTAGAAACCGAATAGACAAACAGATTACTCACAGGTGCAGAGGTGGTTCAGGGATTGTGCTTTCTTATTGGTGTTACTAAAGGGTGTTCTTATAGTTTATAGAATATTAATGGAGATAACCATCAGAATACTAGTGGGTCAGACCTGGGCTGAAGGTGGCAGTTCAGTGTATCACTTTTCTGTTTTGACCCTAAAATCTAAGTTATTCTTTAACGGGTTTTATTTCTCTTTTACATCAGCCAAGACTCATACTGTACACCAATGATTAAACACATTGTTACACCTAAGCCGTGGAAACCTGTGATTTGTTTTCAGATCTTCGCAAAAATTCAAAAGTTCCGCAGTCAATGGAGTAAAAAATCCAAAATCTGATTGAATTTAAGGTAGAAATAGCAACAGTAAGTTTGTGTTAAATGACACAGGGCCTGGGCAATGTTCGGGGAAACGTTCAGATCACCAAAACGTAAATACATACAAAACTTCATTTACACACAGGCTATTTTTGAGTTTCCGCATTCAGTAACCTTCGAAAAGTTAGCCTCTACTGTAAAGTTATTCGGTAACTTCTAAAGTAGCCTTGTATATTCCGGTAACCCTTCTAAAGTAGCCTTGTGTATTTCGACTTCAAGTTGAGCATTGTATATTCGTAACCTTCTAAGTAGTTGTGATTCGGAACCCTCAAGTAGCTCTGGTATTCGGTAAACCTTCTAAGTAGCCTTGTATATTCGGTAACCTTCTAAATAGCCTTGTTATTCGTAACCTTCTTAAAGTAGCCTTGTATATTCGGGAACCTTCTAAAAGTAGCCTTGTGTATTCGTAAACCCCACACTCGAAAGTACCCAGTACCCGGTAACCTTCTAAAGTAGTCCTTGTATATTCGTACATCTAAAGTAGCCTTGTGTATTCGGTAACCTCTAATACTGTATCGGATCCTTGATAGTTGGTAACCCTCGAAAGTAGCCTTGTATATCGGTAACCTTCTAAAGTAGCCCTTGTTATTCGGTAAACCTCTAAAGCTAGTCCTTGTGTATTCGGTAACCTTCTAAGTAGCCTTGTAATTCGGGTAACCTTCTAAAGTAGCACTTGTGTATTCGGTAACCCTCGAAAGTAGCCTTATCGTACCTTGTATATTCGGTAACCTTCTAAAGTAGCCTTGGTATATTCGGTAACCTTCTAAAGTAGCCTTGTTATTCGGTAACCTTTAAAGTTAGCCTTGTATATTCGGTAACCTTCTAAAGTTAGCCTTGTGTATTCGGTAACCTTTTAAATAGGCCTTGTATATACCTTCACTGTGTTAACCTTGAAAGTAGCCTTGTATTCGGTAACCTAAAGTAGCCTTGGTAATTCGGATAACCTTACTTTAAAGTAGCCTTGTGTATTCGGTAACCTTCTAAGTAGCCTTGTATATTCGTAACCTTCTAAAGTAGCCTTGTATATTCAGTAACCTTCTAAAGAGTAGCTTGTAATTCGGTTAACCTTCTAAAGTACCTTGTATCGTACCTGAAAGTAGCCTTGTTATTCGGTAACCTAAAGTAGCCTTGTTATTCGGTAACTTCTAAAGTAGCCTGTGTATTCGGTAACCTTCTAAAGTAGCTTGTATATTGGTAACCCTGAAAGTAGCCTTGTATATTCGGATAACCTTCTAAAGTAGCCTTGTGTATTTGGTAACCTTTCAAAGTAGCTGTGATCGTACCCTTAAAGTAGCCTTGTATCGTAAACTTTCTAAAGTAGCCTTGTATTCTGGTAACCCTTGAAGTAGCCTTGTGTATTCGGTAACTTCTAAAGTAGCCTTGTATATTCGTA
Organism: Hymenochirus boettgeri; assembly: GCA_019447015.1. Taxonomy (NCBI): domain Eukaryota; kingdom Metazoa; phylum Chordata; class Amphibia; order Anura; family Pipidae; genus Hymenochirus; species Hymenochirus boettgeri. The sequence goes on along the minus strand of CM033476.1, from coordinate 71,229,057 downwards.
ACCTCTAAGTAGCCTTGTGTATTCGGGTAACCTTCTAAGTAGCCTTGTATATGGTAACCCTGAAAGTAGCCTTGTTGTTCCCCCCGACGCCAGCCGATTCGGTCCCTAACCTTCTAAAGTAGCCTTGTATATTCGTAAACCTTCGAAAGTAGCCTTGTATATCGGTAACTCTACGTTACTCAATTGCCTGTAATGCGGGTAACCATCGAAAGTACCTTGTGTATTCAGTAACCTCGAAAGTAGCACTTGTATATAAGTTCCTTATTATAACCTTCTAAAGTAGCCGTGGGTTATTCATTTGTAACCCTCGAAAGTAGCCTTGTCTACGTTCGGTCACCTGTCTACAGTAGCCTTGTATATTCTGTACCCCTCGAAAGTAGCCTTGTATATTGCGGTAACCTTTAAAACTAGCCTTGTATATTCGGTAACCCTCAAAAGAGCTTGTATATTCGGTAACCCTCGAAAGTAGTCCTTGTGTATTCGGTAACCAGTAGCTGTATATTCAATAACCTTCTAAAGTTAGCCTTGTATATTCGGTACCCTCGAAAGTAGCCTTGTGTATTCGTAACCTTCTGAAGTAGCCTTTGTATATTTGGTAAGCCACTTGTGAAAGTATGTCCTTGTCGTATTTGATACCCATTGCTAAAGTAGCCTTGTATTCGGTACCCTCGAAAGTTAGCCTTGTTGTATTCGGTAACCTTCTAAAGTAGCTTAAAACCGGATATGGGAGAGGAATATACAACAATACACAGGACAGGAGGGTATGGTGTGCTGTCAACATAAAGAAAGGGAAAATGGATAACAAGTATAGGGGCGAAGGGGTCCCAAATACATACTGGGCGGATAGGGGGGGGGGTGTGGTTAGATAACGGCAAGGTACTGGTCAGCTACAAAGGGGTGAATACAATATAAAGTATAGGGAGAACGTTAGTGACCGCCATACTCCTTATATAAAGTATATATAAAGTATAGAGAGAACGTTAGTGACCGCCATACTCCCTATATAAAGTATATATAAAGTATAGGGAGAAAGTATAGGGAGAACGTTAGTGACCGCCATACTCCCTATATAAAGTATATATAAAGTATAGGGAGAACGTTAGTGACGGCCATACTCCCTATATAAAGTATATATAAAGTATAGGGAGAACGTTAATTTAAAGGGCAACTAAAGCCTCAAAACAATACAGAATCAGAAGGCAGTAGTGGTAATTTCTACCCTGGACTTATACTCGAGTCAATCACTTTTTCTCCCTTTTCAGGAAAAATTAGGTACCTCGGTTTATACTCTGGTTGGTTTATACTCGAGTATATACGGTAAGTCTGCTTTGAATTTTTTTTTTTGTAAGATAAATCTCTGGAAAAAATAAAATCAAAGATATAATTACTGGAATTCTACCTGCAAGTTAACAATCCTGGATGTGAAAAAATGGTTCCCCCTAAAGCTCATGTCACAGCCAAGCAGGCCAAGCACAGAGACAGAGCCCACATCCACAGAGCAGTTCATCCAGAACTGTAGAGCAGATTGAACCCCATGCAGAACTTAAAGAAGAAAGTAATGTCACAGGAGCACCAGAAACCATTAGTATGACCACCCTAGAGACACAACGACTTGGTGGTAAAAAATGCTGGGTATGAGATCCAAGATAGAACCATAGCAGATGGTACAGATAGAAAGGGGGGCATCTTTAGGACCAGGATCGGGCCGGAGATAGCCATCCAATTCTCTCAATGCTAGCATGGGAGAGGAAAGAACTGGTGAAGAAGAGAAAGGGAGTTTTTCAGCCATTTTCTGCCCATTGTCTGGGGGCTACCTACTTCCATATGAGGGCAAGGAAATTTAACAGCTATCGGGGGACACAAATTACAGAATGAGGGGATGGCACATTCTTTTAATTATATTTTAACACATTGCTGTGCATTCACAAGAGACTGAAGCTTTGTACACACGTGTGATACCGGGGCCCACGATGCACAATGATGCTCGAATGGTCGTTTCAGTGCAACCTAGCATGTCATCAATGATACCGGACCGAAACGGCCATTCGTACACTATTGTGCACCGCGGATTGGGCCCTGTGATCACACGTGTGGATGGCCCTTTACTGATGCTTGTAATCATCAGGCCAGTCCAACCCATCATTTTCTGTTCCCCCTCCCACCCGTTATTATAACTGGATAGACTTGGATGCAGGGGATGTTGCCCACTGTAGGGGAAGCAGATGATGATGCAGAAGAGAAGTTTAGATTCACAAATGGATCATTGTACAATGAAACTTTACAACCTGGGAAGGTCAGTTCAAAGGAGAATTTACTCTTATTTTCCTGGGACGATAAAGTTTAAAGGGCATGTCCACCCCTTCTCTAAAATTGTAATATGATGTGAAGGACCCCCAAAACCCCATACGTGTGGTACTCACTCTGTCTAAATATGTTTACAGGCTAAGGAATCCGGCTCCCTTCTGCTTCCTGGCAAGGCTGTCAGTCACGGCCAATAGCTGGCGGCCATTACCAATTGAGCCTCCATTGCTGCTGCACAAGAACGTAAAAGTCACGTCACGTGCAGCAGAGGAGGCAAAGCCCGCAGCGGTGGATTGTGGATTTCTTGGATCGGCGGATTCCTCAGCCTGTGAACATATTTAGACAGAGTGGGTATCACGCATATAGGGATTTATGGGGTCCTTCACATCATATTACATTTTTACCTAGGGGAGGACATGCCCTTTAAAGATCAGTTATTTCTCCCTCCAGATTTTAAAGAGAACCTGCAAATTGCTGCAGTGCGGGTATCTTCAATAAAAGCTGGGCCCCTAGCGTTTTAGTTCAACACTGGGTGCACATGTCTGTAAAACTCGAGAGACATTATATTTGTACAAGTTGCATTTTATTACAATAACCCTACATAACCCGCCATGAGAGTGACATAGTGATGAGATTTCCCCTGCGCTATGAACAATTATTTCTTTCAGTTGAAAAGAACTTTTAGATAAACATTTCTATTTTACTGGAATTCCCTGTTTGTTGGGACAGCACAGTGCGTCCTGTTAATTTTGTTGCGAGGTCTTGTGGTAAGCAGTGACCTTGACTCACAGTAGTTGTGTAATTTCTACAGAAATATAAACGTTGCCTTTGTGCAGTCATTTATTGTTAGACTAACAGATGCTGAATAATTTCTTTAGGAACATTTCTCTCTAAGAAGTAGAGGAAGGGAAACTAATACCTACCTACCTACTACTAGGAAAAATAAATTTTTTATAGTTTTTTTAATTATGGACTTCTGTTTCCCCTGCTGCCTCCTCTGCAGACGCTCAAGCTCATAAAAAGCTCACTGAGCAGAGGGAGGAGGATACCTCTGCCAAAATGGAAGAGAACTTATTAAATATCTGGTTAAAAATGCAAGTTGGGATTGTGGGTAGATAACAGACATGTCACTAGTTTTTTTATTTAAAGGGCATGTCCACCCTTAAAACAAAAAACTGGTGACTTGTCATTAACCTGCCCGAAACCCCAATTTATATTTTTCCCAGTTTATCACATTAATTTGTAACCAGATATTTAATTATAAGTTCTTTTTCTTTATGGCAGATGTATCCACCTGTTCCCTATGCTCCGTGAGCTTTTTATGAGCTTGAGCATGTGCAGAGGAGGCAGCAGGGGAAACAGCAGTCAATTATCAGTTGTGATGTCAGCAGTCACAGACTTGAATGACTGCATGAAGGGAGGGGCCAGCTTACTCTGCCAGAATGGAGACAATAATTATCCGTAAAGGAAATTTCCACCCCTAAAACTATATTTTAATAAGTTAATGGCCAGTACTGCACCTTTAAAACAAGCTAAACCACATGAAAATCCATCCAGGGAAACTTGAGATACATACTTTTTGGTTATGCTAGTTTTGCTGAGCAGGAGCATCTCTGTGTAAAGACAAGCATATGTCACCTTGTGCCTGTGCCTTATCCGTTCCCACGCAGCCCGGATCCTCCCTGTCAGCTACTACTTTAAAATGTGCAGGGGAGCCCTTTCCCCCATCCCTCCCTCCGTATCCATCTTTGTGCTGGGTGCCCTACCTTTAAAATCTTTTAACATATGATAGGGAACCCTAGCCCACCCCAAACCGCTTAGTCCATTTCGAAAAAAGTGAACAGAACTCTACTTACAATCCTTTGTTCCCCCGACGTTCTGTTTTGCCGGCAGCCGCGGCTGTGATTGGCTGCCTCTCACCCAATCACAGATGCGGCTGGTGGTCTGTCCCCCTGCTTGAAGTCCCGGCAAGCAGAGGGCCTGGTTTAGAACGCCGGGGGATCGAAGGATTGTAAGTAGAGTTCGGTACAGTTTTTTTATCCAACAAACCAAGCAGTTGGGGGTGAGCTAGGGTGCCCTACCATATGTTAAAAGCTTTCTTTTAGGGTTAGTATCTGGTAATAAAGTGTAAAATATATCAGTCGGCATTGGGGCAGGTAACTGACAATTGACCAGTTTTTTTTTAAGGCTGCACATTCCCTTTAAAGGGTGGATTTGCCCTTTAAAAAGGCAAGATGGAGGCTAATATTTTTGGGACAGTTTTTCTGTCAAGCATTGCAATCTCTGCACACGTTGCATTAGTTGACTGTAGCAATGTATTTTTTAAAATTAAATTCAAAAGTTTTTTTTTTTATTATTGTTTTAAAATCATCCAAATTGCTGTAGAACACTGTGATCTATTGAAAAGGTACAGTATGTGTACTGTGTCTCTTTAAGTGGATAATCCAGTAAACCGTAAATCATATTATAGACAGCGAGTCATGACTCATACAGGGAAATTGCTTCCTTCAGGTGGCTTAGAAACCGAATAGACAAACAGATTACTCACAGGTGCAGAGGTGTTTCAGGGATTGTGCTTTCTTATGGTGTTACTAAAAGGGTTTCTTATAGTATTATAGAATATAATGAGATAACCATCAGAATACTAGTGGGTCAGACCTGGGCTGAAGGCTGGAGTTCAGTTATCACTTTTCTGTTTTGACCATAAATCTAAGTTATTCTTTAACAGGGTTTTATTTCTCTTTTACATCAGCCAAGACATCATACTGTACACCAATGATTAAACACATTTGTTACAACTAGAGACGTTGGAAACCTGTGAATTCTGTTTTCAGATCTTCGAAAAATTCAAAAGTTCCGCAGTCAATGGGAGTAAAAAAATCCAAAATTCTGATTGAATTTAAGGTAGAAATAGCAACAGTAAGTTTGTGTAAATGACACAGGGACCTGGGCAATGTTCGGGGAACAGATTCAGATCACCAAAACGTAAATACATACAAACTTCATTTACACACAGGCTATTTTTGAGTTTCCGCATTCAGTAACCTTCGAAAGTAGCCTTGTATATTCGGTAACCTTCTAAAGTAGCCTTGTATATTCGGTAACCTTCTAAAGTAGCCTTGTATATTCGGTAACCTTCTAAAGTAGCCTTGTGTATTCGGTAACCCCGAAAGTAGCCTTGATATTCGGTAACCTTCTAAAGTAGCTTGTATATTCGGTAACCTTCTAAAGTAGCCTTGTTGGTTTAATTCGGTAACCTTCTAAAGTAGCCTTGTATATTCGGTAACTTCTAAAGTAGCCTTGTGTATTCGGTAACCCTCGAAAGTAGCCTTGTATATTCGGTAACCTTCTAAAGTAGCCTTGTATATTCGGTAACCTTCTAAAGTAGCCTTGTGTATTCGGTAACCTTCTAAAGTAGCCTTGTATATTTGGTAACCCTCGAAAGTAGCCTTGTATATTCGGTACCTTCTAAAGTAGCCTTGATATTCGGTAACCTTCTAAAGTAGCCTTGTGTATTCGGTAACCTTCTAAAGTAGCCTTGTATATTCGGTAACCTTCTAAAGTAGCCTTGTGTATTCGGTAACCCTCGAAAGTAGCCTTGTATATTCGGTAACCTTCTAAAGTAGCCTTGTATATTCGGTAACCCTCAAGTAGCCTTGTGTATTCGGTAACCTCTAAAGTAGCCTGTTATATCGGGTAACCTTCTAAAGTAGCCTTGTGTATTCGGTAACCTTCAAAGTAGCCTTGTATATTCGGTAACCCTGAAAGTAGCCTTGTGTATTGGTAACCTTCTAAAGTAGCCTGTATATCGATAACCTTCTAAAGTAGCCTTGTGTATTCGGTAACCTTCTAAAGTAGCCTTGTATATTCAGTAACCTTCTAAAGTAGCCTTGTATATTCAGTAACCTTCTAAAGTAGCCTTGTATATTCGGTAACCTTCTAAAGTAGCCTTGTGTATTCGGTAACCTTCTAAAGTAGCCTTGTGTATTCGGTAACCCTTGAAAGCCTTGTATATTCGAACCTTAAAGTAGCCTTGTATATCGGTAACCTCTAAAGTAGCCTTGTGTATTCGGTAACCTTCTAAAGTAGCCTTGTATATTTGGTAACCCTTGAAAGTAGCCTTGTATATTCGGTAACCTTCTAAAGTAGCCTTGTGTATTCGGTAACCTTCTAAAGTAGCCTTGTGTATTCGGTAACCTTGAAATAGCCTTGTGTATTCGGTAACCTTCTAAAGTAGCCTTGTGTATTCGGAACCCTTGAAGTAGCCTTGTGTATTCGGTAACCTTCTAAAGTAGCCTTGTATATTCGATAACCTTCTAAAGTAGCCTTGTGTATTCGGTAACCTTCTAAAGTAGCCTTGTATATTTGGTAACCCTTGAAAGTAGCCTTGTGTATTCGGTAACCTTCTAAAGTAGCCTTGTATATTCGATAACCTTCTAAAGTAGCCTTGTGTATTCAGTAACCCTCGAAAGTAGCCTTGTATATTCGGTAACCCTCGAAAGTAGCCTTTTGTATTCGGTAACCTTCTACAGTAGCCTTGTATATTCGGTAACCCTCGAAAGTAGCCTTGTGTATTCGGTAACCTTCTAAAATAGCCTTGTATATTCGGTAACCCTCGAAAGTAGCCTTGTATATTCGGTAACCCTCGAAAGTAGCCTTGTGTATTCGGTAACCTAAAGTAGCCTGTATATTCAATAACCTTCTAAAGTAGCCTTGTATATTCGGTAACCCTCGAAAGTAGCCTTGTGTATTCGGTAACCTTCTAAAGTAGCCTTGTATATCGGTAACCCTCGAAAGTAGCCTTGGTATTCAGTAACCCTCGAAGTGCCTGTGTATTCAGTAACCCCGAAGTAGCTTGTATATTCGATAACCTTCTAAAGTAGCCTTGTATATTCGGTAACTTCTAAAGTAGCCTTGGATATTTGGTAACCCTTGAAAGTAGCCTTGTATATTCGGTAACCTTCTAAAGTAGCCTTGTATATTCGATAACCTTCTAAAAGTAGCCTGTATAGTCAAACACAAGTAGCCTTTGTGTATCAGTAACCCTCGAAAGTAGCCTTGTATATTCGATAACCTTCTAAAGTAGCCTTGTAATTCGGTAACCTTCTAAAGTAGCCTTGTATATTTGGTAACCCTTGAAAGTAGCCTTGTATATTCGGTAACCTTCTAAAGTAGCCTTGTATATTCGATAACCTTCTAAAGTAGCCTTGTATATTCGATAACCTTCTAAAGTAGCCTTGTGTATTCAGTAACCCTCGAAAGTAGCCTTGTATATTTGGTAACCCTTGAAAGTAGCCTTGTATATTCGGTAACCTTCTAAAGTAGCCTTGTGTATTCGGTAACCTTCTAAAGTAGCCTTGTGTATTCGGTAACCTTCTAAGTAGCCTTGTGTATTCGGTAACCTTCTAAAGTAGCCTTGTATATTTGATAACCCTTGAAAGTAGCCTTGTGTATTCGGTAACCCTCTAAAGTAACCTTGTGTATTCAATAGCCCTCAAAAGTAGCCTTGTATATTCTGTAACTATAAAATACACTGTAAAAATACAGACCTCTAAACTAATGTGCACATACAGAGAAGCTCTACAGATATCTAATGTAAACATATGTGTATTTATAATGATACTTCTTTAGTTATATTTGGTAACCCTCGAAAGTAGCCTTGTGTATTCGATAACCCTCTAATATAGCCTTGTATATTCAGTAATCCTCAAAAATAGAAAACCTTTGTAAGTAGATTTGGTAACCCTTGAAAGTAGTTCCGTACTTTCCAGAATTTTAAACAATCCAGAAGTTCCAAGATCCAAAAGTTCTGATTGGTTCTGATGGAACTTTGGACCTTCGGAGTTCTAATTACAACACATTATTGGCAAGGAAGTCTAATTTGCTTGTCCAGAATTATAGTTTCCAGTAATGGGTAATTTAAAAGCAAAATCTATTTTTCCAAGTTTAGACACCCTCTAAAACGGTTTTCTTCAAATACGGCTCTACGCTCAAAGGTTATAAATAAAAAAATAAACCTTGGGCAAAAGCATTGAAGGCCTCTGTGTTTTCCTGTTAGTGGGTTTTAAATTGACTATAGCTATGTGATGACGAGTTCCTTTTTCGCCTACTCTTGATTGCTGAAAAGACAATTCCACCGCCATAACTTAAAACATTTTCCCCGACGCGGCCGATTGCCATGTAGAATCACGTAGATAAATAGATATGTTCCCTCCTAATTGATATAATCCGTGTCTATTCCCAAAGACCATGAGCCGGAAACGCTCTCCTGTAAAACTAAACCTGCTGCCTTGCAGGAGATACTCGAGAGGCCCCTGAGAATCCCACAAGAACATTTTTAAACAAAATCCTATTTATTCTCAAGAATGTGAGATTTCTGTTCTGCCTGGAAAAATATTTGCAGGACCGGCCCCAACTGTTACTACGGGCAATTGTGCAAAACATGGGAACACAGAGAACTCGAGTCACACACATCAAAGCAAACCTTGAGGGATAAGGATTGTGTAAACACACAGATTTAGTAGGATAAAAACAGAACTGTGCAGAACACACAGGAAATACAACTGACCAACATGAATAGTAAAAATCTGACTCTTGCTGGAGAAGTGTGTGGAAAGGATTGGCGGAGCACAGCATGGAACTGACACCGACAGTAGGACAGACAGGAGCCTACAGGGAAGGTTCATGAATGGTTACAGACACCAGACATCGGGCTTATTCAGACCCTATCATACTTATGTCACAAACACCATCATTGAGGGGATGTTACACTTGATGGAATGTTTTACAGCTGGGATTGAGTCACTGTCTGACCAAACATGGCAGGCTTGTCTGTAATCTACACCCAGATAAGGGGACACAGTAAACCATATAAAAGGAATCTAGATGCCAATATGTGAACAAATGACACAATCGTCACCAGTTAATTCATGAGTAAGGCTGAGGCCCCACTAGGCCGCACAAATGAACACACAATCGAATCACACAATCAGTGCCCGTGCGCTTCCGGTATTGAGCCCTATGGGAGCACATGCGATACGCACCAATGGTGATTGCATGCCCTCTGAAAATGTCACAGTGGGCAACACATGTAGTGGGGCCACTCCCATAGGGTTCCATTGGTTTCTGCAAACGCTAGTGCGATCGGAACACAGAACGCTTTCCAAATCACCCTAGTGGGGCCTAGCCCTCTTCTACTCTGTAAAGCCTGCACACATGCTGCCCCTTTCAGCTGTCAATCAATTGTCTAATGATTAGTCCTGCCGGAGTGCTAAATAATGTCTAGGAGCCATCGGCATTGTTCTCCCACCCCATGGGAAGTCTCCCTATTGCTTTCCATAGTACAGAGAAGGCTGCTTGGCCACTACCAAGCAGCCTGTCTGTTTTGGGATTATTGGTAAATCCTGTATGGAGTGTGTCACACAGCCACTAGCGAGCGGTTGGCCATGACAAATCACGTTTGGTCGCAGCAAAATGAGCTATGGCCAACAGTTCGCAGTGACCAATCATGCGGTCTCATAGGGGACCACATGATCGTCTGTTATTTACCAACATACACGTTCGCCCTTTTGTCTGATCTGGATGAAGGGGCGATGTCTGTACAAGGCTTAACTTTATATGTCTGACTACCCCAGATCAGTTACCATTGTTTGCAGTGTATCCCATGTTTTCAGTTCAGATTGTAATGAAAAGCAGGAGCCAGATACTGACCCAAGGTAATTTCCCTCACAACGAAACAGTCCTCTGGGTAACATTGATGCCTTATCTGCCTTGTGATTGGTTGTCTAGTAAGAACACACGTGTCTGGTTAACTTGCTATAGGTGCCAGGTGCCCACATGAGAGAACTGCTTAACCGCCGTGCCTATACCTAATTCGGCAAACAGAATATTACTGTCTGTGCTGCGACCTGTACCACTGGTTACTTATTGATAAAGTACAGGTGATCAGTTTACTGCACAGCCCAGTAAGGGGAGACAGCTAAGCTCTCTCTATTCATCTCTCCTGTGTAACACGGAATGGAAAAATCCCAGATGAAACAGATAAAAGTGCGACAAGCTTTACTGACCCTCCCAATACAGGTTTCAGCCAGAACTTTTCCCTGGGTTCCATGATTTGCAATAATTAAAGGATCTAAAGTTTAGTTCAATTGCCATTTGGAGCCATTAAGTATTTTTCCCCTTCTGGAGGAAATTGAATGTGTCTGTATAAAGGGTCTTTTTGTCTTTCTCTGAATCAACCGTAAGCTACCATGTAAGGCCAGCTATAGCCCAAATACAACTAATGTTCATGTGACGTCCCCAAACAAGTTTAAAACTTTTTAAGAGTGAAGACTCAAAGCTGATATACTGTCCACCTCTTCCATTTATAACTGAACACATGTGAAAGCTTCATGCTGCAAGGCTCCCGGGAGTGTACTGATCAGAGCATATATAGGTAACAATCCCAATTGTTCGATATTAGGATATTCCGTTTGTATGTGATTGCTGGACCGTGTAGGGGGGATCGCCCAGTAATCGGTCATTTTTACCCTATCAGACAAGTTGAAATCTTTTTAATTTCCCGGTACATTTGTAAACAGTGTTAGTGCCTTCCAACAGTGGAGAGAAATGCATCTACAGTGAAAAACCCCAAGGCAATTCTGTCACAATCTAATTTAATGGGTGCATAAGAGATGGTGGTGAGGGGGACACTAGGACACATGGAACACTATTTATGTTCTAGTTAATTAAAAGTGTGCTGCATGGCTACATGAAAAGCAGCTCAGCCAGCATTCTAATATTACTAGGAGCATTCAAACAGGTCACAAACGTGATGACAACTTTATTCAGCTTTATTCCTTGGTAATATTAGGAACAAGAGGTGTATTCAAATGATTATGGTTAAATACTTGAAACAATACAAACGCAATTAACCGTACAAGCTATTAACCGTACAAGCTATTAACCACACAAGCTATTAACCGTACAAGCTATTAACCATACAAGCTATTAACCACACAAGCTATTAACCATACAAGCTATTAACTACACAAGCTATTAACCATACAAGCTTGCTTTTAACCACACAAGCTATTAACCGTACAAGCTATAAACCATACAAGCTATTAACCACACAAGCTATTAACCATACAAGCTATTAACCATACAAGCTTGCTTTTAACCATACAAGTTTTTAACCGTACAAACTATTAACCACACAAGCTATTAACCGTACAAGCTATTAACCGTACAAGCTATTAACCGTACAAGCTATTAACCACACAAGCTATTAACCATACAAGCTATTAACCACACAAGCTATTAACCACACAAGCTATTAACCACACAAGCTATTAACCATACAAGCTTGCTTTTAACCACACAGAATATTAACCGTACAAGCTATTAACCATACAAGCTATTAACCATACAAGCTATTAACCACACAAGCTATTAACCATACAAGCTATTAACCACCACAAGCTATTAACCGTACAAGCTATTAACCATACAAGCTATTAACCACACAAGCTATTAACCATACAAGCTATTAACCACACAAGCTATTAACCATACAAGCTATTAACCATACAAGCTTGCTTTTAACCATACAAGCTATTAACCATACAAGCTATTAACCACACAAGCTATTAACCATACAAGCTATTAACCACACAAGCTATTAACCATACAAGCTTGCTTTTAACCACACAAGCTATTAACCGTACAAGCTATTAACCATACAACTATTAACCACACAAGCTATTAACCATACATTTTTAACCATACAAGTTATAACCGTAAAACTATTAACCACACAGCTATTAACCGTACAAGCTATTAACCATACAAGCTATTAACCATACAAGCTATTAACCATACAAGCTTGCTTTTAACCATACAAGTTATTAACCGTACAAGCTATTAACCGTACAAGCTATTAACCACACAAGCTATTAACCACACAAGCTATTAACCATACAAGCTAATAACCATACCAGCTATTAACTGTACAAGCTATTAACCGTACAAGCTATTAACCATACAAGTTATTAACCGTACAAGCTATTAACCATACAAGCTATTAACTGTACAAGTTATTAACCGTACAAGCTATTAACCATACAAGTCATTAACCGTACAAGCTATTAACCATACAAGCTATTAACTGTACAAGCTATTAACCATACAATTTATTAATGGTACAAGCTAATAATCTTCAATAAAGTAAACTCCAGCACACCTCAAATGGCACGGCCTTTGGTTGGTAGGTGCAACCCTCCCAGCCCTCCACCTCAAGGGCCACAGCAATATGGCAACTGCAAAGAAGTTGGAGGACACTACTACTACGTTTCAGTGTTATCAGCAAAATGCAAACATACAACGTTTCGGGGGATACAAATTCCCCTTCCTCAGGTATGGGGAATTTGTATCCCCCGAAACGTTGTATGTTTGCATTTTGCTGAAATAAACACTGAAACGTAAAGAGTGTGCTCCTCCAACTTCTTTGCAGTTGCTACAAGCTAATAACCATACAAGTTATTTACCACGCAGGCTATTAACCATACAAGCTTTCTTTTAATCATCCAAGCTATTAACCGTACAAAGCATGAACCATACAAGCTATTTACCACGCTATAACCATACAAGTTATTAAATGTAACAAGCGATTAACCATACAAGCTATTTACCACGCAAGCTATTAACCATACAAGCTATTTACCACGCAAGATATTAACCTTACAAGAGGTTTTCGGTTGAATGACCTGTTCCTGAAGGGGGTTAGTAATACGTGTAAAGAAGAGACATTCTAATAGAAGCAAACAATAAAAGGGAGACAGGGCAGTAGTTAGAGAGGCAGGAGGGGTCCAGAGAGGGTTTTTAAGAAGGGGCTTGACACACGCATGTTTGAAGGCAGCAGTAAATTTACCAGAGGTCGGGGATGAATGTGAGATAAAGCAGGGGTAAGGATTTTCAAGCAGTGTTTGAGAAGAAGGTGGGCATGGGATCAAGGGTACACATTGTAAGGGATGAAGACAAAAGAAGGTCTGAGACTTCAGAATGGGTGACAGTGGTAAAAGATTCCAGAGTTGCAGGTGGTGGGGCAGGAAGAAAGAGGTGTGAGGTTATTTTTGTTATTGGTTATGAGCATGCTTATAGGTTACTAGGGGGCATATTTACAACCGATCGCCATGGACATCGCAATGACAAATAGCGCTATTTTCGCCTTATTTAAAAAGCCGCTTGTTTTCGCTTCCGCCTTTGCAGAAACACTCGCTGCGGCAGAGCTATTTTTGTCATTTTTTTATTTAAAGCTATTTATAGGTGAAATTTCGCCTTTTTGCCCCTTTTCTCCCTTTTGTTGCATTTTTTGTAGTTTTACCAGAATTTTCGCCAAACATCATTACTTACTGGATGTTCCATTAACATGACTATTTCTTACACAGCACTATGGGATGTTCTCATATTAATGGAACTGGTTTGGTAATTAGCTGCAGTTTGCTGAAAATAAGCAATATTAAAAAATGAATCCTATTAATAAAATAGAGAAAATCCCCCTGTTGAGTTTTATTATAACTTATATTATAACTGGCTGTAAAAAATAACAAAGATAGGTGTTCAGTAGAGATGGGCGAACTTCCGAAAGTTCGGTCCGTTATCGAATTTTCGAACTATATGGAAAATTTGAAAACGGACCCATTAAAGTCAATGGGAGTCAAATAGTTTGAAAAGTTCGAATGAAATACAATTAAAATATCAATGGTAACTTAATGTAAATGGCTGTGGGACCTGGGAAATGGTCTGGGGAACACATTTGAATATCCAGAACTTTAAAAAAACTGATTTTATTCCGAACATTCGATAATTATCCCATAAATGGTTCGAACATTCGATAATTATCCCATAAACGATTCGAACATTCGATAATTATCCCATAAACGATTTGAACATTCGATAATTATCCCATAAACGATTGGAAGATCGACGATTTTCGAATTCGATAATTTATAAAAGTTCGAAAGTCTGAGAAATCCGAGTCCGGGATAGTTGGAGAAGTCCGAGTCCATTCAAACTCGATAAGTTCATCTCTAACTCGTGTTTGAGTTCAAGTTCTAGTCCATCTCTATTGTTCAATGTGTATTAACCAATTTGTTACTACTTTGATAAACCACCAGGGAGTATTATTTATCATCATATGTGCTGAATTTTTCCAGCATTATTAGTGCTACTTTTTGCTAGATAATTTTCGCTTTTGATGAAAATTCACCTTTTTAATAACTTTGATGAAAAGAAAAGTTGAAATGTTAAAAAACTGTGGTAAAGGCTGCTGGGAAAAAAAGTGAAAATAATGCCCCTTTATAAATATGTCCCTCAGACCCCCATTTAACTTTATTGGTAAATAAAGAAAATCTGAACCTCGCAATACGATCGCAGATCATATTACAGTAAATGCTGGAAAATAGTCTAACACCCCCCTGAGTACTTATTAGTATTGAGAAATACTCCACAATGTACTGACACCTTCCATGGACCCATTGGCAGGCTAAATAAATGGCCACTTATGCGTTTTCGCCACCTCAGACTTGGCGAATTGGAATGGCTGGACTTAATGCAAAAATACACTTTTCACCATTTTATAAATATGTTTGAGCTGTAACCGCAGCGATGTATGGCGAAAAGATAAATGTAGTGGTAATGACCTTTCAACACTGTTATCACTGCTTTATAAATAGCGAAAAGTCCAAATTTGGCGAAAAGTTTAACAAAACTTTATAAATATGCCCCTAGATTTACTTAAAGGGAATGTCCACCCTTAAAACAAAAAACTAGTCAATTATCAGTTACCTGCCCCCAACAAATTTATTTTGCACTTTATTATCTGCATTATTAATTTAAGGATTATTCTTCTCCCCATTCTGACAGAGTAAGCTGGCAACCTCCTTTCATGCAGTCAATCAAGGCTGTTACTGATGACATCACAACCAATGATTGACTGTTGTTTCAGCTGCTGTCTCCTCTGCACATGCTCAAGCTTATAAAAAGCTCTTTGAGCAGAGGGAAGAGACAGATACCTTTAACAGAAAGGAATATAACTTATTGCTCAATATCTGATTACAAATGGATGTAATAAAGTGGGGAAGATAGCAGTTGGGATTGCATGCAGATAACTGACAAGTCACCAGTTTTTTGCCCTTTAATTTAATTTGGCCCATTGGCCAATAGGAAGGCCCACATTTTGCAGGAAGCGTCTTTCAGTAGGACAGGTCCTGGACTGAGAGATGAGGCAGATCTGGACTGGTGAGGGAATTACTAGGTAGGTATTACAGTGGTGGGATGATGAGGGGTCACAGATGTATCATTCCACTTCAATCATGGCTTATTACACAACCTTACAAAAGCAACAAAAATATTTTTGCCAGCATTCCTGGGTGTTGTGCAAATGATCTCACTGACATGTACGGAAACGTCAGAGGATCTTTCAAACAGACGTTAAAATCCTGTAACATGATGTTAATATTTGTGCAGGGTAGGTAACAGGTCAAATCATTACACGGCCCAGTAAAAACCCAAATACGTGGAATTCTGGAATGCCATTCATTTCCCCAACTAAATAAACTCCTGATCTTCTGTCATGACAATGTTAGATTGTACGTCTATACCATGGAACACAAATAATATTAACATAAAGGCAGGTCATTATTCACATTAGAGTTTGATGCAGGCTGTATTGGATTCAATGTAGCCATACAGAATGTATTTAACTAATTGGTATTGAGCCTTGCCACTTAAAAATTGTATATGTGAGAATGGAGAATGTAAGGACAAATACAAATTTATGTAGATCCCCATTTCTCTTATACTTTCCTCAATCATCACTGTACCTAACAGATATTCTAGTCAACCTGCTTGGAGCGGGTGGGGACATTTCATATCTACATTAGACCAATGGGCCTGACTTAAAGACTTGACCAACTAAAATGGCTTTGTGCAACATTCAGCAAGTTGGGGATCTGATTGTCAACGCCAGTGGTGATCATAATAAGTAAGAAAGGAACTTCAATTGAAAAAATCATTCTACATACAAGTTACACTCCCTCTCTCTTTTTGTAATATAATTATTGCGCCCTTTTGGCAGAGTAAGCTGGCTCCTCCCTTCATGCTGTCAATCAAGGCTGTGACTGCTGACATCACAACCAATAATTAAAATTTTTTCCCCTGCTGCCTCCTCTGCACATGCTCAAGTTCCTAAAAGCTCATTGAGCAATGGGAGGGGGCAGCAAACCCTGCCAGAAAGGGAAAGAACGGGCAATATTTAGCATTAAATAGCTGGTTAGAAATGCATGTAAAGTTAGTGACCAATGTTTTGTTTTGAGTGGGGGACATGCCCTTTAAGAAACTTTTCCTTTGAGACTTTTATTCTAAATATATATATATAGTCTAAAGAGAGAACTGAGCACTCCACGGACTTATCATCAAAGTTTTATTGAACAAACTCGGTCGGATACCAACGCATTTCAGCCCGAAGCTAAGGGCCGTCATCATGTACCGATGACGGCCCATTAGCTTCGGGCTGAAACGCGTTGGTGTATCCGAACCGAGTTTGTTCAATAAAACTTTGATGATAAGTCGGAGTGCCCAGTTTTCTCTTTAGACTGTATCCACTTACCTTACTGTTGGCACCCAGGCAGCTGAGAGCAGAACGGAGTGCATCGGAAAACCATAACGCATATATATATATATATATATATATATATATATATATATATATATATACACACAAATACAAGGAAGCAGCTCAAACCTTTATTCTAAATTACTATCAAGAGAAGCAGGTATGGTCTTGTTCCCCCAGGGATTGTAATTTACTCACTAGGTTAGGACTCATTAGCTGACGCAAGTTTGTACAAACTATGTAACAAATGTATCCATTTTATCTATTGCAGGTCATTTCCCTTCATTGCTGCATATATGTTTGGTATTATATAATTCATTTATGTTTATATGTGTAGTTGAGTGCTGGAATCTTTTGTATGTATGTATGTATTTTATTTCTTATATAGCGCTACATTTCACAGTGCTTTACAATTATTTACTCAATTCACATCAGGCCCTGCCCCGAAGAGGTTACAATCTAATCACTTTACAACCTATCAGTATATCTTTATGATTGTGGGGGAAACCGGAGTTCCGGAGGAAACCACCGCAGGCACGGGGAGAACATACAAACTCCTTGCAGATGTGTCCAAGAGTGGAATCGAACTAGGACCTCAGTGATGCAAAGGCATCAGTGCTAACCACTGAGCCACCGTGGGCCCACGGTGGCTCAGTGGTTTGCACTGATGCCTAATACATTGTGTAAATTAATAGATGGAGGTTGAGATCTTTAAAGATGGGGGTTTGCTAGTAATGACACTGATACACATACACATCAGTATATAAAGCATGTGACAGGAAGTCCTACCCCCTCATATCATTCACATACGAGCCATTCATTCTGCCCTGAAACCTTCACAAAATAAACACACTTGTTCCTAATATAGAGAACAGAATTGGAGATCAAATTCTCGATTTAGTCCATTTGGATACAAAGAATTGGATCTGTGGATCCGCCATTCTTCTCTCCTTCTCACTGATGGGCCTACCAACTCTAATACCATAAATTTGAGTTCATTGAGTTTTAATTTATACATACATACATAGTGTGTCCCACCTCCATATACAGGCTCATTTACCCAGAATGTGGGCAAATATATGGAGTTAAAGTCGTGCTAACCGGTCCGCTACTGGCGCATCCGACGCTCGCGATTCAATACCGCATTTGCGCTAGTTTTAGCTTTTTTTAAGATGGTGTCTCTAAGGTAACTTGTATTAACAGGGTTCTTTCGATAGACAGAAACCTGACTTCTCCTAACCCTTACAAGAAAACATTTGTATTTATCACATGATGAAGTGTGTTTAATATAAGGGTGTAATTAATAGTAGAGTGGAACTTGCAGAGCACCTCTTTCTATTGGTCATGTTACTAACAGGGAAAGGGGCGGAGTTAGACCGGACCGGTGAGGCAAGGTTACGGTAAGTATTTACAGCTGCACCCAAGAGTGAGCACCTGGCTGTTTAGTTCTTCACCCTGGTTCATTTTATGGAGAGTGAGGTGGTTCAATTGCCTTTAAACAATAAACAAAGAGAAACAACAACAAATAACATTTGTAAAGCCCTTTTCTCCCGTAGGACTCACAGCGCTGTAAGCATGGCTCAGACCAATAATTGGTTGATTGGTGAATTGTGGTATAGAGGAAGAACTCTAAATACGGGAATGCCAGGCTAAACAGGTGGCTTTTTAGACTGGGTTTGAATAACTCCAGGGAAGAGTCTTTACTGGGTGTGGGAGTTCCAAAGGGCAGAGGGCCAGCATGACAAAAGCTCTGTCTCCAAAGGTTTTGAGGTGCACTCTGGGAGTGACCAAGTTTATGGAACCTGCTGATCTGAGGTTGTGAGAGGTGTGGTGCAGCTTCAGCAAGTCCTTCATGTATCCAGGGCCCAGATTGTGCTGAAAGTCAACAGTCATCAATCTTGAAGTAGTATCTTCCATTGTACTGGTAGCCAGTGTTATGATGTCGTTAGGAGGGTTTGTTCTGTACGTGACACTGGCGGTAGGTTTTGTGTTCAGCAAGGACTGGCGGCACATGTGTATCAATTTCCTGTGGCGACTGAAGCTGTTTGTTAGAGGTTTGCAGATAATAAACAAATTGGGCATTGTGACAGCTATCCCGGATGTGACTGGGTTATTTTCCCCCCCGGTGTGAAGCGAGCTCTCTCTTTGGATGATGTGATTTCCTACACTGACTCTAAGCGCTAATTTAGTACCCCCACTGCTAGACCCAGCCGGATGAATAGCAGTCTAGGTTGGAGTCTCTGAGTACAATGTTCCATTGATTTTTGATTCTTCAGTAACTACAGATTTGTTTCACACGAAAAAATTGTCGGAATGGTTTCTCGGTTAGATTCCCCCAATTACCACCATCATGATGTAGCATATCCCTACCGCGGCTCGGGCCGCTGGGCTTTCTCTCAGTTATTCTTCCCTTTTGGCCCCTTTGTTTTGCTCCTTCCTTTTGATCCCAAACACCCCTGACTGTTATATTGGTGCGTTCGCTTGGCACCCTTGGACCTTTCGGAACATTACACAGAACCTCAGTTTTTGTCAGCGTTCAGTTGCCTGCAACAGTTGTCATTCATCCACGGCTGTTAAGCTCAGTCTAAGCTTAAGAAATATTGTTTGACCTGGTTGGTTGGGTCCCTTTGTTCCACAGGTTCTGGAAGGAAAGCCGATAACTGCTGCCCGTCTATCAGATAGCCAGGGTACGTCATTATCCACTGTTTGTGGTATTTAATTGTGCTTGAGCAACACTGTAGATTGCAACCAGAAGACCCGGGTGATAGGTATTGATCCTGTGGCCTCTCCAAAGTTTTAAGAATCGGTGCAGAGCCCTCCTGGACTGCGTTGGCAGCAGTCCTTAGGGAATACCCTTCTGGTCTTCGGTAATTGTCCCAGGACCATGTATCTGAACCACTCACGCAGAGAACCTTGCCATTGCATTTATCCCTTCACCATCAGTTACCTCCTGTAGTCTGCTTGTTGGAGCAAATTTGTTATGTGATATAACTTGTATCAAAATCCTGCTGATGAGATCAAAAGGCATTAGGAGTGTGGAGTCACTTCCCCTCTTTTGTCTTGCCCCACTCGAGCACCGAGTCGTTGACAGACTTGGCATGAGGGCTCTGTTTTTACTCATCAGCTGTGGTGTTTCTTAAAGCCAGATTGTAGAGGGGCCAGGATGTTGTTGCTGAGAGTCTGGCTTCAAGTTGCAGATAGACAGCTTCTCAATAACTTTACCTAAGAATGGGAGGTTGGACACAGGTCTGTAGCTGCTCATTGCATCTGGATCCATGGAATGTTTTTAAGAAGGGGCTTGATGATTCCTTCTTCTAGGGAGGTAGGAAACCCACTGCTTGCAGAGAGCAATTGACTATTTTGTGAATGCTGGTTCAAGCAGGTCAGGGCATTTCAGCATTGTGCTTGTGTTGGTCCAGGGTCCAGGTGCAGGTGTCTGGGGGGGTGTCGGAGGATGTCTGAGATCTCTCCTTAATGCCTTTTAAAATCAAGGTAAAAAAGAGGAAAAACTTCAACGCACTAGAAAAAGCCTCACACAGATAAAATGTTTCGTTCATGTAGTTGCAATGTGAATGAGCCCCTCACACTAGAAAAAGGCAGTGCGGAGTGTAGCAAGGTAAGCTCAACTTCATTATGGAGTACAGAACTACACAAGGCGCTACTGGGTCTACTGCCAATATGTGTCTAAAATGACTGGGAAAGGGGTCATATCTCTGTTGAAGGATCCCTCTACTCCTTTCCTTTAGGCGGATTATATAAAACAAGTTACCTTAATTATCAGTGGAAAAGACTAAGTGTAGGTGGATCTGGCCCATTATCCATAATTGACCTTAGTAATTTAGGACCTAGACTTGCACGAAAATGCAACAAATAGAAATGAGACTTAAGGAACAGGCCTGGGAAATATGTTTGCTAGCCTACCTACATGGGTGAGTTATATGTTATGGCTTTTCTATATGCTGATAATGCTAGCATAGAGTTAATCCCCTTGGAAAGGATTCTTGAGATAAGGTTCTGCACTGATTCAGTTTATCGGTTGAATCAATCGCGGCATGAGGGAAAAGAATGGATGGATGAATGGATGGCCTCCCCAGCAGATTGTTTTAAACCATTACATGCGCCCCTTTATCTTTTGCCGACCCACACTTAACTATGAGATTGGTTTTTGCAGAGCCATTCCCCTTGTCGGGTATCCTACAAATCCTACCATACAGAACACACACTGTCATGATGGGCAAAATTTGATATTGCATCTTATTCGTCGACGATGATTTTCTTTTTTTTTTCCTTCATATTCAGTTCTTTTATCACCGTTCACGGCACACCCCACCGTTGGCCCCCCCCCCCCCCCGGCCGTTTTCGTTGGATAAATTTACCCAATTCGGCTGCGCTCCCCTCTTCTTTTCCCTCCCCTCATGGCACTTTGGTTGGCACCAGCTTCCCTTTTTCCTTTGCGGCTGTAATTACACTTAATTCCGATAATAAGACCCGGCGCTCACTTCTCCCCTTTTATCCATCGTTCCCTATTAGGAGCTTATCCCGGTCACACCATTGCAAAACTTTGGCCCGGCACTTTTCACGTTTTATTCTTCCGCCCGATATCTTCTTGTCATCTACCAAGTACCCTCCGGCTTTGTTCACTTTATGCTTGACCCTTGGCTTGTAGCCCTCCACTTTGTCTTCCCCTCGGGCCCTACACACTGCTGATCACGTCTTTATCCTCATGTATTCCCCCCCCAGTTGTATGGCCCTCTCATTTTTACCCAATTACCAAAGGGCTTTCCCGCCATTAGCTATTTAAATTACACATCAAAACCATACTGGGACTAGTTTCCAGTGTCTTTACCTGCCAACCTCAACTGTTCTTCAGTTTTCCCCCCCCACCCCTTTTCTCTTTACCCTCCCCTCCTTTTGTGCTGTATACCGTTGGGACCCACTCCATAGGCTCCCATGCAGCCACTTTCGTCCGTCAGTTTTTATAAACCACCTGTTCTTTATTTTACCACTTCAAGATCCACGTGATTTTTTTTTTTCAACAACTCTTACCTTCGCAACAATGACTGCCCCCCTTATCCTCTCCCATTCATCTATTATTCGCTTGGCATATATGTACTCCATGCATAATCCAGAATATTCTTCCATCCACAAAACCTGTTGGTTTGTAATTGCTCTGTATGATGTTTGCTGCACCTCGCACCGCTAGTGCCAACCAAACCCTTCAAACTGGTTTTGTATCCTCCTTTTTCCCCCTTAGCTTTGTGTACGGGATGTATTCAGGCCAAGGCTTGATGTTTCGATTCTTATGGGTACAACAAATTTATTATATCTGAACTCCACTAATTCTTTATACTACCGAGACACCTTTTTTGTAACGCCAACCCCCCCATATAGTAACTTATGCAACCCCCTTGATGTATGGTCTAAACCCGGGCCATCGTCCACAAACTCACAAAACCGATGATTTATGTTAATCCATTATCCACCCCTTTTTGTGCCACCATCCACATGTGCTACGTTGTAACAAAATCCTTACCCCTCACATCCCACCCGCGCACAAATTTTGCCTGCCTTGCCCTTTTTCTTGCCCCACTGCTATGCCCTCCCCCAAACCAACCGTACTCTCATTTTATTCCCCATTTTAACAGGCCCATAGGTAGCCCCTAGACAGAGCTCCCCCATATAGGACATATTTACTTTGCAGTCCGTTGTTCTCTCTAGTTGGGATTAATTCGCTTAAATGCCACAGTCATAGTATACCCTCACGGAACCTTGTGTTTACAGTTTGTGGTCACCACACCCTACTCACCGTAGCCATCCCCCCCCACATCCAATCCCATTTATAGGAACAGATTTATTGTTGCAATGGTAGAGCACATTTGTGACTTTCAACTCTCTTCCCCTTGCATTCCTGCAAATTATGAGTCCCTCAGAATCCTAGTTTGGGATTTTAGGAGCTCGGAACCTCTTACTACCTGTTCCTGAAGCATCACGCACCGCATACACCCACACCCACAAAGCCTAATTTGGAAAAATTACACACAGTCGACTTTCAAAGAACCAGGACCTTTTATTTTTCCTTAAAGGAATTTACACTGAAAAAAACTTTGCTTCAACAATGCACCTAACTCCACGCAAATCTTGTTTTTCCCGGTGTTGTTGTCTACCCATGAATTCACTAATACGAGTACCTTCTACAGTTAGTACCTTCACGCGTTGGTGTATCCGACCGAGTTTGTTCAATAAAACTTTGATGATAAGTCCGTGGAGTGCCCAGTTTTCTCTTTAGACTGTATCCACTTACCTTACTGTTGGCACCCAGGCAGCTGTGAGCGGAACGGAGTGCATCGGAGAAACCCATAACGTATATATATATAAACAATAACCAGGTGGGAGCGGCACTCCTGATCCACTAGAACCAACTGCCCGGGTGCTTCCGTAGTAAGTATGAATACAATGGTAGCCAACGAAAATAGGAGCACTCCAGGGTCTCTTCAAAAAGTGCAGTATTTATTTGCACGTCTATCGACGCGTTTCGGCCCGCTCAAGGCCGTTCTCAAGATAACAAGTGCAATGTGTTCACGGTTACTTATAACAAACAAACCCATGTCCCTCCTATCGGACCCATCCCGCCCCCTCTTTTTTTTGTTTTGCCTTGGTATTCGGTAACCTTCTAGTAGCCTTGGTATTCGGAACCCTTGAAAGTGCAGACCTTGGGTATTTGGTAAACTCTAAAGTAGCCTTGTGTTATTCGGTACCTTGAAAGTAGCCTTGTATATTCGGTGAAACCTTTAAAGTAGCCTGTGTAGATTCGATAAACCTATAAAGTGCCTTGGTATTCGGTAACCTTCTAAAGTAGCCTTGTATATTTGATAACTCTTGAAAGTAGCCTTGTGTATTCGGTAACCTTCTAAAGTAGCCTTGTATAATTCGGTAACCATTCGAAAGTAGTCCGTGTATATCAGTAACCCTGAAAGTAGCCTTGTGTATTCGGTAACCTATCTTAATAATAGTAGGCCTTGTATATTCGGTAACCTCTAAAGTAGCCTGTATATTGGTAACCCTGATGACGAAGTAGCCTTTGTATATTCGGTAACTTCTAAAGTAAGCCTTGTGTATTCGGTAACCTTCTTAAAGTGGCCTTTGTAGTCGGTAAACCCTGAAAGGAGCCTTGTAGATCGGTAACCTTCTAAAGTAGCCTTGTATATTCGATAACCTCTAAAAGTAGCCTTGTATATTCGGAACCCTCTAAAAGTAGCCTTGTATATTTTGTGAACCCTTGAAGTAGCCTGTATATTCGTGTAACCTTCTTAAGTAGCCTGTATATTCGTACTTCTAAAGTAGCCTTGTAGTATTCGGTAACCTTTAAATAGCTTGTTATTCGTAAACCTTAAAGTAGCCTTGTATATTGTAACCTTAAAGTAGCCTTGTGTATTCGGTAACACCTTCTAAAGAGCCTTGTATGATTTGGGTTAACCCTGAAAGTAGCCTTGTAGATTCGGTGAACCTCTAAAGTAAGCCTTGTGTATTCGGTAACCTCGAAAGTAGCCTTGTATATTCGTAAACCTTCTAAAGTAGCCTTGTGATTCGGGTAACCTGCTACGTGCCTGTATATTTGTAACCCTTAAAGTAGCCTTTTGTATTGGTAACTTTAAAGTAGCCTTGTAATTGAAAAACCCTAAAGTAGCCTTGTGATATTCGGCTACCCTAAAGGAACCTTGTGTATTCAATAGCCCTCAAAAGTAGCCTTGTATATTCTGTAACTATAAAATACACTGTAAAAATACAGACCTCTAAACTAATGTGCACATACAGAGAAGCTCTACAGATATCTAATGTAAACATATGTGTATTATATGATACTTAGTTAGTTATTGGTAACCCTCGAAAGTAGCCTTGTGTATTCGATAACCCTCTAATATAGCCTTGTATATCAGTAATCCTCAAAAATAGAAAACCTTGTAAGGAGATTGGTAACCCTTGAAAGTAGTTCCGTACTTTCCAGAATTTTAAACAATCCAGAAGTTCCAAATCCAAAATTTCTGATTGGTTCTGATGGAACTTTGGACCTTCGGAGTTTCTATTACAACACATTATGGCAAGGAAGTGTAATTTGCTTGTCCAGAATTATAGTTTCCAGTAATGGTAATTTAAAAGCAAAATCTATTTTTCCAGTTTAGACACCCTCTAAAACGGTTTTCTTTCAAATACGGCTCTACGCTCAAAGGTTATAAAATAAAAATAAACTTGGGCAAAAGCATTGAAGGCCTCTGTGTTTTCCTGTTAGTGGGTTTTAAATTGACTATAGCTATGTGATGTGACGAGTTCCTTTTTCGCCTACTCTTGATTGCTGAAAGACAATTCCACCGCCATAACTTAAAACATTTTCCCCGACGCGGCCGATTGCCATGTAGAATCACGTAGATAAATAGATATGTCCCTCCTAATTGATATAATCCGTGTCTATTCCCAAAGACCATGAGCCGGAAACGCTCTCCTGTAAAACTAAACCTGCTGCTGCAGGAGATACTCGAGAGGCCCTGAGAATCCCCCAAGAACATTTTTAAAACAAAATCCTATTTATTCTCAAGAATGTGAGATTTCTGTTCTGCCTGGAAAAATTTTGCAGGACCGGCCCAACTGTTACTACGGGCAATTGTGCAAAACATGGGAACACAGGGAACTGAGTCACACACATCAAAGCAAAACTTGAGGGATAAGGATGTGTAAACACACAGATTTAGTAGGATAAAAACAGAACTGTGCAGAACACACAGGAAATACAAACTGACACAACATGAATAGTAAAAATCTGACTCTTGCTGGAGAAGTGTGTGGAAAGGATTGGCGGAGCACGCATGGAACTGACACCGACAGTAGGACAGACAGGAGCCTACAGGGAAGGTTCATGAATGGGTACAGACACCAGACATCGGGCTTATTCAGACCCTATCATACTTATGTCACAAACACCATCATTGAGGGGATGTTACACTTGATGGAATGTTTTACAGCTGGGATTGAGTCACTGTCTGACCAAACATGGCAGGCTTGTCTGTAATCTACACCCAGATAAGGGGAACAAGTAAACCATATAAAAGGAATCTAGATGCCAATATGTGAACAAATGACACAATCGTCACCAGTTAATTCATGAGTAAGGCTGAGGCCCCACTAGGCCGCACAAATGAAACACACAATCGAATCACCCAATCAGTGCCCGTGCGCTTCCGGTATTGAGCCCTATGGGAGCACATGCGATACGCACCAATGGTGATTGCATGCCCTTGAAAATGTCACAGTGGGCAACACATGGTGGGGCCACTCCATAGGGTTCCATGGTTTCTGCAAACGCTAGTGCGATCGGAACACAGACGCTTCCAAATCACCCTAGTGGGGCCTAGCCTCTTCTATCTGTAAAGCCTGCACACATGCTGCCCCTTTCAGCTGTCAATCAATTGTCTAATGATTAGTCCTGCCGGAGTGCTAAATAATGTCTAGGAGCATCGGCATTGTTCTCCCACCCCATGGGAAGGTCCCTATTGCTTTCCATAGTACAGAGAAGGCTGCTGGCCACTACCAAGCAGCCTGTCTGTTTGGGATTATTGGTAAATCCTGTATGGAGTGTGTCACACAGCCACTAGCGAGCGGTTGGCCATGACAAATTACGTTGGTAGCAGCAAAATGAGCTATGGCCAACAGTTCGCAGTGACCAATCATGCGGTCTCATAGGGGACACACTGATCGTCTGTTATTTACCAACATACAAGTTCGCCCTTTGGTCTGATCTGGATGACGGGGCGATGTCTGTACAAGCTTAACTTTATATGTCTGACTACCCCGATCAGTTACCATTGTTTGCAGTGTATCCCATGTTTTCAGTTCAGATTGTAATGAAAAGCAGGAGCCAGATCTGACCCAAGGTAATTTCCCTCACAACGAAACAGTCCTCTGGGTAACATTGATGCCTTATCTGCCTTGTGATTGGTTGTCTAGTAAGAACACACAGTGTCTGGTTAACTTGCTATAGGTGCCAGGTGCCCACATGAGAGAACTGCTTAACCGCGTGCCTATACCTAATTCGGCAAACAGAATATTACTGTCGTGTGCGAACTGTACCACTGGTTACTTATTGATAAAGTACAGGTGATCAGTTTACTGCACAGCCCAGTAAGGGGAGACAGCTAGCTCTCTCTATTCATCTCCTGTGTAACACGGAATGGAAAAATCCCAGATGAAACAGATAAAAGTGCGACAAGCTTTACTGACCCTCAATACAGGTTTCAGCCAGAACTTTTCCCTGGGTTCCATGATTTGCAATAATTAAAGGATCTAAAGTTTAGTTCAATTGCCATGGAGCCATTAGTATTTTCCCCTTCTGGAGGAAATTGAATGTGTGATAAAGGGTCTTTTTGTCTTTCTCTGAATCAAACGTAAGCTACCATGTAAGGCCAGCTATAGCCCAAATACAACTAATGTTCATGTGACGTCCCAAACAAGTTTAAAACTTTTAAGAGTGAAGAATCAAAGCTGATATACTGTCCACTCTCCATTTATAACTGAACACATGTGAAAGCTTCATGCTGCAAGGCTCCCGGGAGTACTGATCAGAGCATATATAGGTAACAATCCCAATTGTTCGATATAGGATATTCCGTTTGTATGTGATTGCTGGACCGTGTAGGGGGGATCGCCCAGTAATCGGTCATTTACCCTATCAGACAAGTTGAAATCTTTTTAATTTCCCGGTACATTTGTAAACAGTGTTAGTGCCTTCCAACAGTGGAGAGAAATGCATCTACAGTGAAAAACCCCAAGGCAATTCTGTCACAATCTAATTTAATGGGTGCATAAGAGATGGTGGTGGGGGGACACTAGGACACATGAACACTATTTATGTTCTAGTTAATTAAAAGTGTGCTGCATGGCTACATGAAAAGCAGTCAGCCAGCATTCTAATATTACTAGAGCATTCAAACAGGTCACAAACGTGATGACAACTTTATTAGCTTTATTCCTTGGTAATATAGGAACAAGAGGTGTATTCAAATGATTATGGTTAAATACTTGAAACAATACAAACGCAATTAACCGTAAGCTATTAACCGTACAAGCTATTAACCACCAAGCTATACCGTACAAGCTATTAACCATACAAGCTATTAACCACACAAGCTATTACCATACAAGCTATTAATACACAGCTATTAACATACAAGCTGCTTTAACCACACAGCTATTAACCGTACAAGCTATTAAACCATACAAGCTATTAACCACACAAGCTATTAACCATACAAGCTATTAACAATACAAGCTTGCTTTTAACCATACAAGTTTTTAACCGTACAAACTATTAACCACACAAGCTATTAACCGTACAAAGCTATTAACGACAGCTATTAACCGTACAAGCTATTAAACCACACAAGCTTTAACCATACAAGCTATTAACCACCACAAAAGCTATTAACCACACAAGCTATTAACCATAAAAGCATTAAACAACAAGCTATAACCATACAAGCTATTACCACACAAGCTATTAACCATGCAAGCTTGTTTTAACACAAGAATTAACCGTACAAGCTATTAACCATACAAGCTATTAACCATACAAGCTATTAACCAACACAAGCTATTAACCATACAAGCTATTAACCACACAAGCTATTACAGTACAAGCTATTAACCATACAAGCTATTAACCACACAAGCTATTAACCATACACAGCTATTAACCACACAAGTATTAACCATACAAGCTATTAACCATACAAGCTTGCTTTTAACCATACAAGTATATAACCATACAAGCTATAACCACACAAGCTATTAACCATACAAGCTATTAACCACCAAGCTATTAACCAACAAGCTTGCTTTTAACACAACAGCTATTAACCGTACAAGCTATTAACCATACAACTATTAACCACACAAGCTATTAACCATACATGCTTTTAACCATACAAGTTATTAACCGTACAAACTATTAACCACACAAGCTATTAACCGTACAAGTATTAACCATACAAGCTATTAACCATACAAGCTATTAACCATACAAGCTTGCTTTTAACCATACAAGTTATTAACCGTACAAGCTATTAACCGTACAAGCTATTAACCACACAAGCTATTAACCACACAAGCTATTAACCATACAAGCTAATAACCATACCAGCTATTAACTGTACAAGCTATTAACCGTACAAGCTATTAACCATACAAGTTATAAACGTACAAGCTATTAACCATACAAGCCATTAACGTACAAGTTATTAACCGTACAAGCTATTAACCATACAAGTCATTAACCGTACAAGCTATTAACCAACAAGCTATTAACTGTACAAGCTATTAACCATACAATTTATTAATGGTACAAGCTAATAATCTTCAATAAAGTAACTCCAGCACACCTCAAATGGCACGGCCTTTGGTTGGTAGGTGCAACCCCCCAGCCCTCCACTCAAGGGCCACAGCAATATGGCAACTGCAAAGAAGTTGGAGGAGCACACTACTACGTTTTCAGTGTTTATTTCAGCAAAATGCAAAAATACAACGTTTCGGGGGATACAAATTCCCCTTCCTCAGGTATGGGGAATTGTATCCCCCGAAACGTTGTATGTTTGCATTTGCTGAAATAAACACTGAAAACGTAGTAGTGTGCTCCTCCAATTCTTTGCAGTTGCTACAAGCTAATAACCATACAAGTTATTTACCACGCAGGCTTATAACCATACAAGCTTTATTTTAATCATACAAGCTATTAACCGTACAAGCTATTAACCATACAAGCTATTTACCACGCAAGCTATTAACCATACAAGTTATTAACTGTACAAGCTATTAACCATACAAGCTATTTACCACGCAAGCTATTAACCATACAAGTTATTAACTGTACAAGCTATTAACCATACAAGCTATTTACCACGCAAGATATTAACCTTACAAGAGGTTTTCGGTTGAATGACCTGTTCTGAAGGGGGTTAGTAATACGTGTAAAGAAGAGACATTCTATAGAAGCAAACAATAAAAGGGAGACAGGGCAGTAGTTAGAGAGGCAGGAGGGGTCCAGAGAGGGTTTTTAAGAAGGGGTTGACACACGCATGTTTGAGGCAGCAGTAAATTTACCAGAGGTCGGGGATGGAATGTGAGATAAAGCAGGGGTAAGGATTTTCAAGCAGTGTTTGAGAAGAAGGTGGGCATGGGATCAAGGGTACACATTGTAAGGGATGAAGACAAAAGAAGGTCTGAGACTTCAGAATGGGTGACACGTTGTAAAAGATTCCAGAGTTGCAGGTGGTGGGGCAGGAAGAGAAGAGGTGTGAGGTTATTTTTGTTATTGGTTATGAGCATGCTTAAGGTACATAGGGGGCATATTTAACCGATCGCCATGGACATGCAATGACAAATAGCGCTATTTTCGCCTTATTTAAAAAGCCGCTGTTTTCGCTTCGCCTTTGCAGAAACACTCGCTGCGGCAGAGCTATTTTGTCATTTTTTTATTTAAAGCTATTTATAGGTGAAATTTCGCCTTTTTGCCCCTTTTCTCCCTTTTGTTGCATTTTTTGCAGTTTTACCAGAATTTTCGCCAAACATCATACTTACTGGAGTTCCATAACATGACTATTTTTACACAGCACTATGGGATGTTCTCATATTAATGGAACTGGTTTGGTAATTAGCTGCAGTTTGCTGAAAATAAGCAATATTAAAAAATGAATCCTATTAATAAAATAGAGAAATCCCCTGTTGAGTTTATTATAACTTATATTATAACTGGCTGTAAAAAATAACAAAGATAGGTGTTCAGTAGAGATGGGCGAACTTCCGAAAGTTCGGTCCGTTATCGAATTTGAACTATATGGAAAATTTGAAAACGGACCCATTAAAGTCAATGGGAGTCAAATAGTTTGAAAAGTTCGAATGAAATACAATTAAATATCAATGGTAACTTAATGTAAATGGCTGGACCTGGGAAATGGTCTGGGAACACATTTGAATATCCAGAACTTTAAAAAAACTGATTTTATTCGAACATCGATAATTATCCCATAATGGTTGAACATTCGATAATTATCCCATAAACGATTCGAACATTCGATAATTATCCCATAACGATTTGAACATTCGATAATTATCCCATAACGATTGGAAGATCGACGATTTTCGAATTCGATAATTTATAAAAGTTCGAAAGTCTGAGAAATCCGAGTCCGGGATAGTTGGAGAAGTCCGAGTCCATTCAAACTCGATAAGTTCTCTCTAACTCGTGTTTGAGTTCAAGTTAGTCCATCTCTATTGTTCAATGTGTATTAACCAATTGTTATACTTTGATAAACCACCAGGGAGTATTATTATCATCATATGTGCTGAATTTTTCCAGCATTATTAGTGCTACTTTTGTAGATAATTTTCGCTTTGATGAAAATTCACCTTTTAATAACTTTGATGAAAAGAAAAGTTGAAATGTTAAAAAACTGTGGTAAAGGTGCTGGGAAAAAAAGTGAAAAATAATGCCCTTTAAATATGTCCCTAGACCCCCATTTAACTTTATTGGTAAATAAAGAAAATCTGAACCTCGCAATACGATCGCAGATCATATTAAGTAAATGCTGGAAAATAGCTAACACCCCCCTGAGTACTTATTGTATTGAGAAATACTCCACAATGTACTGACACCTTCCATGGACCCATTGCAGGCTAAATAAATGGCCACTTATGCGTTTTCGCCACCTCAGAATTGGCGAATTGGAATGGCTGGACTTAATGCAAAAATACTTTCACCATTTTATAATATGTTTGACGGTAACCGCAGCGATGTATGGCGAAAAGATAAATGTAGTGGTAATGACCTTTCACACTGTTATCACTGCTTTATAAATAGCGAAAAGTCCAAATTTGGCGAAAAGTTTAACAAAACTTTATAAATATGCCCCTAGATTTACTTAAAGGGAATGTCCACCCTTAAAAAAAAAACTAGTCAATTATCAGTTACCTGCCCCCAACAAATTTATTTTGCACTTTATTATCTGCATTATAATTTAGGATTATTCTTCTCCCCATTGACAGAGTAAGCTGGCAACCTCCTTTCATGCAGTCAATAAGGCTGTTACTGATGACATCACAAACAATGATTGACTGTTGTTTCAGCTGCTGTCTCTCTGCACATGCTCAAGCTTATAAAAAGCTCTTTGAGCAGAGGGAAGAGACAGATACCTTTAACAGAAAGGAATATAACTTATTGCTCAATATCTGATTACAAATGGATGTAATAAAGTGGGGAAGATAGCAGTTGGGATTGCATGCAGATAACTGACAAGTCACCAGGTTTTGCCCTTTAATTAATTTGGCCCATTGGCCAATAGGAAGGCCACATTTTGCAGGAAGGTCTTTCAGTAGGACAGGTCCTGGACTGAGAGATGAGGCAGATCTGGACTGGTGAGGGAATTACTAGGTAGGTATTACAGTGGTGGGATGATGAGGGGTCACAGATGTATCATTCCACTTCAATCATGGCTTATTACACAACCTTACAAAAGCAACAAAAATATTTTTGCCAGCATTCCTGGGTGTTGTGCAAATGATCTCACTGACATGTACGGAAACGTCGAGGATCTTTCAAACAGACGTTAAAATCCTGTAACATGATGTTAATATTTGTGCAGGGTAGGTAACAGGTCAAATCATTACACGGCCCAGTAAAACCCAAATACGTGGAATTCTGGAATGCCATTCTTTCCCCAACTAAAAACTCCTGATCTTCTGTCATGACAATGTTAGATTGTACGTCTATACCATGGAACACAAATAATATTAACATAAAGGCAGGTCATTATTCACATTAGAGTTTGATTGGTATTGAGCCTTGCCACTTAAAAATTGTATATGTGAGAATGGAGAATGTAAGGACAAATACAAATTTATGTAGATCCCATTTCTCTTATATTTCCTCAATCATCACTGTAACTAACCGATATTCTAGTCAACCTGCTTGGAGCGGGTGGGGACATTTCATATCACATTAGACCAATGGGCCTGACTTAAAGACTTGACCAACTAAAATGGCTTTGTGCAACATTCAGCAAGTTGGGATCTGATTGTCAACGCCAGTGGTGATCATATAAGTAAGAAAGGAACTTCAATTGAAAAAATCATTCTACATACAAGTTACACTCCCTCTTCTTTTTGTAATATAATTATTGCGCCCTTTTGGCAGAGTAAGCGGCTCCTCCCTTCATGCTGTCAATCAAGGCTGTGACTGCTGACATCACAACCAATAATTAAAAATTTTTCCCCTGTGCCTCCTCTGCACATGCTCAAGTTCCTAAAAGCTCATTGAGCAATGGGAGGGGGCAGCAAACCCTGCCAGAAAAGGAAAGAACGGGCATATTTAGCATTAAATATGGTTAGAAATGATGTAAAGTTAGTGACCAATGTTTTGTTTTGAGTGGGGGACATGCCCTTTAAGAAACTTTTCCTTGAGATTTTATTCTTAAATATATATATATAGTCTAAAGAGAAAACTGAGCACTCCACGGACTTATCATCAAAGTTTATTGAACAAACTTGGTCGGATACCAAACGCATTTCAGCCCGAAGCTAATGGGCCGTCATATGCTACCCTGATGACGGCCCATTAGCTTCGGGCTGAAACGCGTTGGTGTATCCGACCGAGTTTGTTCAATAAAACTTGATGATAAGTCGGTGAGTGCCCAGTTTTCTCTTTAGACTGTATCCACTTACTTACTGTTGGCACCAGGAGTGAGAGCAGAACGGAGTGCATCGGAGAAACCCATAACGCATATATATATATATAATATATATATATATATATACACACAAATACAAGGATATGCAGCTCAAACCTTTATTCTAAATTACTATCAAGAGAAGCAGGTATGGTCTTGTTCCCCCAGGGATTGTAATTTACTCACTAGGTTAGGACTCATTAGCTGACGCAAGTTTGTACAAACTATGTAACTAAATGTATCCATTTTATCTTTATTGCAGGTCATTTCCCTTCATTGCTTGCATATATGTTTGGTTATTATATCTAATTCATTTATGTTTATATGTGTAGTTGAGTGCTGGAATCTTTTGTATGTATGTATGTATTTTATTTCTTATATAGCGCTACATATTTCACAGTGCTTTACAATTATTTACTCAATTCACATCAGGCCCTGCCCCGAAGAGCTTACAATCTAATCACTTTACAACCTATCAGTATATCTTTATGATTGTGGGGGAAACCGGAGTTCCCGGAGGAAACCCACGCAGGCACGGGGAGAACATACAAACTCCTTGCAGATGTGTCCAAGAGTGGAATCGAACTCAGGACCTCAGTGATGCAAAGGCATCAGTGCTAACCACTGAGCCACCGTGCTGCCCCACGGTGGCTCAGTGGTTAGCACTGATGCCTAATACATTGTGTAATATATATAGATGGAGGTTGATGATTCTTTAAAGAATTGGGGGTTTGCTAGTAATGACACTGATACACATACACATCAGTATATAAAGCATGTGACAGGAAGTCCTACCCCCTCATATCATTCACATACGAGCCATTCATTCTGCCCTGAAACCTTCACAAAATAAACACACTTGTATCCTATATATAGAGAACAGAATTGGAGATCAAATTCTCGATTTAGTCCATTTGGATACAAAGAATTGGATCTGTGGATCCGCCATTCTTCTCTCCTCTCTCACTGATGGGCCTACCAACTCTAATACCATAAATTTGAGTTCATTGAGTTTTAATTTATACATACATACATAGTGTGTCCCACCTCCATATACAGGCTCATTTACCCAGACTTGCTGGGCAAATATATGGAGTTAAAGTCGTGCTAACCGGTCCGCTACTGGCGCATCCGACGCTCGCGATTCAATACCGCGTTTGCGCTAGTTTTAGCTTTTTTTAAGATGGTGTCTCTAAGGTAACTTGTATTAACAGGGTTCTTTCGTATAGACAGAAACCTGACTTCTCCTAACCCTTACAAGAAACAATTTGTATTTATCACATGATGAAGTGTGTTTAATATAAGGGTGTAATTAATAGTAGAGTGGAACTTGCAGAGCACCTCTTTCTATTGGTCATGTTACTAACAGGGAAAGGGGCGGAGTTAGACCGGACCGGTGAGGCAAGGTTACGGTAAGTATTTACAGCTGCACCCAAGAGTGAGCACCTGGCTGTTTAGTTCTTCACCCTGGTTCATTTTATGGAGAGTGAGGTGGTTCAATTGCCCTTTAAACATAAACAAAGAGAAACAACAACAAATAACATTTGTAAAGCCCTTTTCTCCCGTAGGACTCACAGCGCTGTAAGCATGGCTCAGACCAATAATTGGTTGATTGGTGAATTGTGGTATAGAGGAAGAACTCTATAAATACGGGAATGCCAGGCTAAACAGGTGGCTTTTTAGACTGGGTTTGAATAACTCCAGGGAAGAGTCTTTACTGGGTGTGGGAGTTCCAAAGGGCAGGGGCAGCATGACAGAAAGCTCTGTCTCCAAAGGTTTTGAGGTGCACTCTGGGAGTGACCAAGTTTATGGAACCTGCTGATCTGAGGTTGTGAGAGGTGTGGTGCAGCTTCAGCAAGTCCTTCATGTATCCAGGGCCCAGATTGTGCTGAAAGTCAACAGTCCAATCTTGAAGAGTATTCTCCATTGTACTGGTAGCCAGTGTAGTGAGCGAAGGATCGGTGTAATGTGACAGTGGCGAGGCTGGTTTGTTAGCAGTCTGGCAGCAGCATTGTGCACTAATTGTAGGCGGTGCAGGTCTTTTTGTGGGAGACCTACATAAAGGGCATTGCAGTAGTCCAGCCGTGATGTGATGAAGGCGTGAACTAGGGTTGGAAGATCCTCTGGGTGGATCAGATGTTTGATTTTTGCAATGATCTTCAGATGAAAGTAGACAGATTTGACTACAGCCGAAATTTGGTTTCTGAAGCTCAATTCCCCATCGATTAGCACACCGAGGCCCCGCACAAGGTAGGAGCTGTTTATGTATGAAATCCCAATCATGACTGGTGTATATTTAGGGTAGGGCTGTTTTGGTGCCAAGCGCTGGCTTTGGATAACAAGGACCTCAGTTTTGTCAGCGTTCAGTTGCAACCAGTTGTCATTCATCCACGCCTGTAGCTCAGTTAAGCAAGAAATTATTTTTGGGGTGGGGTCTGTTCCACCAGGTTTGAAGGAAAGGTAATATAATAAACAGAAGAGGGGATAGGATTGATCCTTGTGGCTCTCCAAATTTTAGAGGTGCAGGGTTGGACATGACAGGTCCTAGGGATACCCTCTGTGCTCTGTAAGTCAGGAATGATCTGAACCACTGGAGAACTGAGCCATTGATACCACAGTACTCCTGTAGTCTGTTGAGCAAGATTTCATGGTCAACTGTATCAAAATCTGCTGAGAGATCCAACAGGATTAGGATGGAGTCTCCCCTCTGTCCCTTGCCATGAGCAGATCGTTGCAGACTTGGATGAGGGCTGTATCACAGCTGTGGTGTTTCTTAAAGCCAGATTGTTGTTTCTTAAAGCCAGGATGTTGTTTGCTGAGAGTCTGGCTTCAAGTTGCAGATAGGCAGCTTTCTCAATAACTTTACCTAAGAATGGGAGGTTGGACACAGGTCTGTAGCTGCTCATTGCATCTGGATCCATGGAATGTTTTTTAAGAAGGGGCTTGATGATTCCTTCTTCTAGGGAGGTAGGAAACCTCACTGCTTGCAGAGAGCAATTGACTATTTTGTGAAATGCTGGTTCAAGCAGGTCAGGGCATTTCAGCATGTGCTTGGTTGGTCCAGGGTCCAGGGTCCAGGTGGCAGGTTGTCTGGGGGAGGTGTCGGAGGATGTCTGAGATCTCTTCCTTAATGCCTTTAAAATCAGGTAAAAAAGAGAAAAACTTCAACGCACTAGAAAAAGCCTCACACAGATAAAATGTTCGTGTTCATGTAGTGCAATGTGAATGAGCCCCTCACACTAGAAAAGGCAGTGCAGAGTGTAGCAGGTAAAGCTCAACTTCATTACGGAGTACAGAACTACACAAGGCCGCTACTGGGTCTACTGCCAATCATGTGTCTAAAATGACTGGGAAAGGGGTCATATCTCTGTTGAAGGATCCCTCTACTCCTTTCCTTTAGGCGGATTTATAAACAAGTTACCTTAATTATCAGTGGAAAAGACTTAAGTGTAGGTGGATCTTGGCCCATTATCCATAATTGACCTTAGTAATTTAGGACCTAGACTTGCACGAAAATGCAACAAATAGAAATGAGACTTAAGGAAACAGGCCTGGGAAATATGTTTTGCTAAGCCTACCTTACATGTGGCTGATTATATGTTATGGCTTTTCTATATGCTGATAATGCTAGCATAAGATTAATCCCCTTGGAAAGGATTCTTTGAGATTAAAGGTCTCTGCACTGATTTCAGTTTATCGGTTGAATCAATCGGGCATGATGGGAAAAGAATGGATGGATGAATGGATGGCCTCCCCAGCAGATTGTTTTAACCATTACATTTCGCATGGACCCTAACTCCTGTTGCAGAGCCGTGGGTATTAAAACCAATACAGAACAATTCACTGATGTGCAAAATTTTCCTATTGCACTATGTTGAGAGATTATATTAGTATCCGTCGGCACACACGGGGTGGGAACATACACGGTATGGGGATTGGTTGGCCGCGCGGCCATACACTCACCGATAATATTGGCTCCCTATCCATCGTACGGTATCGGTCAATGAAAATTTTCCGGCTTTCCCGAGCGACTGTATTGTCATCTACAGTATGGCTGTTCATTAGTATTATGGTTGGTCAGTTTTCGGCCCCTACACACTGCTGATACTGCCCATTATCAGTGTATGGCCCCCTTTAGCAAACAAAGGGCTTGCCCAGCCTTAAAACAAAAAAACTGGTGACTTGTCAGTTATCTTCCTGCAACCTCAACTGCTATTTTCCCCACTACTAGTGCGCACAGTTGGGCCACACTAGTGTATGCAGATCGTGCTTAAAATTCGCTACCACAAGCTCCATGTGATGTTAAACTCTACCTTTAAAATGCTGCATTCATTTCATACAAGGGACGATATTTCAACAGAAATTCTCATCACAACCTTGGTGTAATTTTGATCTGTTTGCTGATCTAGCAGTAGGAAAAATTCAAAACTGACCAGTGTGTATGGAGCCTAAGGCCAAGGCTTTGTATGTTTTGACATGGTCAAAATAAATTTGAACTATAATTTTTATATAGAGAATGTAAAGCAAAGTAATTAGCAAATATAGTTTAAAGGGCATGTCCACCTCCAAAACTATAAGTTAACCCACTACTGGCCCCACTGTGTAGTGTAACAAAATCCTTACCTTACATCCCAGCTCCAAATGGCTGCCCTGCTATGCCCCTCCAAAGTCCCAAAAACTGCCCATCAGGAGCCTAGCAGAGTCCATATAGGACTCTGCCTCCTGTCTCTCCTCAGGGATAATTTGCACATGCCCAGTCCTAGGATACTTCAGGAACTTGTTACAGTTGGTCACACCCACTAGTAGCCTCTAACCAATCATTTTATAGGACAGATTAGGCAATGGAGCATGTGCCAACTTCTTCCCATTAAATAGATCCCAGACTCAGTTTGGGAAGGAGCTTGGACACTAATTGTTCTAATCAGAGATAACCCCCAAAAGAAAACCAGTCGACTCAAAGAACCAGGACATTTCTTAAAGGAATTTTACACTGAAAAAATTACTTTGCCTCAAATGAATAATAAGCAACACTTGTGTTTGTGTTGCTACATGAATTCAATAGAGTACTTCTACAGTAGTACTTCTAGTACTAGTTATGCTTTAAGCTCCATCACTCAGTTTCCCAGCCCCCTACCAGACTATCTGACTCTCTGTGAGGGCAAGCGTACTCAGTAATCCCCATGAGGCAGCATTGCAAGAGGGAATTTCCCACCATGCAGTTCACATACCAACTGTCACCATTCCAGCTATAGAAAAACTATACAGAGCTGGAAAGACACTTGATTGGAAAATGTAATATGTTTCAGACTGGATTTCTAAAGTTAATTCTCTAAATGTTTAAAAAAAAACATTACAAAATCCCTGGTATGTCAAACCTTATTGTTTAAACTGGAACATCACTGGCAACATCTCCAGCGTTCCTCATTAGAGATGTTTGAAACTGTTGAGTTTCGTTCTGTTATCGAATTTTCAACATTTTCGAAAATTTTAAAATTCGAAAAACAAACTCATATAAGTCTATGAGAGATTTTTTTTTTGCAAGTTTCTGTCCATTTTGAGGGACAAGTAGTAATAGTAGGTTACTGTAAATGACACAGAGACCTGGGGAATGGTCTGGGGAACCCGGAAATAGAACCAAAACTTATTTTAAAACTGTCTTTTCTCACGATCGGGCTGTTTTCGAGCTTCCGCATTCTATTTTCGAGAGTTACTTAAATCGAGCGCTACTTTCGAGGGTTACCGATATTACAAATTCGAGGGTTACCGATGTTAGAAATTCGAGGGTTACCGATATTACAAATTCGAGGGTTACTGAAATAGTTTCTTGCTTTTGAGGGTTACCGAAATCGATCATTACTTTCGTTTCGCGGTTTCGTTTTCAAGAATTGTCTATTTTCAATTTCGCTAAAATTTTTAAATTTGGAAAATCCGAGTTCCGCAAAATCTGGGAGTTCCGAAAGTTTCGTCAGGATTTCGAAAACCCTCAGATTTGATTAGAAACCGTGTTCTATTCCAACCCACATTACATCTCTATTACTCATTTAGGATAGACTTTTTTACCTTTATGGATTACAAGAAGGTGTTTATAATATAAAAAGATTATGAAAGGGGAAAGAACACGATATGTTATCAGGTTTTCTTTCATTTATAGCACATGCGAAAAATGCAGATCACAGCGCAATGCACAGAAGCACACCTAGGGCCATATTTATAAAGGCGCAGTATCGCTTTTTAGCAATAACGTGTCTTTAAAAAACATAAAAACGCTCGTAAATCTACAATAACGTTCATAAACCAACGACCGCGATTGTAGATTTACGATCCCCATAGAATACCATTGCGGTAGTTTACTATCACATGGTATTCTACGACCGAACATTCATAAATTAACGAATGTTCGGTGTAAATGTACGTTCGCGGCCGCACATTTAAGGCCACCATTGTAATTTACCGATAACACGTAGTATCGCACATTAGCAATAATAAATATGGCCCCTAGTGTGGACACAACAATTGGCCAACACGAGTATGCCCTTTTTAAAGCACGCTAAAACGCAGCAGTGTGGCCTAACCCCTAGAAAGGCCCTATGCCTACAGGACTTTTGTGGAAACTGCATTAATGGCCCTTCATTTTCTGCACCATATTTTTTTGACATGCTCCATGCATCCTCTGTGGGTGTGTTAACAGACTTGGAATACAGTGATTAGATTGTAAGCTCTATGGGGTAGTGACCGCTTTCCTCGTGTTGTTTATTTTATGATGCACATACTTATTTATATATTTATCTATTGTCCCCCTTGTACAGCTTTTTGTATTCTAATATTGTACGGCGCAGCGTCCCCAAGCGGTGCTATGTAAATAAACATATACATACATACATACAGTATATACATACATACACAGTCAACTGCAGTATCACATCAACCAAAGCCCAAAATGGCTGTTGGCTCACAGTAGCTTAGCAATACACTGAAAAATAATAAAAATAAACACAGGTACAATGGAATCAACACGTATAGCAAATAATTGTTGGCGTCTCCGTGTCCCAATGTCATTGTCATTAATGCTACAAACCAGACACTTCCCTTGTTTCTGATGGGCTAAATAGAACTCACACCACTTCGCCTGATCTATTCCTACATAGTAATTAAATACAGAGCGCTGTAACTGTTAAACCTCAAACCACCGCCAACCTTTCACATATTTTTAAACCTAAACCAAAAATTTGCTGGTGACAACTTGAAAGCACCCCAGGAAGGGATACACCAAGTGAGAGAATTTGGTGGCTCCAGTTGACTAAATGACTCGTGTGGACTCGTGTGGATCCTTTAACCAATAAATCTGGACTTTCAACTGGGATAACTAAGGAGATTGTGTGGACCACTGATGTACTTTATATATTAGCCCTAAGGCCAAAAAGTTAATAACACACTTTCATTTGATTGTTGTGTTGATTTACATTTTTTGCCATTTTCTTGTTTCTAGATTTTTTGTTGTTCTTTTTGTTGTTTCTGTTGATGTGTATTGTGGGTTTTTTGTAAATGACTTGACCATAGAGTAACATACCTGAGGGTGGGTTTACAGGAATGCATTAAACCATCCTTTACCTTGCTGAGGCCCCCCCACTATCCCTATTGAATATGACAATAATACGTCTGTTAGAATGTTGACAGACGTAGGGCTAATTTGTTGAGCAGTAAAATTACGCTCCCCTTCCCTCTGCCTCTCAGGTTTCCACCTTCTCCAAGTTTTTACATGCTCAGAAGGGGTATGTAGGGGAATGGCACTCATTCATTGGCTGTGATTTCATCTGCTACATTCGTGACTGACAGCTGGAAACTGGAAAAACCAGAAAGAGAAGAAATGGAACATTAGGAAGCAGTTCAGGCTAGACACACAGCTCTCAGCTTTCCAACTATTACTGTTTTGGGGGTGATTAACCTATAGCCAATATTTTATTTAACATGGATCAAGGCACAGGGTAAAGCTGGGTACACACATCACAGATCTTTGAAAGATCACAGATAGTATCTGCAAGATACACGGCATATACACAGCACAGGGAGAACATGTTTCCCACAACCGTGGCCGACTATACTTTAGTGCAGGAAGAGGATAGCGGCCAAGGAAAATTTTCAGGTATTTCCAAACGACCGCGCTATACACATTAACAATAAAGCACTGATACCGTCGGATCCGACGCTTTATCATTACTGTGTGCATCCACCATTAGACTTTGCATAGGAGTCATGTAAAGGAGCCTTTAGTGTCTTTATAATTGTTGTGCTACTACATAGTGGTATGCAAGTTACAAGTGCCAATAATGTCATAAATATGTAATACAGACAGGGGTGTCTCTCTAATAAGGCAATATGAGCAAAATGCTCAGGGCAGCGGCCCTGCTAAATATCAGAGAGGCATCAGGCAGTGCTCACTATTTTTTTTAGAAAAGTGGCAGGCAGAGCAGAAGGAAAAGAAACATAGCGTCTAATAGTACACAGGGGCGGCATTCAAAAGTTTGGCTCAGGTGGCAAAAACCCTAGAGACACACCTGGATACAGAATTGTGTGTGTCCACTAGTGGAGAGCTTGCTCAATATTGGCCATGAATAAAGAATGGTACCATAGGATTTCCAAGAAAAGCTTCTGCCAAAATTCCAGATGCAATTTTGTGATTTTTTTTTTTTCCCAATTGCGATGGATCAGCGTATCTCAAGGAAGGAGTGCCGACTAAATGGCTCAGAGGTTCTAACATTGAAATAGCGGAGATCTGTGCTACTCTATATGTTGCTTTTTTGCTGTGGGTTTTAGGATTGTTTTGATTGACATTGACACACTCATTTGATTAACCAATGAAAAGAAATATAAAGAAATAAAATTCTGTCTTAAAGGATAGAAAAGTGCCAATTAGCACACGCAGGCCCATATTTCACAACAAGTAATAAAGGCGCAATATGGCTAAATGTCAAAACAGTCGCAAACATAAAACTGTGGTAGTCTACTAGCGCATGGTATTGTATGTCCGTGGTCGTACTTTTACGATAACCCGCGGTATCGGAATTTTTTGATAACGCGTTATTGAATATGGCCCATAAATAGAAGATAGGCAGTTGGAGAATTCTACCCCTGGGTGCATTAAACTGAGCATGTCTGACCTTACTGAACTGGGATGTGTGTGTATCTTTCATAATATAGGGCAGCATGGTAGCCCGACACCTCCTTTGGTGGAGTTTGTGCTTTTGTGGATTTCATACACAATCATTGAGAAATGCATATAGGTTGTGTATGTGAGATTAAAGGTTCGTACACATGTGCGATCACGGGTACCGACCCGTGACGCACGATGTGTAAGAACGTTCGTTTCAACCGATAATCAGCCCCTTTATCGGCCCAAAACAGCCGATCGTTCGGAGATCCACCCGGTCGGTCGGGCATCGATCCCCGACCAAGCGGCCGATAAAGGGACCTTACACAGGCCGATTATCGCCTGAAACAATCGTTCGTACACATCATGCGTTCGC
The DNA here is from genome assembly GCA_019447015.1 of Hymenochirus boettgeri. NCBI lineage: Eukaryota > Metazoa > Chordata > Amphibia > Anura > Pipidae > Hymenochirus > Hymenochirus boettgeri. Next base: position 71,185,822 of record CM033476.1, on the reverse strand, counting down.
AGGTCCCGAACCTAGATCAGGGGTGTCACACTCTGTCACATAAGGGGCCAAAATCAAAAACGGTCAAAGCGGTGGGATGCATTTTTAATTAATTGTGCCTAGTACTGGGTGGGTCTAAGCAGGGCAAGGGTGTGAAGCGATCATATGCTAATGTGGAATGCCCACCTTACTCTTCTGGAGCAGTAATGGAACTGATAAGTACAATGGAGGGCCCTTTGTCACACCTCCACCCGCCTTCCCCAGTGCCAGGCTAGATACTCGATCATCTGTTAAAGTGGTGACTGCATCCAAGCCTTATTATGCTGCTATCCATTTGTGCAGTCCCAAGCAGTGGCGTAACTACAGATCTGCTGTGCTAGATACGGTATTTAAACAGCTGATCGCGTGTATCATAGTAAAGGTGCACGGGATTCGCCATTTAAAAAAAGCTGATTGCGGTATTTAACAGGCAGATCTATAGTCATGCCGATGCTTGTGAACAAAAAGATAGCAGTGTAGTCTTGGATGCTATTTATTCACAGGGGCCCATAAAAAACTTTGGCGGATCTTTCGGATCCAAGGGGTTCCGTGTCAGATTCGAGTTCTTGTCAAACCGGATCCCATCTCTAGTCTGAAGTGATTGTAGAGTATGTTTCAAGGACTGACATTATAAGTAGTAACCAGCATGGATTTAGGAGGAATAGATCTTGTCAAACTAACTTGCTTGCCTTTTATGAGGAAGTAGAAATTTAGACTCTGGTATAGCAGTAGATGTAGTTTACTTGGATTTTGTAAAGCCTTTTGATACAGTCCCCATAGGCGACTAATGTAGAGGTCTGTTGGTCTGGGGAGTCACATTTGTACATGGATAGAAAATTGGTTAATGAATAGGATGCAGAGAGTAGTTGGTAATGGGGCTTCATCATTATGGACTAAAGTGCTAAGTGGGGTGCCACAGGGTTCTGTGTTGGGGCCGCTTCTATTTAATCTATTTATTAATGATTTGGAAATGGGTATTGTCAGCAAGGTTTCTGTGTTTGCTGATGACAAAACTGTTGACCATTAAAAACTTCAGAGGATGTGCAATCGGTGCAGGAAGATCTAGATAGATTGTCACATTGGGCTGCTAAGTGGCAGATGAGATTCAATGTTGATAAATGTAAGGTGATGCATTTTGGACTTAAAAATCCTTGTGCTGCTTATACTATAAATGGCTCTGTGTTAAGTGAATCCCTGTTGGAAAGGGATCTTGGAGTTTTGGTGGATAACAAACTTAAAGGAAGCAAGCAGTGCCAGACGGCAACAGTCAGAGCCAGCATGGTATTGTCTTATATAAAGAGAGGTATGGATTCAATGGAGGAAAATGTTATTCTCCCTCTTTACAAAGCATTGGTAAGGCCTCATTTGGAATATGCAGTGCAATTATGGAATCCTGTGCCCAAAAAGGACATCTTTGAAATGGAAAGGGTTCAGAGAATGGCAACTAAATTAATAAGGGGATTAGAGGAGCTTGAATATGAAGAGAGACTGGAAAAGTTACAATTATGTACGCTGGAGAAAAGGCGCTTGCGTGGGGATATGATTACTGTGTATAAATACATTAACGGGCCATACAATAAACTATCTGGCGCATTGTTCACCCAATAGAACATGTCAGAAGACAAGTGGACATCCCTTAAGACTTGAACAAAAAAGGTTTAGGCTTCAAGTTGGGAAAGGGTTTTTCACTGTGAGAATGGTAAAGCTATGGAACGGTCTTCCAGTGGACGTTGTTATGGCAGGTTCATTGGTCAGTTTAAAAAAAAGCTGGATGAGTTTCTGCAAACAAGGAATGTTACAAGTTACTGGTATTGATACATAAAGTAGAGTTGATCCAGGGAAATTTCCGATTGCCACTTGGAGTCAGGAAGGAATTTTTTCCCCCTTCATAAATTTGGTGTTTTTTTTTGTCTTCCTCTGGATCATCAGTTAGGCAGGAAATGAGGATATTGCCAGATGGGTTGGACTGGATGGACGTATGTCTTTTAAACCTCAAATACTATGCGTAAAAATATACTTCCTCTCTTTATAGCTGTGGACGGCTGAATGTGCATTTATCATTGACCAACTCAACCAGGTGATTCAGACAGTTGAATTTAGAGAGCACTGCCTGAACCAGAGAGATCAGGCACCACGTCTATCTGGATTTCACAACAAGTAATAAAATCTGAGTTTTGTAATAAATATTTTCCAGCAGACCTAATCTATTTTTGATGTGATAGAGACTTGTTCTGTTATAACTATTGTAAATCTTTGTATGTGGACTCCACCCCAAGCACTACAATCTGTATTTATCTCCTGCACAACTGGGAAGTATAAGGAGCTTTGCGGGGTATAACAGTCTCAGAGTTTGGGGGAATTTAAGTATAGCACGGGGGGTATACATATCCTTTTAGGTCCAAGGTAGTTATTAAGAGAATCTCTTCGAAGAAACAAAAAGAACATGCAGTATTTATACTCAGAAAGATTTAATTCTTTTAAAAAATATATAAATATACAAAATTATGAAGCACCGATACATAAGTTCAGTTAAGAAGCTTTGATTTACCATTTCTCTTTTTCTATTCACTGCATATACGGAGAGATAAAAAAAATTAAATATCAAACTGGGAGCGCAAGATAAACCCTTACCATTGGGAGACATGAAATATAAATAAGGTTCATATAGCTGCTACAGTGAAATATTTTACATACACAAACAGACCATCAAGAGGAGGGAACTACAGAGCATTCAGTTTGAAACAAGAGACTGCAGAATGGACAAAAAAGCTCATCCTATATAAATTAAAGGGAAAGTATATATATAATTTTTTAAAGTAGGGTTTATCTTACAAAAAACGAAGAGGGCCGTTCACACTGTGAACAGAAATTTCCATGCACGTTTAAAAGGAGAAGCCATATTGCTTTGTCTCTCCTGAACCCCCCTCTAAAAGGCTTCAGGAGAATATTAATAACTGATAAAGGACTATTAAAAGGGGTTGACTGTTTAAAACACAATGATGACATCAGTACCAAGGTAAGCAACATGGCCACTCCCACAATTGGGGAAAAAAAAAAGGCAGAGGCATATTTATTTTTGTCTGTGCACGTAATAAGCTCTGCGCTAATATTTGTATCATTTTACTGAAAAAAAAAAAAATATATATAACCACCATAAATAGGGATTATTTTTCTATTAAAAAAAAAAATGCCCTTGGAAAAAAAAAAAAAAAAACCAGGCACGCACATTTGGAGAAAAAAAAAAAAAAAAATCAAAAGCAAGAAAATATAAAAGGGTAAGTGTAGGCTGAAATATTATGAAAGTTAAATTATTAAAAAAGTAGAATTTTATTTAGAAAAACAATTTCTACAAACCTTCAGCATTACATTTCTGTTTAAACCGCCTAGATAGGACTATACAATACAACATAATGAACACGTTTATGTTTGGTAATCATTTATATAAACCGTTATTCAAACTTTCAAATCTTTGACTAAAGATTATAAAGTTTTTATAACTAAAATGATTGTATCCTATATTTATGTCTGATGTACCACATTCATACAGTGAAAGTGAGGGTACCGTGTTTATACCTATTTACAACAGAGAACCAAAAAGAAAATCTTTAAACCTTTCAGACTTTTAACTCGGCTATTGCTAATGAAAATGATGAATCCCCCTTGCCTTTCTAAACATTCTAAGGTTTTTCTTTGATTCCAATCAACAATATCCCCTGGTTTCAACCATCGACCATGCTTTAAGACCTGAGCATGCTCAGTGGGAACGTAGCTCTCCAATCAGCTACTGATTCACAGAAATCACAAGCGGTAACATTTTAAAACGGCAGTTTCTTGACTAAAGAGTTCCTTTAAAAGCCATTTTCAATAGTTAGCATTTATACACAAAGTAGATATAGGCAAGATGTAAATAAAACATTCAAGGAGATTCAATAAAAGTTCTCATTAAAAATGGTGCTAATTTTTCCCCAATCAGATGCTAGCTTTCAAATGTTAAATAAGATCTGATTGGTTGGGGCAAAATTAGCACCATTTTTAACACTAAGAACTTTTTTTGACTCTCCCTGAAGAACATTTATAGAATCTCCCCCGATTGTACCTTACACAGCCTTAGCGACCGAGTGGCAAGATTTTATATATACGCTTTAGTGTTCACGTGGAAATGAATTTTTTTAATAAAAGTCACTTCAAAATGTAGTGTACAAAAAAAATCCCAGGTTCCTCTGGCTTTAATATTTTAAGTACCCTTGGCTTCTAGATTTCAAAAGTCTCTGCATATGAATTTTTCCTCAATGTCTTGGCAACTGTGATTGTTCCCTCCCCTACAGAGCATCACTATTTAGGAAGGTTTTTTTTTTTTTAATTGAAATAGAAATCAGACTCCGTTCTGATTTGCAGCTTATGTTTCCCCCCTGCCGCGTCTCTTTGGGAGTTAAAAAAGATTTTGTAAAAATCACAATTTATATTCAGGTAAAAATGATGCATTCACTGCATAACGGGAAACTTGTTTGCGTGCCCTATCCATAGGTCCATTAAGCAGTTAGAGGGTCTTATACTTCGATTGTGGAAGTTTTCTTGTAGATGGGTTTCTTGACCAGATCGCCATTCATGTTTTTATTTCGGCGTATAACCAGGACAACGATAACACATATTGCAACAAGAAGGCCAACCAACGTTCCCGCAATGATGGCTGGAAAAAAAAGGGAGACAGAGATGAGAATGTTTTTAAGGGGAGGAGAAAACACTTACTGCAATATAATAAAATATTCTAAATTCAGACAAATAAGTTGATTTTTGAAATCATCATGTCATTTATGACATCATGTCATTTATGACATGCATCATCATGTCACTATTTAGCAGCAAGGGAATCTTTCGGAAAGTATAACTGGAACTAGTGTACCTAGGGGTGAGGACACATATCCTGGGTACGTCACATCGGGAGAAGAGAGAAGATTAGGGATAGGAAGTATCATTGTCCTTTAATGTATCACAGCTGTCATAGTGGGTCTACATTTAAAAACTATTAGCCCAAGTTACAGTATAGAAGGGATGTAGTTGCAAACAGCAGCTCCCAGCATTCCCTGGCTGTATGATGTACTAAATGTAGTCTCATTGCTGCCATAGTTATTTCTGAGAAGGATGGGGTTACATATAATAGAATGGGGACCAATCCCATTTGCTGTAACAAAGAATCTTACCAACAATCACTTCTGTTCTTTGGAAGAAATTCGATGATCCAGTGCTGGCCATTGCGATTTTATTTGAAGGCTCAGAAAGAACGGGCTTGGAAGCATATGGGATTTCATTGCTGTCAATTGCATTCATGTCAAAGTCACTTTCTATTTTGCGGCCCTTAGGGAAAGATTCTTCTTCAGGAATTCTGTTCCCCAATGTCGTCTGTTTAAAAAAAAAAAAAAAAAAAGACAAATGTTAAATTCATTAAAGTCAAACTGGGAACAATGAGAATTAGTGGTTACTGGTCTACATCAATTGACCAATGACTGGTTTTATGGTCCAGGACTAACACGCCACTGACATGCACATATTAATAAGCTACATGTTCCATGGTAATAAAAACTTACCATTTCCACATAATCATCATCATCATCATCATCATCTTCAATGTCAAATCCATCAGTATAGATATCTATGGAAGAGGGCAAAAAGCAAATCAAATGGAAGATCATTGTATTTAGAGAGAATTATAGGCAAAATACGTGACCACATATCTCACTATATACCAGATTTCCAACTCCAACCCATACAAAGATTTGGTTACGAGAATCCACTCTATTCCCCAGACTGACTCGTAAACAAAATGATTGATAGGTGTGTGGGCTGACCAGAGCAGACGGGAACTTTCAGCCAATCTGCTCTGACAAAAATTTCAGTTCTGGATTGTGTGGCCTGAACATGCCTTTGCATTAGACGTCAGACCGGGTTTTGCAGATACTGCCTACAACAGCACCAAACAAGTCAAATAAGATTTCTATCCTGTAAGCAGCGAACAGTCTCTTTAAAGCTGGGTACACACTGTACAGATCTGTAAGATTCCGTCACAAGAGTTATCCCTATATAAAGTATAGGGCGATTGCTTGTGACTGCCATACACCTAACAATCATGGCCAACTTCCGGTACTTTATTACAGGGGGACAACTCTGAGAAATGTTCCCGCTCGTAATGACCGTTTATGATTCCGGTGCTGAACGTTCGTCAGCATCAGGCACAATAGTTACAGATGTACACACATTACTGAAAAAGGACCAATTCTGTTGGTACCAATGGCATTGGCCCCTTACGGGTAATGTGTGTACCCAGCTTTCTGACACTATCCAGCTCTTTAGGGTTGGGACATTTTTTTAAAAAATGGCCTTAAAAGAAATAAACATCCTATTTATAAATAAAGTTTATATTGCCTTATACAGTAATATTTTATTGCCTTTACATTATTAAAACAAAATGGCCATCACCCCTTTGAATAAAAAGCAGAGCCACGCCATCTTCCATTCAAAAAGACCATTTTTGTAATTTTACCAATCAAGTGTTCTCTCTGCCCATGTGATGGCATAGTAACCAGCTCCCAAACCAGTACTATAGCATTCTCTCTGCCCATGTTATGGCATAATAACCAGCTCCCCAACCAGTACTATAGTGTTCTCTCTGCCCATGTTATGGCATAATAACCAGCTCCCCAACCAGTACTATAGCTTCTCTCGCCCATGTTAGGCATAATAACCGCTCACCAAACCAGTACTATAGCATTCTCTCTGCCCATGTTATGGCATAATAACCAGCTCCCCAACCAGTACTATAGTGTTCTCTCTGCCCATGTTATGGCATAATAACCAGCTCCCAAACCAGTACTATAGTGTTCTCTCTGCCCATGTTATGGCATAATAACCAGCTCCCCAACCAGTACTATAGCGTTCTCTCTGCCCCATGTTATGGCATAGTAACCAGCTCCCCAACCAGTACTATAGTGTTCTCTCTGTCCATGTGATGGCATAGTAACCAGCTCCCAAACCAGTACTATAGCGCTCTCTCTGCCCATGTGATGGCACAGTAACCAGCTCCCCATCCAGTACTATAGTGTTCTCTCTGCCCATGTTATGGCATAGTAACCAGCACCCCAACCAGTACTAGTGTTCTCTCTGCCCATGTTATGGCACAGTAACCAGCTCCCCAACCAGTACTAGTGTTCTCTCTGCCCATGTTATGGCATAGTAACCAGCTCCCCATCCAGTACTAGTGTTCTCTCTGCCCATGTGATGACATAGTAACCAGCTCCCCAACCAGTACTATAGTGTTCTCTCTGCCCATGTTATGGCATAGTAGCCAGCTCCCCATCCAGTACTAGTGTTCTCTCTGCCCATGTGATGACATAGTAACCAGCTCCCCATCCAGTAGGATAGTATTTGAATAATTAAAGCTACACGATGATTGATGTGTTAATCTCTAGTCTGTTTTAATAAAAGATAAACAGTTGTGATTTTTGTGCTTTCTGGCCAGGCAGACCACGTGGTCCACGTTTCAGCAGCTGTGGGAATTACTGAAACAGGTCACGATGCAAGAAGTTCAATATGTGGAGAGAGGAGCAGTGATGGATGGTCAGAACTAGTGGAATTTCTAAAGCAGCCAGCCATTTTAACCTGCACCTTTCCCCTTTACAACAGGTCTTGTTTTTCAAACCTTTGCAGTGCCACACCCTTTGTGTTTTTCCAGAGCATTAATATTGTAAATCTGCCTTAACATGCTATGCGGTAATCTGAGAGCTTCTCTCCACCCCTAATGTACATTAGACGTGCAAAAAAAATCTCAGTTATACATCTACCTGCTACTCTGACCCTACCCAATATATGTAACCCAATGTATTTCCGTAATAAACATAACATTATCTTGTTCAGAAAGCAATACTGCCACGACTCAGGACACAGCTTAAAAAGTGAACACTGTCTCTTTAAGAAGCTACGCTTACATGATCCAATGTTTGGCAGCAACGCTATTTAGTTAGTTTAAGTCCTAGACAGCTGCAATCAGGAGCGTACTTTTCTAAATCAGTTAATGGCTCCCGAATAAGAATATGAATTAGAGCAAAGTTAATGCCAACTATATTTTCTGGTTTGTGTCTTTAAAGGAGAATTCTACTCATGCAGTAAAACCGCTTTTAAAGGGTAACTGTGGTCCAAAAATGTCTTTAGGTAAACTGACGGGAATTGCTTTGCGGTGTACTTTTGCAATATATTTTCATTATTTTATTTATATCGTTTTGAAGATATTTACATTTTTATGTAAGATATGAAGGCGGCATCTCCAAATCCTCTGCACTTCCTGCTCCTCAAACCATGTGACAATAGCAGTCTTTTAGGTTTCTAAAGTGCCAGGTACTAGGGTAATGTATTCTCTTCCTGCAGCCCCCCCCTTCCCTGTGTCCCCTCCTCCTCACAGGCCTCTGTGCCCCTTACCCCTCATAGCCCTCCCTCATGCCCCCAGATTTGCTAACCAGCCATAGGATCATACCATGAGCATTAAGTCAGTACACAAGTTTCACTTGTACATACCTTCATCTCCTGAACCTGAGGAATAATCATCTTCATCAAGGACATCATCATCTTCATCATCATATCCAATGTCGATTCGGTGAGACCCAGAGGCTTCATACTCAAGCATACTTGTTGGGTCCATAGTTTCAGTTTCTCTAATCTAGAATACAAAAAAAAAAAAAAAAGACATTTTAAAATAAAAAGCCTCAAATAAGCATATATTGAAATGCCCAAATCTACAGGACTAGAAAGTAGAAATTTTAATCTAAAAAGGACCTTTGTCCAGTCCATAGCATTCTAAAAAGTTGGTCAAAAATGCTCAATTTCAATGGATTCTGGGAAAAACAAAGGCCTGCAGATGCCGCCCATCAGTAAACCTGTCCTTGTCCAATCAAAAAGTGACAGAGGCAAACACCAATCTCTTGCTTTTCAGGGTCAAAATGAGAAGTGCAACATGGGAATTCAAAGCCTAGTAAATTGACACGGGGGACGGATTTAAAACACCAAGAGGAAGGCAGCCTCAGTGGGTCACATTAGTATTCTAACCCACGTTAGGTGTATTTAAACGACACAGGTTCAATTATTCCGGAAATAAACATAAAGCCTGGGAGTCTGCTCATTGAAGTTTAAATAGAGAATGATTTAATATCAGACATTCCTGCTTAGAAAACAGGAGTCCAAGCTGGACTCCTCCGCATGAAGGAATCTCATACTCGTTTACAGGAAAGCCACACTTAACAAGCTTGTTAAATATGAAGGCAAAATAGATAATTTCAAACTTGAATAACAAGCCTCACCACTAGTTTGGCTACAAGCTTAAAGGAATAGTTCACTCCAAAAGTGAACTATTCCTTTAATGTATTGATTGAAGCCTTTTCTCTTTAGCACGCATGCACGATAATGCGCACTATAGAAAATTCGATCCAGGAAGCGGTCAGAGATTTGGAGTTGTGGATCGCGTGAAAGGTAAATATACTTACCTTCAGCCCTGGCTCCTGACATATTGATTGAAGAATGGAAGGTCCTTAACCTCATGGGTTTCAATCAATACATTAAAGGAATAGTTCAATTTGGGAGTGGACTATTCCTAACTATTCCTAACTAACACGAGGCTCATATATAGTGTATATATATATATATATATACAGAACACACCATCACCTTTGAGTAAAGAGTGAGTTACAATCAGTAGCTAAACCCACAAAGAAAATATAATCTGACACATGTATATCTGTTGTATTCAATTAGATCAAAAGAACTTGAAGTTCAGTTCTTGAAGACGTTTCACTAGTCACCCGACTGGCTTTCTCAATTCAGAATGACTTGTACAAGTTGGCAATTATGTACCCTGGAATCGGACAAGAGACGGCCATTATGATGGGAAACATGAACAGACCACTGTTGGACATGCAATGCTGAGTTTTAAACAGATCAGTCTACAGGTGCACAAGTGACTATAGCATTGAAGTTAATGAAGTGCAATCTACCATATAACCAGGCTGATCATGTAAGCGTTCTTCTACAGCTCATATTGCCAACTTCATTTATCAGAGATCACAAAACCTAAATCAGCAGATAAAATGGTTTATAGCTAAGAATGTGCATGAACCCAGATCTCACCAGGAGTTCACATGGGTACACATACTTTAAAAAAAGGACAGACAGAATCTTTAAGATTCGTCGGCCTCCGGAACTGCGGTACACACCTGAACGAAAGGCCCATTTCAGCCGGATCGTCTTTTTCTATCGTTAAAGTGTGAACCCAGCTTTACTTGATGCTGTGTGTACAATATGGCAGCATCTTGTTACTACACTATACTACGTATTAGTGAGCAATTAGTGCATTTTCCCTCTCATAACTTTTGTCTCACTGCGAAGAAGTGCTACACACTGCTTAGACCAGGCTTTCTCAAACTGTGCTTTCACATGTTTGAAAACTACAATTCCCAGCATTCCCTCTGTAGTTAAGGAATGCTGCGAATTGTAGAATTCAGAAATCTAAAAGGCACACTGTTCGAGAATCCCTGGCTTAAAAAAAAAAAAAGTTTGTCACCATCACATCAGACAAATTTGAAACGATTTGTATTACAAACTATTCCCACAGGGAGAAACACAGCAATCAGAAACCTCAATATAAAAGACAAGGCTGGACACAATCTACCCACTGTGTGAGGCTGGATACATAAATCTACCCACTGTGTGAGTGCAAAAGCTTTTATACTTTACTTCCCCTTTAAAGAATAAAGTGATTGATTTTGCAGGTAATATGAATGACATTCAAGGTTGAGATTCAAAGACTTTACAGAGTCCAAGAACGTGAAAAATCCAGTGCAGTGTTGACAGTAAAGTTGGTTATTATAAATAGAAAGAAAACCTACCGTTAACCCTAACTAATAAAAATAGGTCATATACTTTCATTATGAAATAAAAGATTCCCTTCAATGTGGAGATGAACGACAAAAGAATTAACTGAGCATGTGCAACTGTGTAAGTGGGTCAGTGACCCACTCTGCAAAAGCCAAAATGCGTCTGAATTCAGAGATAAGATATTCGTCAATCTTAAGAATTCTAGAATTGCTCCAGGGTTAGTTTAGTTACAAATTCCTAGGAGTAACATTTTCCTAGTGGTGGCGATAGACTGATCAATAAGAGAAAATAGAGAATCTGTAGACAGACTCGTCTGATGTTTTTTCAGGGTGACATTTAAAAGGAGGGAAATATATCTTTATTGCTTTGTTTGTTAATCTGAAAGTTAATATGTAACTTTTTCTCGCTGATAATAACTGTATCCGACCTATAAAGGTCGATTAAAATCTAAGGGACATTGAAAGTTCAGAATTTCTTTTTTTTATTAATTTACTTACTGAAATATATCCAGCCCCCACAATCCCGCTCATTCCCGGATTGAGGTTTTTCCCAATGGAGATATATACGGTATATAGTGCTCTTAGGCTAGACATAGACATTATTTGGCACGATCAACTGCTGCAATGGTTATATCAGTTGTCAGGTAAAGCTTAATGCTCCATTTGACACATACACACACCTCTACTGTTTGATGCTTTTCAACATGCGGAACACCCTAAATCCAGTGAGTGACACATGGCTTGGGGGTTCTCAATCAGAAGCTTAATGTCACCATAAGGTTCTTGTTCAGAGTCTCTCACGTACGTCCCCATCCACACAACTATATAACTGTACGGTACGTGGCATCATATAATAATCGTATTAATTAGTGGCGCGTACATCTAACAGTAAAGCTCATGTTGTAGAAAAGCGTAAAATGTAGGAGTTGCCATATCACTTAAATGAGCAGACGTCTGGACGATAGTTTGACAATTAGGGCATTTGGTTGCCCTAGAGATAAAAATGTATTTTGCATAGATAATAGGAAAAGGTGGTGTACCGTGTTAGCTAGTAAAAAGTTTTTTTTTTACTTTTTATTTCAAAAACCCTTTTTGAAATAAAAAAAATAAAAGTGGTATAAAGGCGATACCTTTATTGGCTAACTAAGATAATCATAGCAAGCTTTCAGAACATTCTAATCAGCTTGAAAAAGGAACTAGAATGTTCTGAAAGCTTGCTATAAATAATAGTAATGGTGCCATGTTTACAACTAGCAGTTTGTGGCTATCACAAAATGCCATTAGAATTGCAAGAAAGGTTTGGAATCCATAGGGCTCAACAATTCTGGAAAACCAAAGTCTACAAAAAAAAACAATTACCGTAAGCTTTCTAAACTTCTGTACCAGGGTTTAAACTAGGCACAAAGGATTAACAAGTCACATATTGATGTTATGTCACTAGTTAACCTTCAAGAAAAGCAAACATAATTCCTAACCCCACTTCGAATTAAAAACCATAAATGGAAGGAGAAAGTGGAGTCTCTGCCCCTGTACACACACATACCAGCTCAAGTTGTAGATTTTGTGCACCAGAGCCAATATCCACTAAAAGATCTCTCCATTGTCACATCACAGTAACATACGTGGCTAGTTCTCACACTAGTTGCAAGTGTACTCTAGTTCTATACAAAGCTTACAAATAAAAAAAATTCTACCAACACATAGGGTTATTCAATAAAAGTTCTTATTGTTAAAATTGGTGCTAATTTTGCCCCAACCAATCAGATCTTATTTAATATTTGAAAGCTAATATCGGATTGGTTGGGGCAAAATTAGCACCATTTTAAACGATAAGAACTTTTATTGAATTACCCTGAAAATGTTCCTGCATTTTTTTAATACTACTTTCGTGACCATATTTTGTATGAATTTCAACTAAAACGTTTATTAGATACTTCAGAACATGTTCCGTGAACGTATGCAGCACTGAATACTCCTCATTTCTCCCAACGTGGCAATATTGATGTAAAACAATACGCACTGATATGTCTATGCAAAGTCCCACACATTTAAACCAGGTCACAAAAGAGTTGCACAAATAGGAGATATTTACCAAACAGCCTAAACACTGATTTTGTGGTTTACGCTCCAGTCCCCAGATTGAGCAACCACAGTCCAGAGTTCAAGTTCACTAGCACGTGAAAGACAATTCAGTTCACCCCACATTCTATTTCACAATACATTAAGAGTTATTATAAAGAAGGGCACGTTAAAAACAGGATGTCCTGTCAGACCACTAAACTGAAATCCACCGACAAAAGGGGACGTTTATGTCAAACAAAAATGTTTTAACGATATTATCGACCAATAAGATCACTGCGTGTACAGACACTTTTACACTTGGTACATACTGTACGGGCCGACTTAACAATTAACTATCAGAGAACATCAATGACACCTGACTGAAGGAATTGTATGCCGAAATGGCCGTTCATTGACTACTCAGGTGCACATCTACGAGTCTCTACCTAGCTTTAGCTTCCAAAGTAAAAATGTATAGCTCCTCCTCTCGCCTGGTTCGAAAGGAGGAGATAAGTTATCTTGATGTGGAAAGCTGTAAACGGGTAACTGTATCTTCTTTAAAAGGACACAGCAAGTCAAAAACAGTTACACAACTTTATCTGCATAGTTTTGTTTAATTAAGGGTGGGATTTGGAGAAGTTACCTAGATCTCCTTATTTTAATCAATCCCTGTGAAACAGACCAAATAAAGCAATCATTTTAAGGGCAGAATTTTTGTACAATTCTATTTTTTCCCTGGTGTTCCGTGTCATTTATATGCTGCATGCATATGCCATCCACACAAAAAGTAGTGCATGCATGCAAACCAATAACGGACAGGAGAGCACAGCGACATGCACTAGTGGTATCTATTCCTTAAGCTGGCTACAAACATGCCAGATTACATAGCAGATTTCATTGGAACCTGGCCATACACTGCAAACTTACCTAGCAACTTTCCCACAACATTTAGAAACCCGTGTCTGCTACAGGGGACAATCATTTATCCAAATTGCCTGCCGATTCGACTGCACCCAAGGTGAGGACCTAAACCGCTAGATCCTCCCCCTAATGGCAACCTAGCGGCTTAGCTCTGGGTACAATGTGTTTGTGGAAGGAGCCAATAAACACACCTACTGTAAGCAATAGCTTAGTTAGAGTTGTACCGGGTATTTTAGTGTTAATCTATTTTTTTGAGTTACTGCCTCTTTAAATCTTCTCAATTACCGGTAACCTTGTTTTTGACTTTTGAAATACCTGTCTGCAGTCCTAACACTACACAGAATGTACCAAGGGCTGAGTACACATCAGAACAGGTAGAACCTGTCGTCACATTAAATGAGTCCATGGTATTCTATCTGTAACATGGCAATCGGCCAGGGTTTCTTCTCACAAAACATTCAAGGCAGAAAATAATATATATTTACTTGTTAACTATTAGAGGCATATTACAGTTTAAAGGACAAGGAATTGATAGGTTGGACTTGGACGTATGTCTTTATTCGTATGTCTTTATTCAACCTTAATTACTATAATTAATTACTATGGATAAAAAAGGGTAACTTCACCTCCCAAATGTACACAGGTTAATCATACCCCAAACCTGCAATAGTTACAAATCGGAGAGATTTAAAACCAACTTGAAATGTTGCACAATGTGATGTTACCAATTTTTCTGCTTTCTGGTTCTTCCGGTTAGCAGCTGTCAGTCGTGGATGTAACAGATAACATCACATCCAATGACTGAAGGCTATTCACTAGCTGCCTTTACTGAGCATGTGCAAGCTTGCAAAAGAGCAAGGGGAGGAGACAGAAACCTTTTGAGGCAAAGAAAAAGGGTAGAAGATCATTTCACTGCGTAACAGGTTAAGTTCACCTGTCTGCTTTCTATTTTGTGGTTTTGGGGGTGATTTATAGTTATTCATTTGAGGGGTGAACATGCCCTTTAAAAATAAGGCAGCAGTCCAGAAATGATGGTTAAAAAGCTAATTAAAGTGACTTCAACTCCTCAGAACTTCCTGCTTCTTGAGAAGATTCTAAAACACAGGAGGAACTTACCCCAGGATAGAGACTGCGGTAAAGATTATAGGTCCCCTTAGCCAACGGTTATAAGGGGGGTCTTAACTGCTCATTACCAGGAAGATACAACCCTATCTTGTCAGGTGAATATTCCTTTTGTGCAAACCGTAGGCTGGGTAAGATTCTTTGTCCCAAATGAGCATTCACCACTAGTGACCATTCGTGTGGTCCATAGGAGACTGAACGGTTGCGGCTGGGCACAAAAACACCCAGCCGCAACCGTTCACCCAACATGGCAATACCCGTCGATTAAAAAAAAACTCTTCTCATGTACCCAAACCAGCGCCATTAATCCACGGGGCCTTTGATGTATTCCTACACGGGTCAACTGGCTAATAAAAATGTTAATTGTATCATAACAAGTGGTAACATATTAAGAGTTGAGAGAGTAAAGATCAAAGGGAGACTCCGGAGCTCTGTACTCGGTGCTGTAAAATGAAAGGTAAAGCTGTAAACTTGATAGCGTCACCAGTAATAAGAATGTACACACCTGTGGCAACAAAGCTTAGCAGCACAATAGACCCCTTTCTTGTCCATGACGAATTAGAACAATGGAACATGTTAGTGCAGAGTTGTGCTCCAGGAGACTGGAGTGGGGTTAAGTAGCTGGTCTCTTAGGAGAGAACAAATCCAGGCCATGCAGGGACACTAAAGCCTCGTACACACGTCCAATAGGACAACCAGGAATTGAGCTTGTGTACATGCATGACGAATGGCCAATAATCGTACATGTGTATGTGTTCGCTCACGCCTCTTTGTCACTCTGCCATGGCAGATCAACAAACGACACCAGAGTGAACACATGCACATACACTGAAGCGCCAATTTGACGTTCGTGTTTCTTGCGCACGGGGGACGTGCAAAGTTTCCACCCCCTGCTGCTGCCAGAGCCCAAAGGCTGGGTGCGCATCAGCAGATATTTCCAGCCGACCGACCGATTCGCTACACTATTGGTCGGTCGGCCAGAAAAAACTGCTAGTGTGGGACGGCTGGCAGCGACCGTGTTTGGTCGCCGTTCATCCGAATCGGACAAACGGGCGATCAGACGTGTTAGTAAATCACGGATCGGTCGCGCAAACTGTCGGACACTTTTGCCCAGACAAAAAATCCTGCAGTGTGTACCCAGCCAAAGCAAACACGTTGCCCTTCTCGTCTGTGGCACTCCACCAGGGGTTAAAAGACACAACCCCACATTTATACACTATAGACAGTTTATATCCTTTTAGAGCTGGGACACATGGTCCAATCGACATCCCAGTCTGATACTTTGGTTGATCGGGACAGAAATTCATCACCAATCATAATCCAAACATAAACCAGGACATAACAGTAAATTTTGGACGCCTTCAATAGGCCGTGCATTCAGATGTGACTATGGATTGGTTTATCCATTGGTAGCCTGTTGGTTGGAAATGTGAGGCTGGGGTTGGCTTCAGTGTTCTAAACCTTAATCTTTAAATGGACATACTCTAAATAAGGGACAGACTAATTGTTTTGGAAATTTAGAGCCGTTGGACAACTTTAGGAGCCAGTTCCCTAGACATCAACATAAAACCCTTTAAAAAATGTCAAATTTCTTGGCTCACTAGTTCCGGGGATTTGTCAAGCACTGCTTTACATTTTTCAACTTGAATCCAGTAAATGACCATATAACACATAAGGAATGTTGGCACAGGAGTAATGTAACATCAATGCCCTTGGGTACAGTTCCAGTAAAGCCTTATCAGTCTGCCAGGTCTACAGATACACAAAGCAAATGTCATAGCTTAGCAGGGTTGGAACAAACTGGCTCAGATCATGGGTAATACGTGTAGGGTGATCAACTGGTATGTTAAGGAATCTGGCTATTAGTCATCTGGTTATGACTATGGGAATTGTGAGACCAGAACTGTGTAATAAGTGATCCATGTTGACTGGTCTGTATCTCATTCTGATTCATCAGTTAGTCAACAGATTAAAACACAAAGATACTTTATCAGTCCATAGCTCAGGGGACCAGGTGGAGAGAGAGAGAGAGAGAGTGAGTGAGAGAGAGAGAGATATCAAGCAAACAGACTGCAAAAAAATGCAGCAACATACACACAAGGTTTGTCTGCTTAACGACATTGAAATCCACCTGGAAAATGTTCTTTGCTATTACAATGCAGCTGACAACGTTGGATTGTTCAGGAGCAGAACAAAAGAAGTTCAGGAAACGGAATTTGCCCTCCAAAACACAGCACGGGATGAATGGAGGTGCAGCTGTTCTGACTGGCGTAACACATTTGAACATTCTATGCTGCAGGCGAGGGGGGCAGCATTGTGAAACTTCCTGCAATAATGTCTATTCCCATCAGATAAGGGCGTGTTGGGCATGAACAGGTTTAAACTAACAAAACGCAGTATACAGGATATGATAAAAAGCAGCTATTTTTAACATGGAAGTTAAAATCCTATTTGTCCATCTTTACTACGCTTTCCAGATGTACCGAATAAAGGCAAACTAATCTAAATTCAAAACTTTCTAAGTGCCCCCAATGTAGTGTCCATCATCACTGGAGATCGTGCTCCAACTCATGTTTTGGGCATACAAATTTTTTTACCCAAAGAGACAAAATGTCTGCATTGGAACAAGATTTGGGGGAAAAAAGAGATCAGTATCTGTTGCCCTTGGTATGGTCAGTTTTCCTAATACACCAGTACCATAGTTCTAGAAACAGCTTGCACGAGTTTTCACCGCACACGGTCATAAATCGGTCAGCATGGTAAACAACCAAAAACACTCATGTTTACTTTATTAGAAAAAAATGGCCACTGCCTTCATTAATTTATTGCTTTTACTTGACTAAGTAGGAAGTACATGAAACCTGCACATAAAGGTGGCCATACACACGCGATTTCCACAGCATGTGTGCCGACAGATCACATTGGTAAAATCCCATCATTCCCGAACAGGATTTACCCATTATTGTTCCTGTGAATGGCCACCATAAGTCTCAATCAGTCATGTAATGTAGGTGACATCAAAGATTATAAATGATGACATCAATATACACCAACATGTTTTACCGGATATTTACGGCTCGTATTCCTTATGTTTACATAACCTTTTGACCTATTTGGCCCAGTGGGTAACCCGCACTAAACGTCCAAACATTTCTTTCCATTCTTTTAACTTCGAGACAGATCAAAGCCGATCGCCATGGGTGACTATTCCAGTGTGGAAATTATCCTAGGCTATTAAAGGGACGGCTACTGCAGGATTACCTTTGTTCACAGAACAGTACAGTAACTTTAACCAGAAAAGAAGAAAGATCAGATTGCAGTTATTTGTTTTTATGTGGTTTTTGTTCCTATCCAGTACAGGCAAATGGCTAAAGGCAAGTCATGTAATATCTGGGCCACAGATTGCATGCCTTTCATGACAAGGTGGCAGGGGGAGGATACATAGGTCAGGCTTTGAAAGCTTGGACACATTTTTTACAGATGAATTTGAGTGGCTGTTGTGGTCTAGAGGAACTGAATCTAATCCCATTGTACCTTAAGGCAAGTACTGAGGAATCTGGAATAAAAGGTGCAGTAAACTGGGTAAACGTCATACCGCCACTCCCCTTATAGGCATCATGCTAAAGTGCCCGTAACACATGGACTAAGGTTGCTAATTCACACCAGATTCCATCACAACCCGATTGTGAATTTGCCCTTGTTCACACACATACTGGCACGATCCGTACATTCTTTATACGGAATCAACATCGGTTTAGCCTGCACACACGGCCAAATATGGCAGATTGTTATATTAATATAACAGAGGGAGTGGTTTACAGACGAAATGCCCACAGCGGCATCATTGCCAGTCAATTTTAGCCCCTACACTTTGCCAATACCGGCCAATACTGGGCAATACTCGTCCATGCGTATGGCTGCCTCAAGGCTTCCATCATAATCAACCAATATTAGACATTAAATATTAAAATGATTATAAGAAAATGAACAAGGAAAACCAGTGATTTCGTAACTTTGGGATAAGAAAAAAAAAAACGGACCAGGGTTTGGATAAAAAATAACCTAGAAGTCCCCCCTTCTCACTAAAAAAAACATCATTTATATGGAAATTAGACTCCAGAAAGGAAAAAAAAATCACCCAGATGGGGCCTCACTCTATTTGTCTTCTTGAACTGGCAAACTGACTTTGTGAGCTGCGCTGTGGTTTTGAACCCCATTCAAAGGAAGCACTGGAGCATAGCGCAGGTCAATAGTACAACGAGGCCTGTTCATACGCATCCCCCCTAAACATAGCACCGGATATGGATACCACTGGCTGTAAATGTATCCAAACTGCTCCCAGACAGAGATATCTACCAGGCGGCTGGAATCCAGATCACAGGATCTGGTGCATTTCCTTTTTTCTGGAACCATAATACATGGAATAGAATACCGAGCCTGTAACTTGAACCGGTCTATAGTCACCATTCTACACAGTACCAGGGAATTGGAATATGTGAGGGATAGAAAGGAGGAATGACCATTTTGGGATTTTAATGGGAAAAGGAAGGAGGGGAGGAGGTCCACGTGACTTAACGCAATGTACAAAAGTTTCATGTTGCAACACTAAGTGAAAGATGATGTAAGGCAGAGGACCAAGGCCAAGTAACTGGAGGATTCTGGGTGAGCGATGACATCACTTGCTCAGGCCACTTGAAAAGAACCATTTTATTTTAAAGCCCAATAATGAGAAGCATACATCTACCAAGCAAAACACTTTTTATTAATGATTCTACAACTAAAGGGATGTTAAGTACAAACTAACGTTTCCCTCTATGTAATCACAAGTGGCGATTCCAATACTACAGCCCCCAGAATCCTCAGCTAGGAAACAGCTGGTTGAAGGATGCTTTGTATTCATGGCTCACAACAGCTGTGCAATTCATGTTCTAATTCAGGTAACAGTACAGATGGCTCAAAGCCATTGTATAACTACAACTCCCATCATGCTCAGCTTCCTGTGAGCAGACAATACCCGGATAAAATGAATAATTAGGATTGGTGGGATATTTATGAATGGCAACAATTGTCTCAGACATCCATCTGCACATCTGGGTATTTAGTCTGTATTTGTTCCAGTTTTGTCATTCTCAAGCAGATGCGCTTTAAGGATGTTTATCGTCTTGGCTTCCTAATCTTTTCCTGTTTTTCCAAGACTCCTGGTTTTACAGAGCTGCCATACAGAAAGCACAGCGCATTCTAGAACAGGAACCCAAAACATCTGCTGGTAAGGAGTCAACAGGTCACATTATCCTGTACAAGGACAAAGTATCCAGTCTTCGGTTTAATCCCAATGTTGCCCATTATAGCCAAAAGGCTAAGTTAAAGCATACAATACAGGCAGACCAACTGCAACATGCCCAATAATAATAATTATGAACTAGGGCTTACAACACTTTTATTTTCCCTTCCATAAACGGTTTATAATAAGGGAATATCCCTCCGCTTGCAAAACACCGGGAGCTGCCAAGTTGCTTGCCAATTCAGAGTAACCACTGACCAAATAAAAACATCAATAGTAGCCAAGAAGAAAGTTCCATTCTTGTTGTCTAGGGATAAGTAACGTGGCTACACAAGTTACTGGTAGGTTACACACAATCTACGCCCTGGTCCCATCATCTATAGCATCCCATGAGACCAATACAAACCAATATCTGATCGGTTAATGGAGGAATACTCGGCATACAATATGGATTCCTCACACCAATAAAGGATAAAATAGGAGATCTATTCAAAACAACAATTCCTGGGCACTCTGAATTGCAAAACATTTTTTCTGTGGGTAATCAACGTTTCGGAACGTCACAGCACTTTCATCAGGATACAATCTTGTGCAACACCTGGGGGGACCTGGGAGTCCATCTGTATGGAAGAGTGCAGGCAGACATACAGATATTGTGGATAAAATAGAAAACATTTCTATAAACACATTGGTCTGCGGTGTTCCAAATCGTGGCCATCTGGTTGGCCCAGGCTGCAGTGATTGTGTTTTACCATAGCCCCTAACCATCCACGTGCACATGAACTTTGTTCTCTCTGTTGCGCATGACTAATGCATATGGAATATTGGGGGACTCTAGAGCATAGCTGCTTCTCAGCACATAAAGGGCCTGGGGAAAATCCATTCCATGCCAATGATCAAAAGAATCAGACGGCTTTTACAAGCACTTCAAAGCAATTGCAAATAGAACATGGGGTGGACCTCCCTGAACACAAGCTTGGTTAGGTCTCTTGTTCTCTGTAAGAGTGGGATTGGTCGGTTAACGTCCCCAATAATAATATTAATAGACAAACCCAACCCGAAAATCAGACATAATAATTTGTTTGCCCTTCATCTGGATAACCTAATAAACTCCCTGAAGACCTGCCTTCTGTCCCATTAATGTTACGTCTGGAGTACCCAGCTAGTGTTAATGGAGTAACAAAATTAAAGGCTCTGTTTTGATTACTCCACCACCCCCACGCCATTTAACACCTAAGTGTGTATTCCCTTGTAATACATTGTGTCCTAATCCTCTAGAAAAGGATCATTAAGGAGACATTCAAACAGTAAAAAGTCCTTTACAATGTAATTGTTCATTGCCAGACAGGGAGGGAAATTAAAAAAAAAAGAGAGATTGGCAATCAAACGACTGAAGGGGGAGAGATCTGTTTGGTAGGAAAGTTATACACAGCTCATTAACCAAGCGAATTACGTCTGCAAGAAAGGTGCTGGAATCCCCAGGCCAACAATAGGACAGGTCAAAGTTCCATTCTCACATTCTAGGAGTCTCAGCCAGAAGAGACACACTGTGGTCTGCTGTCCGCATTCCTTGTGCATTAGATACTGACCACAACCCTCTGGTTAATCACTTCTACAGGGGTCCCAACAGGATTCACTATTGCTACTGGGCAGGTCTCGTCTTAATAAGAGACTAGGATTTATTTCAATAAAACAGAGGTGGACAAATGATCCTTGACATTAGGAGCCAATGTAACATTTTTCGTAGCCAGCTCCATAGACATCAAAAGGAAAACTCTTCAAAAAGTGAGGGGCCAGGTGTGAATTTCTAGGCACACGGTCTACCTGGCTGCTGGGATCTGTCCAGCCACGATATAGAACAATACAGTTCAAACACATTTTAAAAGGTGGTTACATAATAGTCATGAAATAATCTCATCACTTATAGATTTTGTTAAACTACAATCCTCATCAATCATACCAACATATTGGTTAGTACCCGATGGTACATTTCAGCCTCTTTACATCAGTTTGAGCAGTAAACAAGGAGTGTATGGGAAGGTATATGGGTTGTGTGTGTAAATCCATATTGGGTATGTGTGTGTGTGTGTGTGTGGGGGGGGGGGGTAATCCATTATGGACAATCCTTATTAAGTGTGTGTGTGTGTTGGGGGGGTCCTTATGGGTAAAGTTGACTGTTGTTGTCTCTTACTGGGGGGGTTTGTATTAAAAGGTTGAACTTGATGGACAATTTTCTTTTCAACCCCTAAACAACTCTGGTTTGTATACAAAGCCATTAAGGGTCCATTGTCATGTAAAATGCCCCAGATCCATTAGAGGAGTGTAACAGCCAGTTAAATAATGATTGCCACTGGGAACTGAATGGGCAGGTAAACACCCCAGGAGGGTTCCAGATAAGGATTGGATGGGGGGGGGGGGGGTCTCCTTGTACAGCAGCTGTGTCCCAGTCTTTCATTACTATGGCTGGGGTTACAATGGAATGTTAGCAATGTGACCACTGGACTCCATAACACATGAGGTTAGAAAAACTTTTGTACTCACTACCCCCCATGTATTCACCAACCTCCCTGTACTCGCTAACACCCCCCCCCCCCCTCCCCCCCCCCCCCCCCGCCCTCACCCCCCCCCCCCCTTACTCACTGACCCACCCTGTACTCACTACCCCATCCCTGTACTAACTACCCCCCACACTGCACCACAGAGCCAGCAGGCTGGTAATAAGGTAGGTAGTAGATAAGGTCACTTACCGACTCAGCAGCCACTGCAGACAGCAGGATCACGAATAGGAGCAGGAACCGGTTCATGATCACTCTGGTTTGGTAGAACAGGAATATGAAAGACTTTTTAAAAAAAGATCCAAGCGGCGCTAACTTTACGCTTCTCCCTTTCCTGGCTCCGCTCCGATCACTGGTGCAGCGTAGATTCCAACTACCGACTCTCAGCCAAGCTCCCAATATCTTCAAAGGTTTCTCCTCCCCTGCCCCGCCCCTCTTCTCCCTGTCCCGCCCATGCAATGGAATTTCCCATAGTGGTTGAGTCACCTTTCTGCCTATAGGGGAAGTGACACTCAAAGTGGAAATTTCTTTGGGTCTTTCCTGGCGCTAAAACTTTATAGACGGGTTCTTGTGATGTCAGAACTGGAAAAGGAAACTTCCACACTTTTCTATTCCCTATGACATCAGTGTTTGTAATTAGGATTGATCTGTTCATAGAATCGAAAGCATCGTACACAAATACGATCTTCTAGCCGACCGACACGTGTGTGGAATGGCCGATATGGACGATAATCGCACGTGTTTATGCGTTCGGTCCGGCGTAATTTGCTGATGAAAGCTTAAAGAGATTTTCCGCATGCTCTCCTGAGCTTTCACTGTGCTGAATGGCCCCCCAGTAGACAAAGTAGTCATTAGCTGTGACATAATCCATCAAGGCCTGGCAGTCTACCTGGAAGAGCTAGGATTTTGCCAGAAAATAAAGCTAGGCACAGGGGAGAAGTTAGGTGCTGATCTGGGGTCTGTAAGTAGAAATGTTTAAGGGAGCATTTCGGGGCTGGACATGTTTTGTCTTCTTGAGCACTATTTAAAGATGGCTGAACTCACAAGTTTCATTTTGCTGGCACATTTGCAAAATCCTAGAAAATTGCATCAA
The DNA here is from genome assembly GCA_019447015.1 of Hymenochirus boettgeri. Lineage (NCBI taxonomy): Eukaryota > Metazoa > Chordata > Amphibia > Anura > Pipidae > Hymenochirus > Hymenochirus boettgeri. The sequence goes on along the minus strand of CM033476.1, from coordinate 71,161,864 downwards.
TAAATCTCCTAAAGGTGGATAAACATTAAGAACTCACCTTCTGACGTTCCTGCGATTTTCGAGTGATTATGAACTGACTAACCCGTTCTTTTTTCGACCGAGGTGACCGCAAAATGAATGGGCCAGACAGAACTGCTATAGGAACATTGGAAGGTAAGAAACTACCAGTGCTAAACATATTATCTAGAATCTAATATAACTAGGTAGTATATGGCACCTTTAAGGTCCGCGCATGCCTTCAATAGGCTGTCTTATCCCATTCGCAAGACACCTGCATGACGAGCAGTTGTTTTGGCCAATAGTAGAGCATGTGTGCAATTGACAAATGACGCCTAAGTGAACGCATACACACGTGCAATTATCGGGCAAAATGGATGTTCGTCAAGCGTGTGAATGAGTTTGGGGATCGCCCATCGTGCGTCCTTTTGGACATGTGTACGAGGCCTTAGTCTAAATTTACTGATAACATTTGTTCTGACATTTTACATCAAAATAAGAAATCTAGTTAAAATGCAAATAACGTGGCAGATTTTACATTTATGCAGTAAAATATCAGTTTGGGGACAAAAATTGTGTCAAGTTTCAATGCGAAATTTAAAACTTTTAATTTTGTTACCTTAAATTTTGTTAAGTTGAAAAGGCTTCTAGGGGACTACATGGGCTCCTGATCCCTAGGCAGAAAAATGTTTCCTTGAGGATAATCTGCCTCTGATCAGATGCGTCTAAACTAATGCAACTGCTATCTGCCCTTATACATGGCCCAGGACACAGAGAATGGTATTTTGGTCCTATCGAGCACCAGGTGTAACATTTCGTCAATCAGGACAAATTTTTGGTTGCGGTTAACTGATCTTGGTAACATTTCTGTCCAAATTGGGCGAAAATTAGATTGGACATGTCGGAAAATTTTGGGAGATCATTCACACTGAGGATCAAAGGCATATTTATAAAGGCGCTATATCTCTATTTCGTGCCTTTAACGAGTGCAGTTTTTACGACCGCAATCTGACAATTACAATTGACAAAATGAATATAACATTTCTCAGCAGTACAAACCAAATGAACACAGTCTGATTGATCTTTGTACCTGATAAATTCAGACAAAGGTTCATAGAGGATGAAAAAGCACCACCGATAATTCAACACAATTGACCGAAACCCTTAGGTAGACTGTTGGTTTGTTTAAATCTGCAAATCAAGGATTATAGTTTATTTTTTTATTTCACATTTCTCCTTATACAATATTTGTTTCAAAATTACGAAATCCCTCAATGGCCAAAGATGGCCTATTGGGTACTGACATACACAGGCAGATATTAGCAAAATCCCAATTGGGTCCATTGAGTTTAGGAATATATTTATACATGATATAATGCAACTTTCCAGGGTTGAAGGCCACGCCTCCAGAATGCCCATGCTTTGGGGCTTTGCAGAGACTGCCGGGGGGCAGACCCTTCGAACCGTGTCTGTCCTGGAGAAATCGGTTGGGGGGGGTAAGTTTTTTTAATTACCCCTGCTGTGGAAGCCAATGAGATCAAACTGTAAATAATAGGCTTAGTAGCACAGCGATTATGACATAAGGCACATACCTGTTGGAAGAGTCGACCCCCCAGGCAGCTCAAAAAAAAGCTCTTAGAAGAGTGGAGTTTCGCGGTGCGAACATTCCCTCCATGGCTAGAAGATCAAGAGCGTGGAGGAAGAGGATGTTTTAACCAATGGAACAGAGGGTTATAACAGGGATCATACTCATGCCTTAAAGGGGATAGAGGTAAATTATAACAGATAATGTACCCCCTTTATTATAAATTATACAGCTATCAAAAGTCACCTCTGCGTTCTGTGCCATTTTATATGGACACGGAACTCCTTGGTGACTTCTAATATGCTTAGAATTTACAGTAGGGCGTACAATAACTACTATCCTATATAATAAAATGCAAGTGTGCGTCCGTGTCTCTGTGTGTGTGGCTGCAATCTACCTGATTGGCTGCTTCTTTTCCCTTCAGAGCAGAACAGCCAATCGGATCACAAGTTTGCATTAAGGGGTGGGACCACAGACCACAGACTGCTGGCTGCTCTGGGTGGGTTGATTTCTTAAGTTAACTCTTCACACTGTGGAAATTCCTGTCCATGCTCCATTACTGGGTCTGACACCAATAAACTGTACACACACCAGGTATGTTCTAAGATCTCTGGGTGGGGGACAGTGAGGCAGGGGGTAGCTGGTGGGGTGTGTGTTTGTCCTGGACCCCAATGATATTAATCATGTGTCTGTGGGGGGTTGTGAGGGAGAGGGTTGCACTAGACATCAATGTCTGGGTGAGGGTGAGGGGAGTCAGAACTGCTCACTGACATGACACCATGCTAAATTAACCTCCTATTAACCAAAAGTGTCAGGGCTGGCTGTAAAGCAGAGTGACAGAGGGGGGGATGTCGTCTATATAACGCAACCAAAGAAGTACATGTTGGGTATGCACAGCCATGGGTCCAGAGAATACGCTTTCCCTCTCCCACCATCCCAAAAAGAGGTTGGCGTAAGAGGGCGCGCACTTGGCTTCAATATCAGTTCATGTTTCTCCTTAAGTGTAACGCTATCTGTCAACTGATGAGACTAATTTAGACCAACTCTCTACCAACATGACCAATAGGGTATTTAAACCTAAATCTATATTCACACCACCTCTGTCAGACTTTCCCACCATTGAAGTGTTTTATAAATGCATGCTTAAAGAATTTAGCCACCTAAAGGGCCTAATTGCTCCACCAAGCAATGTTACTTTCCAAGAACGGAAGGCTATAAATGAACTTAAACAACTTACCGATGTGGTATTTAAGCAGTCTGACAAAGGTGGGAATATTGTGATATGGCCCATGGATATGTATATTGAGGAGGCTAATAAACAACTTAATGTTTTACAGAATTACCAGAGATTATATACCAACCCTACTGAATTCTTTAAAGAAAAAATGGATAGGATTATACAAAAAGCAGCAAGCGATGGCGTCATTAACAGTAAAGAGGCTGAATTTTTAACGGTTGAGAATCCAACTTTACCAACCTTTTACATGTTACCTAAGGTACATAAAAAACTTGAAAAACCTCCAGGGAGGCCGATTGTTTCTGGTATCGACAGTTTACTTGAACCAGCATGTATGTTTACTGATGCACATTTACAACCATTTGTACTCAGCTTAGACTCATATTTAAGAGACACCACAGATTTCATTGATAAAATACACAATATTGAGATCTCAGAGCCATGTCTGTTAGCGACTATTGATGTCGAATCTTTATACACTAGCATCAATCACGATAAGGGCCTGCAAGCTGTTAGTTATTTTCTGAGGACAGATAGCGTTACACTTAAGGAGAAACATGAACTGATATTGAAGCAACTATAGTTACCCTTTAAGGTTCGTACACACGTGCGATCGCGGGGGCCGCCCCGCGCCGCACGATGTGTACGAACGACCGTTTTGGGCGATAATCGGGTCGATTATCAGCCGAAATGTTCGTTCGTACACACCGTGCGTTGCGGGTCGGGACCCCCAAACGCACGTGTGTACTAACCTTAAGGCATGGCTGCAACAGGAATAGACAGGTAGGTCACAAGGTTACAAAAGCATGTAATAAACTGGTAAAAATAGCGGTTGGTGTTGTGGGCAAATAACTGACAAGTCACCCATTTTCTTGTTTTAAGGGTGAACAGTTATACACTTTATCATGTTTATAATACCATTAAATGATCTTATGTTAACACGTGGTCACTTGCCATTTATTTGCACTTTGACATTTGCACATCTAACTCATTTTTACGGTGCGACTTGTAGCCTTTATTTATGGGGGAATGGCCTATGATGGGGACGTAACCTTTATGGTTGGTCGTCTCCTCTTCTTACTTATCTGTTGTTTGGACTCCTCCCCCTAAAGCTTGGAGATCATAATGTAATACTGATAGGTTGTAAGTGTCAAACAAAAATTGCTTTTCCATATGCCCATCACAATCTCAGGCTGCAATGAGAACATGCAAGGCAATTCCGTCAGGAGAAACCGGAGCGCCCGGAGGAAACCTAGGCAGCACAGGGTGATAAACTCCATTTGCAGATGACTTGTTCAGTGTTGGAATTGAACTTGAGACTCAATGACTCATTGCTGCAAAGGCATCAATCTTACCACTCAGCCAACTGTGCTGCCCAAGTATTCTTACTGTAAACAAACAAATAAGACCTAGTAAATGATGACATCATCACCAGCTATTTGCATAAAGGGTTGGAGCTATGACTCATCACTGCACAGTTGGTATTGATAGACGCACAAAGCCTAAAGCTGGCCATACACAGGCAGATATTAGATAGATTTGAGATATCTGTTTAATGTCTAAAGACCACATTGTACAAGCAGCGATTTTTATCTTGAGATGTTCCTATCTGACCCATTCATTTTGTCATCTCAAATTGCATTAAAGAACGGGCTAGGCAGTTCTTAGATTGGACATTTGTCTTATGAGAGATTTGACATCTGTCTAATGTGTAAATAGTGTATGGGCACCTAAAGGTGCAATGACATAAATAATATAGTAGGGGGAGCAGTAAAGGTCCCTGCCTGTCTTGAAAAGCAAAGCAGAGAGATGAATGGGACAGCTGGGGGAAGGAGCCAAGAACAAGCACCAGTGTGTTTATATAGACTTTACTTAGTTTTAGTTACTGAAGAAGCCCCCCCCCCAGTAACAACATGTTCACTATACTTACAGTTAACAAAAATGTGGGTAGATAATCAGGGGGGTTGGACAGGGGCGTACTTGCAGGGGCCTGCCCCCCCCCCAGCAAGAATGGAGGCCGGGCCCGTGACCCCCTCCCCCTATCCAAGATCCCTACCGTGGTCAGCTCTTTTAAACAGCTGATAGCGCGTGTGAATGAAACATACATGCGATCAGCTGTTTTTGCTACATTCGAGGGTTACCGAACGATACATTGGAGGGTTATCGCCGAAACGTACATTCGAGGGTTGACGGCGAATTTGAGGGTTACCGAACGATACGTTCGAGGGTTATGGCTGCATTCTAGGGTTATCGATGAAATGCTACATTTGAGGATTATGGCTGAAATCGAGGGTTATCATTTGAAGAATTATCGAATTTTCGATAATCAACAAAAATATGTCAGCGAGTTCGGAAAACCGAATGTTCGTAGATCAGGAAGTTCTAAAAATGAAGTTCTAAAAATTAACAATGTCTCCCAAATTACTTTCCAATCCAAACATAATAATTGAGGTTGAATAAAGACATACGTCCATCTAGTCCAACCTTTACACCCTACTCTTTAACCCTACCTAAAGCTGGCCATACGCTAGGCAGACATAAGATAGATTTGAGAGATCTATCTAATGTCTAAAGACCACATTTTACAAGCAGCGGTTTTTATCTTGAGATGTTCCTATCTGACCCACTTATTTTGTGATTTCAAAGTGATTGCATAAAAGAATGGGCTAGGCAGTTCTTAAATAGATTGGACATCTGTCTAATGTCTAAATAGTGTATGGGCACCTTATCAGTTGATCCACAGGAATGGAAAAAAAACCCAGCTAGTATCATCTTTCTAAATTTCTCCTTATGGCCCTACATCCCGTTTAGCATGGTCTGATCATGTCCACGTTAGTAGATACCCCATAAACATTTTCCAAGTCACAAGATCTTGGAAATGAAAAGGGTACAGAGAAGGGCAACTAAATTAATAAGGGGACTGGGGGGATTGAATATGAAGACAGATTGGATAAGTTGAATAAGTCCAACTTGTTTGATGATTGCTCAAAATTAGGTTTTTTTTAAACTATAGTTACCCTTTAAGGTTCGTACACACGTGCGATCGCGGGGGGCCGCAAAACCAAAAATGTGGGTAGACAATGTGTATCTTTCGCTGGACACAACGTTCAACAAATATGTAATGTATGTACGAAGATTTAAATACCACACAGTAGCAACCAGGGGCATACCTACCAGGGGTGCTTGGGATGCGACTGCACCAGGGCCCTTGACCGAGAAGGGGCCCAATTTTGTGCTAAGGTTCCAAAACTACCAGTTTGTGTGCCAACTGTCTGTAGCTACGCCACTGGTAGCAATTTATTATATCAGGCTCAGTGCCGCACGCATAGTGTTGGTGGTGGAGTGCAGGGCCCTCCTTGTGTGTGTGTAGGGGCCCTCCATATGTGCAGGGCCCTCCTTGTAAGCAGAGGCCTTTCATGTGTGCAGTGCTGGATCCACCTTGTGAGCAGATGTCCTCCATGTTTATAAAGGTCCTTCATGTGTGCAGGGGCCTCCATGTGTGCAGGGGCCACCTTGTGGACAGGGGCCCTCCTTGTGTGCAGTGGTCCTCCTTGTGTGCAGAGGCCCTCCGTGTGTGCAAGGGCCTCTTTGTGGGCAGGGGCCCTCCATGTATGCAGGGCCCTCCTTGTAAACATGGGTCCTCCTAATTTTCAGAGGTCCTCTTTGTGTGCAGAGGCCCCCATGTGTGCAAGGGCCTCCTTGTGTGCAGAAGCTATCATGTGGACAGGGGCCCTCCATATGTGCAGGGCCCTTCTTTTGTACAGAGGCCACCTTGTAGACAGGGGCCTACTTGTGAGCAGGGGCCCTCCATGTGTGCAAGGGCATCCTTGTAAGCAGGGGTCCTCCTAGTTTTCAGAGGTCTTTCTTGTGTGCAGAGGCCCCCATGTGTACAAAGGCCACCTTGTATACAGGGGCCCTACTTGTGTGCAGGGGCCCCTACATATGTGCAGGGCCTTTCTTGTGTGCAGAGGCCACATTGTGGACAGGAGCCTCCTTGTAAGCAGGGGATCTCCATGTATGCAAGGTCCTCCTTGTAAGCAGGGGCCCTCCATGTAGGCAAGGTCCCCCTTGTGGGCAGGGGCCCTCCCTGTGTGCAAGGCTCTCCAATTAAGCAGGTGTCCTTCTTGTTTTCAGAGGTCCTCCTTGTGTGCAGAGGCCCCCCTATGTGTCCAAGGGACTCCTTGTGTGCAGGGGCCCTCCATATGTGCAGGGCCCTCCTTGTAAGCAGAGGCTGTGTGCAGTGCAGGGCCCTCCATGTGTTCAGGGCCCACCTTGTGAGCAGATGTCCTCCATGTTTTCAGAGGTCCTCCATGTGTGTAGGGGCCTCCATGTGTGCAGGGGCCACCTTGTGGACAGGGGCCCTCCTTGTATGCAGGGGTCCTCCTTGTGTGCAGAGGCCCTCCGTGTGTGCAAGGGCCTCTTTGTGGGCAGGGGCCCTCCATGTGTGCAGGGCCCTCCTTGTAAACATGGGTCCTCCTAGTTTTCAGAGGTCCTCTTTGTGTGCAGTGGCCCCCCATGTTTGCAAGGGCCTCCTTGTGTGCAGAGACTATCATGTGGACAGGGGCCCTTCTTTTGTGCAGGGCCCTTCTTATGTACAGAGGCCACCTTGTAGACAGGGGCCTCCTTGTGAGCAGGGGCCCTCCATGTGTGCAAGGGCCTCCTTGTAAGCAGGGGTCTACCTAGTTTTCAGAGGCCTTCCATGTATGCAGGGGCCCCCATGTGTACAAGGGCCAACTTGTGGACAGGGGCCCTACTTGTGTGCAGGGGCCCCTACTTATGTGCAGGGGACACCTTGTGGACAGAGGCTACCTTGTGGGCAGGGGCCTCCTTGTAAGCAGGGGCCCTCCATGTATGCAAGGAACTCCTGGTGGGCAGGGGCCCTCCATGTGTGCAGGGCTCTCCTTGTAAGCAGGGGTCCTCCTTGTTTTCAGAGGTCCTCCTTGTGATCAGAGGCCCCCCTACGTGTGCAAGGGACTCCTTGTGTGCAGGGGCCCACATGTGTGCAAGGGCCACCTTGTGGACAGGGACCCTTTTTGTGTACAGGGGCCCTGCATATGCGCAGGGACCACCTTGTTGGCAGGGCCCTCCTTGAGTGCAGGGGCCCTCCATGTGCGCAAGGGCCACCTGGTGCTGGGGCCCACCATATGTGCAGGGGCCAGCTCGTGTGCAGGGATAGATTTTTTTTAATTGGATCATTTTGGGTATTTTACCTGTTACAGTCTGTAATTAATGATCAGTGGTCAAAATTGCAGAGAAAATGTGTTTATGTAATATGCTTGTGAAGGTTCTTATTCATCCAGGTCATGGTATATCTGTTGTATTCAATTAGATCAACTGGACTTGAAGTTTACGGTAGTTCTTGAAGACGTTTTGCTAGTCATCCGACTGGCTTTCTCAATTCAGAATGATTTGTAAAAGAATCTGTTGGCAATTAAGTACCCTGGAAATTCCCAATTAGCATATGACAGCCAGGTGTTAGAGACTTCCAGATGCAAGCCACAATTCAATCACACCTTGCATTCAGAAGGTCTCTAACACCTGGCTGTGATATGCTAATTGGGAATTTCCAGGGTACTTAATTGCTAACAGATTCTTGTACAAGTCATTCTGTATGTTATAGGATTATATTATTTTTTAACAGGTAGATAAACTGTGTATTCCCAGCATTCCCCATCATTCCCCATCATACTCTCTGCAGCACCAAAGAGGGCTGTCAAACATCTGGAAAGGCACAGGTTGCATTGTAATCCTATTGAGTACCAAGAGATATTGAATGAGAAGCTGTATAACAATGCCAGCTGGCTTTGGGTCTGTGTTGCATTTGCATTTTATTTTTCAGGGTAATATCCCCATCACCATCCATAAAGCAACGTTTCTTCTGTTTACTCTGGTGATGTATCACAGGGTTTGGATATTTAAGCTTGAGGTGGTGGCAGGCTTACAAATAATTTGGCCAACATGTTTTATTCTACATAAATGATGATAGGGATTTCTTATGTATTGTACCACTTGCACCATGTTTTATGTGTTATAACAATGGAGAACTTTAGAAATGTGTATTCAAATATAAAATAATCAAGTTTTGCCACACCTTGCAAAGAAGCCACACACAAAACCACGCCCACACATAAACCACGCCCACACAGAAAGCCACGCCCACACACAAAACCTTGCCCACACAGAAAGCCACCCCACTTTGCCGCGCCGCACCCGCCAACTCAAAAACCCTAGGGACACCCCTGTTCAGGCTTATTGTCTCATATAACATATCACTGAGGTCACAGTTGCGCGCTTTACGTGCGCTTTGTGCTCGCAATTGTGTTTTGGTTATAATGGAAATTGTGGGGATGCAAAAATTCCTGCGATTTCCGAAGCACATGCGATTGAGCATACGTCTCCATTTTGGTAATGCATGCGTATGGAAAAGGGCAAAAAGAATCGCGCACACAATCGCATACGATAACGCACAAGGTTGCATGCGCTATTCTGATGCATTGCAGTGTCAGCCTTAACCACTTTAGTACAGCTGCTGCCCTCATTACTAACCACTGAAGCCAGGCAGGAGTGAACCTAAAGTTACACATTTAGAAATGTAATAGTGTAATATCCCTTTAAAAGCGGTCCACATCTGCTCAGTATCTTTACCTAGAAACAATTCCCCCCAGTCTATGAGCAGGAGCGATTCCTTTAACAGCATAAAATTTGCTTTCCTAAAGTTAAAAGTTTTTGTTAACCCAGTGCACTTTAGTTTTATGCAACCTATATTAAATGACACTATATCATGGTCACTATTCCCTAAACTTCCCATTACCTTCATCTTTTCCTCACCTGTCCAATCTGACTCCCCCACATGGACTGTCAGTGACATGCAAGAAATGCATCTTCCCATTGGCCAGAATGTGAACAGGCGACTGGGGAGGAGACGGTTCCCTAGCCATGTAGGTCCTCACCCTTGGTACTGTTCATGTACAGAAAGGAGCTAAGAAGGGAAGTGTGTGTGTGTGTGGGGGGGGGGGGGGGGGGGGGGGGGGGGGATGGTAGAGATGGCCGAACTTCATAAAGTTCGATAATTAGCAAATTTAGAATAAGTATCGAAAAACTGCCGCGAGTCCAGAAAAACTAACTAGTTCGAATAGTTCGCGTTCGGTTTTGTGTCCATCTCTAGAGCCAAACAAGTACTGGATTGAAGTCATTTAGCAACACACAGCATAAGGGATACTTACATGTATGATTGTGTGTATGTCTCGTGGGGGGGGCAGATTTGTGGAACAAGGCTAGTATAGTCAGGATTTGACCCAGAAGAGGATATCGAACATGACTTTATACATTATGAAGAAGGGTCAAAACTGTAATTACTCTTAACCAGGTTTGCCAGATTTTCTAAGGGCCCCATCTACCATAAGGCAGAGTGAGACATTTGTCTCAGGTGGCACCACTGCACAGAATAAGAAAGGTGGCAGTTAGGCAGCGGTGGAAATTTTTTTCTTTTTCTTGACTGGTCATGAAAAAAAAAAACATTTTCCCTGCTGAAAGAGTCTACCTTGACGTGGTGGCAGGCTTACAAAACTTTTAGCTAAAATCTTTTATAATACAGAAAGTATGGCATTTCTAATGTATTGTAACGGTTGAACCAACATGCATAGCACAGGCTATAAAATAAGTTATTTTGAGCAACAAAAACTTGAAAGGAGCAATACAGCAATGGCAACACAATTTTCTACTAATTTACATTATTGCTAACTTAACTAACTCTCTGAAGAGCTGTTTAAATACCTATGTGGTAGCTAGTTCAAAATCATAAAATTTTAGCCATGCCCATCAACAAAACCATGCCCACGGACAAAGCCACACCCACTTTAACGCAGCAGTAGGGATGGACTCGAACTCGAACCCGAGTTTGAGCCGAACTTTATGAGTTCGGACGAACTCAAACTATTTGAACTAGTTAAATTTTCCAGACTCACAGGACTATTTTCGAAAATCCTCGAACAGAACTCTCAGATGTACGAGGATTTTCTGAACGTTCGGCACGCCTCGAACGACCGCTTTTCGAAAAACCCCGAATGGACGGATATTGCTGAAAACAGAAGGTCGCGGATTGCCAAACGGCCGACAATCTTGTGGCTGGACGTTCAGGGGGCCCACAGCTCGAAACCGGGACCCCCTCCCGGGTCTTACAAGGACCATTGCAGCCCTTACAAGGGCCCTTTGGGGCTTACGGGGTCCTGCAGAATGAACCGGGACCTCCCTCCCCGACACTTATAAGTTCCTTTGTGGACCCTGGAAGGGCCCTTGCAGCCCTGAAAAGGGCCCTTTGGGGCTTAAGGGGTCCTGCAGCTCAAGCTGAGACCCCCCGGCCCTTGTAAGGGCCCTTGTGGCTCTTAAATGAGCCCTTGGGTGGGTCTTTTGTCTTCCATCCGGTGACACCAGCTCTGCTGAGGCCACCAACCCTGAGAAATAACCCTGTGGCCGCCAGGGGTACGTCTGGCACCGGTGGCCTCAACAAGGCCGATGTTACCGGCGTCTTGATCCGACGTCTTCTTTCTTCTGCCATCTACTGTGATGACTTCTGAGCTCCATGGAGGTTTGCAGCTCTTTATATAGGTTTGCAGAAAACCCTAATCTGTTTCTGATTGGTCAATTTTTTAATGCTTGGTTTACATGGTTTACAGTAACAATCATATTTTGGAAAATCTGATTGGTTGATGTAAACCAAACAGTGGCCAAAAAGCGGAAACCGGTAGTAGCTGGTCCCCGCGCACTGACATGTTCCCCAGACCATCTCCAAGAGGCCTGTAAGGTAAGTTTACATTGTAATATTTTGGAAAGTTCATTCGAACTTTTCGAACTATTTACCCCCCCCCCCCCATTGACTTTAATTGGTCCGTTTTCGGACTTCCAAACCTTCAAACTTTTTTAGAAGTTCCAAAGTTCGAATACAGAGCGAATGTTATAAAGTTCGGCCATCTCTAAACAGCAGCAGCGTGATTCATGCCACACCTAGAAATAATCAAGGACGGCATTCAAGAGTTTGGCTCAGGCAGCAAAAACCCTAAAAGTGCCCCTGGTTTTTCTTAACCCCCAAACAGGAGGGGGCATGGCGGTGACGGAGACTGGGCAGGGCGAAGGTGGAGAATGGGTGTGACAGCAGTTAGTCACAGCAGTAAGGGGGGGTCCGTAGAGGAAAGAGTGAATGGAAAGGGGAGCAAAATCAGTTGTTCTAGGAGAGTGAGGTTAGGTCCTTCTTGGATAGGAAGAGGTGGTCATAGGAAAAGTGGGGCACATTGAACTGGTGTTGGGACGGCTGTGTGATGCACAAGGTCGGTAACAGAAGTGGACAGGCCTCTATAGACCATATATAGAACGAATATTACAATATTACCATGTACTTTAAGGAATGTTAATGTCAATAATTGTTTTTGCGCTGTTTAGCACTTAAATGGAAGTTAAATGTTGCACTTTAAGTTTTGGAAACAATTGTGAATAAAGAAACCTGCTTGTACGTGTTTTATTTAAAGGGGAGGGCAATGGATAAAGTGTTAAGGGTAAATGGAGTTTTCATAGGACTATCCCTGCCATGTGACTGGAGCTGCCATTTGTGAGTGCATATTTCACTAGCCCCAGTTAGCCAGCTACCTGACCATGGGGAGAAATACACAGACAGTGAATTCATAAGGGGAGCAAATAATGAGTTGATTAGAAAATAGAAAAATGGGAAAAGGGAAAATGAAAGTGACAGCAAAGTAGAGACAAGAACCAAATGAGAACGACTAGAGAAGAACAGAAAGTGAAAGTAATACAGTGCAACAGGGGACAGAAGAAAGGCAATCGAAATGGAAAAATGTAGGGAATAAAACAAAAATTTAACATAAAAAGGGAAACATATAAGGAAATCAAAGAAGGAAAGACGAGGAATGTTTGGATTTGTGTTGCTGTCCAGGATGTCTCTATAATAAGGATGGGTTTTCATGGTTGTGGCTATGGCATGCTAGGAAAGGGGACCCTATATGATGGTTGTCACAATGTTGTCAATAAATTGGATGTTGCCAAGGACTTTTGACGAATCCCCCACTCCGTAGACAAGCCCTCAATTTTAGCACAGTCAATAGCAGCATGATCCCAGCTCAGTGTCTGAGTGTCTAAATCTGGAGTGGTCACTCCAGTGTCTGATAAAAACCGGGAACCAAGAAGTTAAGAAATCATCAGGTACAGGGGGATCAGAGACTGAGGTTGCACTTTCATCACTATTCCGTGTCACTAAACAAATCGAAAACCACACTACTGTTTAGCACACAGGAACCATCACTGTCCCAATTGTATATGAAGGAAAGTATAAATGTAAAGAAACCATTCCAAACCTAAAGATGAAAATTCTCTTTTCCTAACCTTAAAGGATTCCACGTGTCCTCTGATCTGACCTATTGGTGAACAATGCACCAGAGAGTTTATTATATGGACCATTAATAGTACAGCATAGTATAGTATAGTATAGTATAGTACAGTATAGTATAGTATAGTATAGTACAGTATAGTATAGTATAGTACAGTATAGTATAGTATAGTACAGAATAGTGTAGTATAGTACAGTATAGTATAGTATAGTACAGTATAGTATAGTATAGTATAGTACAGTATAGTATAGTACAGTACAGTATAGTATAGTACAGTATAGTATAGTATAGTACAGTACAGTATAGTATAGTATAGTATAGTATTTGAGGTTGAATAAAGACACACGTCCATCCAGTCCAACCCATCTAGCAATATCTTCATTTCCTGCCTAACTGTTGATCCAGAGGAAGGCAAAAAAACCCACCAAATTTATGAAGGGGAAAAAATTCCTTCCTGACTCCAAGTCGCAATTGGAAATTTCCCTGGATCAACTCTACTTTATGTATCAATACCAGTAACTTGCAACATTCCTTGTTTGCAGAAACCCATCCAGCTTTTTTTTAAACTGACCAATGAACCTGCCATAACAACGTCCACTGGAACGTTCCATAGCTTTACCGTTCTCATAGTGAAAAACCCTTTCCGAACTCGAAGCCTAAACCATTTTTCTTCAAGTCTTAAGGGATGTCCTCTGGCATGTTCTATTGGTGAACAATGCCCCAGATAGTTTATTGTATGGCCCGTTAATGTATTTATACACGGTAATCATATCCCCACGCAAGCGCCTTTTCTCCAGCGTATATAATTGTAACTTTTCTAGTCTCTCTTCATATTCAAGCTCCCCCAGTCCCCTTATTAATTTAGTTGCCCTTCTCTGAACCCTTTCCATTTCAAAGATGTTCTTTTTGTACACAGGATTCCAAAATTGCACTGCATATTCCAAATGAGGCCTTACCAATGCTTTGTAAAGAGGGAGAATAACATTTTCCTCCCTTGAATCCATACCTCTCTTTATACAAGACAATACCATGCTGGCTCTGGCTGTTGCCGCCTGGCACTGCTTGCTTCCGTTAAGTTTGTTATCCACCAAAACTCCAAGATCCCTTTCCAACAGGGATTCACTTAACACAGAGCCATTTATAGTATAAGTAGCACAAGGATTTTAAAGTCCAAAATGCATCACCTTACTTTTCTCAACATTGAATTTCATCTGCCACTTAGCAGCCCAATGTGACAATCTATCTAGATCTTCCTGCAACGTTTGCACATCCTCTGAAGTTTTTAATGGTCGACAAAGTTTTGTGTCGTCAGCAAACACAGAAACCTTGCTGACAATACCCACTTCCAAATCATTAATAAATAGATTAAATAGAAGCGGCCCCAACACAGAACCAACACTGTGGCCCCCCACTTAGCATTAGTCCATAATGATGAAGCCCCATTAACAACTACTCTCTGCATCCTATTCATTAACTAATTTTCTATCCATGTACAAATGTGCCTTCCCAGACCAACAGACCTCAGCTTATACATTAGTCGCCTATGGGGGACTGTATCAAAAGCCTTTGCAAAATCCAAGTAAACTACATCTACTGCTATGCAAGTTTGACAAGATCTATTCTTCCGAGTCCTAAATCCATGCTGGTTACTACTTATAATGTCAGTCCTTGAAACATACTCGAAACATAGAATATGTTCCCTTAATAAACTTTCCAGTATCTTCCCCACCACTGAAGTTAAACTTACAGGCCTGTAATTACCCGGCTGTGAACGACTACCCTTTTTGAATATTGGAATAACATCAGCCTTTTTCCAATCCAGAGGCACACCACCGGACATGAGGGAATCAGCAAAAATAAGAAACAATGGCCTAGATAAAACTGAACTTAGCTCCTTAAGTACCCGAGGATGTATTTTATCCGGTCCAGGAGATTTATTAATATTAACCTTATTTAGTTCTTTCTGTACCATATCCTCGGTTAACCAAAGTGAACTTGAATCTCGTATACCTTTATTGCTACTATACTCTATGATATCTGTACTTGGATCTTCTATAGTGTATACAGAGGAAAAAAAAATATTCAAGACATTTGCTTTATCGCCATCCTCCGTAACTAACTTATCCCCATTAATTAATGGTGCCACATTCTCAGTCCTCATCTTCTTACTACTTACTTTTTAAAAATATAATATATTTGTATACCGTGCAAACGTCGCTTCTCTAATGTAAACAGCCCTAGCTTGTCTCATTTGCCTGCATGGTCAACTTCTCCATTCCCCTTGTTTTTTTCAGCTGCCATTCTCTGAACATTGAAGACTTTCCTCTTTTACATGGAATTCCAAAACTGCACTGCATATTCCAAATGAGGCCTTACCATTGCCCTGTAAAAAGGGAGAATAATATTTTTCTCCCTAGTATCTAACCCCCTCATTATAGACAATATCTTGCTAGCTGTTGATGTCTGGCACTGCTAGCTACAGCTCAGTCTGTTATCTAATATAACCCCCAAATCTTTTTCCAATAGAGATTCCATTAGACATTTTTGGTATAGATTGTGCAAGATTTTTAAAGGTCAAGTCCACCCCAAAACTAAAATTTAACCCACTACTGGTCCCGTTGTAAAGTTTAAAGAAAAACCTTAGCTTACACATCTGCTGCTTATGGGTCTCCTGCAGTGCTTGTCCAAAGTCTAGGAAACTGAAGAGTAGGAGCTGTCTTCCTGTTTAAAGGTTTCTGCCTCTTCTGCTTCCTCCAGGAGGCATTGTGACATGCACAGGGGAGCCCCCCCCTCCTATCATATGGATCCATCCATGCTTGTCCTTCCACCTAGTGTTAAATCCTTTTAACACATGGGTCCTGTGTCTCAGCCAATCACGGACGTGGCTGCCAGTCCAGCCCCCTGTTGCAAGTACACTGGCAATTTCATTATATACTGGTAGAAAAGTGGACATTTCAATACTGGTAGCCGTGGAAATTTTATTACATACTGGTAGCCATTTCATTACATTCTGGTAGCCATGGGGATTTTATCACATACTGGTAGCCATGGGCATTTCATTTCATACTGGTAGCCATGAAAATTTCATAACATACTGGTAGCCTGTTCATTACATTTTGGTAGCCATGGGAATTTTATCACATACTGGTAGCCATGGGCATGTTATTACATACTGGTAGCCATGGGAATTTCATCACATACTGGTAGCCATTTCATTACATACTGGTAGCCATGGGAATTTCATCACATACTGGTAGTCATTTCATTACATACTGGTAGCCATGGGCATTTCATAACATACTGGTAGCGATGGGAATTTCATCACATACTGGTAGCAAACTGGCAATTTCATAATATACTGGTTGCCATGAGTATTTCATCACATACTGGTAGCAAACTGGCAATTTCATCATATACTGGTAGCCATGGGCTTTTCATTGCATACTGTTAGCAAACTGGCAATTTCATCATATACTGGTAGCCATGGGCTTTTCATTGCATACTGTTAGCAAACTGGCAATTTCATCATATACTGGTAGCCATGGGCTTTTCATTGCATACTGTTAGCAAACTGGCAATTGCATCATATACTGGTAGCCATAGGCATTTCATTACATAATGGCAGCCATGGAAATTTCATTACATAATGGCAGCAAACTGGCACTTTCAACATATACTTGGGTAGGCTAATACCTACCCCATGTGCAGTGCAATCCACTTATTATATCAGTGAAGGCAGTAGCAGCAGTAATATAATAAGTGGATTGCCCTGCACATGGGGTAGGTAATAGCCTAATAGGGCTATGTGGCTATTACCTACCCATGTGCAGTGGAGCAGCTGGAGGGCGGAATTCATTGCTGAGTCATTGCAGCAGCAGTGAAGGGGCAGCAGTTCCCAGTAGTAAAACGTGGCTGTGCGATGATGTCATTGTGCAGCCACAGAATACTACTGGAAAAAGGAGATTTGGGGCATCTCCATTAGGTAAGTTGTGTTAAAAGATCCGGGGCATGTGCCCCGAATGTTTTTACATATTGAGGCCACTGTTTCTTGCACTCCTTATTACAGCTTTTATATTTCATATAGGCTTCTTCTTTTTCTTTCAAAATTCTAAAAGTCATTTTAGAATTTTTTAGTTATAGAAGGTAGACATAGGGGCATATTTATAAAGGTTCGTTAACTTTTCGCGGCCGTTTTCACTGACATTAACGCATAAATCGCGTTTAAGAGACGCGCGCGATTTATAAATGTCCGAAAACGGCCGCGAAAAGTTAACGAAGCGTTAACCCTTCGCTGCGATACTTACCTGTTACCGCCGCTTCTATTTATAAAGCGGTGGTATGTGTTTCGCTCTGCTAGTATCGGCTGTTTTACTTCGCCACCTTGAAGGTGGCGAAAACAGCCGATACTAGCTTCCCTGCGGCGGGGATGGGCAGGCAACCCGCGGCGGGTGGTCGCACCCGCCACGGGAGGCACGCCCACCCCGTCCAAAATCCCCCGCGGCGGCGGAGACCACCCGCCGCCGCTTCCCAGCAGCCCAACCCCTTCCCTGCGACCACCCGCCGCGCACCCCCTCCCCAGCAACCCCTCCAAGCCGGCTGCTCCCGGGGAGGGGAGGGAGCCTCTGGGAGGGGTGGAGGCACCCTCCAGCGGGGCCCTGAGAAGGGCCTTTTGGGGGCTTAAGGGGTCCCGCAGCTCGAACCGGGACCCCCCCTCCCCAGCCCTTGTAAGGGCCTTTGGGGCTTAAGGGGTCCCGCAGCTCGAACCGGGACCCAAGCAAGCTTTCGGGAGTCCTTCATCATTCAGCTTGATGAAGAGGGCTTAGGAAAGCTTGCTTCATTTTTTTATTTAGTTAGCCAATAAAAGGTATCACAGCTCGACTTCTCTTTGTAGAAGATGAGTAAACTTTTTTACTTTCCCTTGCTAAATTATTCAGCATCAATACTATGGGGCATATTTATAAAAAAAATTTTTTTTTTCGTTTTTTTTTTTCGCCGAGGCTGCCGACCCCCGAGAGGTACCCCTGCGGCCGCCTGGGGTACCCCCCGCGGGCGCCGGCGACCTCAACAGGCCGATGTTGCCGGCGTCTTGATCCGACGCAACGTCTTCGGGCTGGCGACACCAACCCCACTCAGGTCGCCGATGCCAGGCAGACTCACTGCGGCCGCCAGTGAGCCCGCTGGCACTGCCGCCTCAGCGGAGCCGATTTGCCACCGCTTCTTTCTTCTTTCTTCAGCCATCTACTGCGATGGCATCTGAGTTCCGCCGGAGTGCACCTCTTTATATAGGTTTGCAGAAACCCCTATTCATTTCTGATTGGTAATTTTTTTTAATACTTGGTTTGCATGCTTTACATTAACCAATCGATTACTGGAAAGTTCTGAAATCTGATTGGTTAATGTAAAGCATGCAAACCACATTAAAAATTGACCAATCAGAAATGAATTAGGGTTTTCTGCAACCTATATAAAGAGGTGCACTCCGCTGCGAACTCAGATGCCATCGCAGTAGATGGCTGAAGAAGAAGCGGTTGGCAACATCGGCTCCGCTAGGCCGGCGTGCCAGGGGCTCACTGGCGGCCACAGTGAGTCTGCCTGGCATCGGCGACCTGAGTGGGGTTGGTGTCGCCAGCCCGAAGACGTCGCCCAAGGGCTCTTTAAGAGCCGCACACTGGGGCTCCCGGTTCGAGCTGCGGGACCCTAACCCCAAGGGCTCTTGTTAGAGCTGCAAGGGCCTTATAAGTGCCGCAAAGGCCTGATAGGGCCGGGAGGGGGGTCGGTTCAGCTGCGGGACCCTTAAGCCCCAAAGGCCCTTACAAGGGCTGGGGAGGGGGGGTCCCGGTTCGAGCTGCGGGACCCCTTAAGCCCCCAAAAGGCCCTTCTCAGGCCCCCCGCTGGAGGGTGCCTCCACCCCTCCCAGAGCTCCTCCCCCCTCCCGGAGCAGCCGGCTTGGAGGGGTTGCTGGGGAGGGGTGCGCGGCGGGGTGGTCGCAGGGAAGGGGTTGGCTGCTGGGAGCGGCGGCGGGTGGTCTCCGCCGCCGCGGGGATTTTGGACGGGGTGGGCGTGCCTCCCGTGGCGGGGCGACACCCGCCGCGGGTTGCCTGCCCATCCCCGCCGCAGGAAGCTATATCGGCTGTTTTCGCCACCTTCAATGGCGAAGTAAAACAGCCATACTAGCAGAGCGAAACACATACCACCACCGCTTTATAAATAGAAGCGGCGGTAACAGGTAGGTATCGCAGCGAAGGGTTACGCTTCGTTAACTTTTCGCGGCCGTTTTCGGACATTTATAAATCGCGCTAAACGCGATTTATGCGTTAAGTCAGTGAAAACGGCCGCGAAAAGTTAACGAACCTTTATAAATATGCCCCTATGTCTACCTTCTATAACTAAAAAATTCTAAAATGACTTTTAGAATTTTGAAAGAAAAAAGAAGCCTATATGAAGTATAAAAGCTGTAATAAGGAGTGCAAGAAACAGTGGCCTCAATATGTAAAAACATTCGGGGCACATGCCCCGGATCTTTTAACACAACTTACCTAATGGAGATGCCCCAAATCTCCTTTTTCCAGTAGTATTCTGTGGCTGCACATGACATCATCGCACACCACGTTTTACTACTGGGAACTGCTGCCCCTTCACGCTGCTGCAATGACTCAGCAATGAATTCCCCCCTCCAGCTGCTCCACTGCACATGGGTAGGTAAGCCACATAGCCCTATTAGGCTATTACCTACCCCATGTCAGGGCAATCCACTTATTATATTACTGCTGCTACTGCCTTCACTGATTATATAAGTGGATTGCACTGCACATGGGTAGGTAAGCCTACCCAAGTATATGTTAAAGTGCCAGTTTGCTGCCATTATGTAATGAAATTTCCATGGCTGCCATTATGTAATGAATGCCTATGGCTACCATATTGATGAATTGCCAGTTTGCTACCAGTATGCAATGAAAAGCCCATGGCTACCAGTATATGATGAAATTGCCAGTTTGCTAACAGTATGCAATGAAAGACCCATGGCTACCATTATATGATGAAATTGCCAGTTTGCTAAACGTATGCAATGAAAAGCCCATGGCTACCAGTATATGTGAAATTGCCATTTTTGCTACCAGTATGTGATGAAATACTCATGGCAACCAGTATATTATGAAATTGCCAGTTTGCTACCAGTATGTGATGAAATTCCCATCGCTACCGTATGTTATGAAATGCCCATGGCTACCAGTATGTAATGAAATGACTACCAGTATGTGATGAAATTCCCATGGCTACCAGTATGTAATGAAATGGCTACCATATGTGATGAAATTCCCATGGCTACCATATGTAATAACATGCCCATGGCTACCAGTATGTGATAAAATTCCCATGGCTCCCAAAAGTAATGAACGGCTACCAGTTGTATGAAATTTTCATGGCTACCAGTATGAATGAAATGCCATGGCTACCAGTATGTGATAAAATTCCCCATGGCTACCAGAATGTAATGAAATGGCTACCAGTATGTAATAAAATTTCCACGGCTACCAGTATTGAAATGTCCACTTTCTACCAGTATATAATGAAATTGCCAGGTACTTGCAACAGGGGCTGGACGGCAGCCACGTCCGTGATGGCTGAGACACAGGACCCATGTGTTAAAAGGATTTAACACTAGGTGGAAGGACAAGCATGGATGGATCCATATGATAGGAGGGGGGCCTCCCCTGTGCATGTCACAATGCCTCCTGGAGGAAGCAGAAAGGCAGAAACCTTTAAACAGGAAGCAAGCTCCTACTCTTCAGTTTCCTAGACTTGGACAACCCTGCAGGAGCCCATAAGCAGCAGATGTGTAAGCTAAGGTTTTTCTTTAAACTTTACAACGGGACCAGTAGTGGGTTAAATTTTAGTTTTGGGTGGACTTGACCTTTAAAAATCTTGCACAATCTATACCAAAAATGTCTAATGGAATCTCTATTGGAAAAAGATTTGGGGTTATATTAGATAACAGACTGAGCTGTAGCTAGCAGTGCCAGACATCAACAGCTAGCAAGATATTGTCTATAATGAGGGGGTTAGATACTAGGGAAAAAATATTATTCTCCCTTTTTACAGGGCAATGGTAAGGCCTCATTTGGAATATGCGGTGCAGTTTTGGATTTCCATGTAAAGAGGAAAGTCTTCAATGTTCAGAGAATGCAGCTGAAAAAAACAAGGGGAATGGAGAAGTTGACCATGCAGGCAAATGAGACAAGCTAGGGCTGTTTACATTAGAGAAGCGACGTTTGCACGTATACAAATATATTATATTTTTAAAAAGTAGTAGTAAGAGATGAGACTGAGAATGTGGCACCATTAATTAATGGGGATAAGTTAGTTACGGAGGATGGCGATAAAGCAAATGTCTTGAATATTTTTTTTTCCTCTGTATACACTTAGAAGATCCAAGTACAGATATCATAGAGTATGTAGCATAAGGTATACGAGATTCAAGTTCACTTTGGTTAACCGAGATATGGTACAGAAAGAACTAATAAGGTTAATATTAATAAATCTCCTGACCGGATAAAATACATCCTCGGGTACTTAAGGAGCTAAGTTCAGTTTTATCTAGGCCATTGTTTCTTATTTTTGCTGATTCCCTCATGTCCGTGGTGTGCCTCTGGATTGGAAAAAGGCTGATGTTATTCCAATATTCAAAAGGGTAGTCGTTCACAGCCGGGTAATTACAGGCCTGTAGTTTAACTTCAGTGGTGGGGAAGATACTGGAAAGTTTATTAGGGAAACTATTCTATGTTTCGAGTATGTTTCAAGGACTGACATTATAAGTATAACCAGCATGGATTTAGGACTCGGAAGAATAGATCTTGTCAAACTTGCTAGCAGTGATGTAGTTTACTTGGATTTTGCAAAGGCTTTTGATACAGTCCCCCATAGCGACTAATGTATAAGCTGAGGTCTGTTGGTCTGGAAGGCACATTTGTACATGGATGAAAATTAGTTAATGAATAGGATGCAGAGAGTAGTTTGTTAGGGGGCTTCATCATTATGGACTAATGCTAAGTGGGGGGCCACAGTGTTGGTTCTGTTGGGGCGCCGCTTCTATTTATCTATTTATTAATGATTTGGAAGTGGGTATTGTCAGCAAGGTTTTCTTGTTTGCGACGACACAAAACTTGTTCGACCATTAAAAACTTCAGAGGATGTGCAACGTTGCAGGAAGATCTAGATAGATTGTCACATTGGGCTGCAAGTGGCAGATGAAATTCAATGTTGAGAAAAGTAAGGTGATGCATTTTGGACTTTAAAATCCTTGTTACTTATACTATAAATGGCCTGTGTTAAGTGAATCCCTGTTGGAAAGGGATCTTGGAGTTTTGGTGGATAACAAACTTAACGGAAGCAAGCAGTCCAGGCGGCAACAGCCAGAGCCAGCATGGTATTGTCTTGTAAAGAGAGGTATGGATTCAAGGGAGGAAAAGTTTTATTCTCCCTCTTTACAAAGCATTGGTAAGCCTCATTTGGAATAGCAGTGCAATTTTGGAATCCTGTGTACAAAAAGAACATCTTTGAAATGGAAAGGGTTCAAGAAGGGCAACTAATTAATAAGGGACTGGGGGGAGCTTGAATATGAAGAGAGACTAGAAAAGTTACAATTATATACGCTGGAGAAAAGGCGCTTGCGTGGGGATATGATTACCGTGTATAAATACATTACGGGCCATACATAAACTATCTGGGGCTTTGTTCACCATAATGCCAGAGGACATCCCTTAAGACTTGAAAAAATGGTTTAGGCTTCGAGTTCGAAAGGGTTTTTCACTATGAGAACGGTAAAGCTTGGACGTTCCGTGGACGTTGTTATGGCAGGTTCATTGGTCAGTTTAAAAAAAGCTGGATGGTTTCTGCAAACAAGGAATGTTGCAAGTTACTGGTATTGATACATAAGTAGAGTTGATCCAGGGAATTTTCAATTGCGACTTGGATCAGGAAGGAATTTTTTCCCCTTCATAATTTGGTGGTGTTTTTTTTGCCTTCCTCTGGATCAACGTTAGGCGAGGAATGAAGATATTGCTAGATGGGTTGGACTGGATGGACGTGTGTCTTTATTCAACCTCAAATACTATACTATACTATACTATACTGTACTGACTATACTATACTATACTGTCCTATACTATACTGTACTGTACTATACTATACTGTAACTTATACTCTACTATACTATCCTGTACTATACATACTATACTGTACTATACTACACTTCTGTACTATACTATACTATACTGTACTATACTATACTACTTACTTACTTACTATACTATAACTTACTATCTATACTACTATACTGTACTGTATTGTACTATACTATACTATACTGTACTATACTATACTATATTATACTGTTATACTATACTATACTATACTACTGTACTATACTATAGTATACTATACTATGCTGTACTATTAATGGTCCATAATAACTCTCTGGTGCATTGTTCACCAATAGGTCAGATCAGAGGACACGTGGAACCTTTAAGGTTAGGAAAAGAGAATTTTCATCTTTAGGTTTGGAATGGTTTCTTTACTTATATATACTTTCCTTCTATACAATTGGGACAGTGATGGTTCCTGTGTGCTAAACAGTAGTGTGGTTTTCGATTTGTTTAGTGACACGGAATAGTGATGAAAGTGCAACCTCAGTCTCTGATCCCCCTGTACCTGATGATTTCTTAACTTCTTGGTTCCCGTTTTTTATCAGACACTGGAGTGACCACCCAGATTTAGACACTCACACTGAGCTGATCATGCTGCTATTGACTGTTGAAAATTGAGGGCTTGTCTACGGAGTGGGGATTCGTCAAAAGTCCTTGGCAACATCCAATTTATTGACAACATTGTGACAACCATCATATAGGGTTCCCCTTTCCTAGCATGCCATAGCCACAACCATGAAAACCATCCTTATTATAGAACAATCCTGGACAGCAACACAAATCCAAACATTCCCGTCTTTCCTTCTTTGATTTCCTTATATGTTTCCCTTTTTATGTTAAATTTTTGTTTTTTCCCTACATTTTTCCATTTCGATTGCCTTTCTTCTGTCCCCTGTTGCACTGTATTACTTTCACTTTCTGTTCTTCTCTAGTCGTTCTCATTTGGTTCTTGTCTCTACTTTGCTGTCACTTTCATTTTCCCTTTTCCATTTTTCTATTTCTAATCAACTCATTATGGCCCCCTTATGAATTCACTGTCTGTGTATTTCTCCCCATGGTCAGGTAGCTGGCTAACTGGGGCTAGTGAAATATGCACTCACAAATGGCAGCTCCAGTCACATGGCAGGGATGTCCTATGAAAACTCCATTTACCCTTAACACTTATCCATTGCCCTCCCCTTTAATAAAACACGTACAAGCGGTTCTTTATTCACAATTGTTTCCAAAACTTAAAGTGCAACATTTAACTTCCATTTAAGTGCTAACAGCGCAAAAAACATTATTGACATTAACATTCCTTAAAGTACATGGTAATATTGTAATATTCGTTCTATATATGGTCTATAGAGGCCTGTCCACTTCTGTTACCGACTTGTGCATCACACAGCCGTCCCAACACCAGTTCAATGTGCCCCACTTTTCCTATGACCACCTCTTCCTATCCAAAGGACCTAACCTCACTCTCCTAGAACAACTGTTTTTGCTCCCCTTTCCATTCACTCTTCCTCTACGGACCCCCCCTTACTGCTGTGACTAACTGCTGTCCACACCCATTCTCCACCTTCGCCCGGCCCAGTCTCCTCACCGCCATGCCCCCTCCTGTTTGGGGGTTAAGAAAAACCAGGGGCACTTTTGGGTTTTTTGCTGCTGAGCCAAACTCTTGAATGCCGTCCTTGATTATTTCTAGGTGTGGCATGAATCACGCTGCTGCTGTTTAGAGATGGCCGAACTTTATAACATTCGCTCTGTATTCGAACTTTGGAACTTCTAAAAAAGTTTGAAGTTTGGAAGTCCGAAAACGGACCAATTAAAGTCAATGGGGGGGGGGGGGTAAATAGTTCGAAAAGTTCGAATGAACTTTCCAAAATATTACAATGTAACTTACCTTACAGGCCTCTTGGAGATGGTCTGGGGAACATGTCAGTGCGCGGGGACCAGCTACTACTACCGGTTTCGCTTTTGGCCACTGTTTGGTTTACATCAACCAATCAGATTTTCCAAAATATGATTGTTACTGTAAACCATGTAAACCAAGCATTAAAAAATTGACCAATCAGAAACAATTGAGGTTTTCGGCAAACCTATAAAAGAGCTCAAACCTCCATGGAGCCAGAATCATCACAGTAGGATCAGAAGAAAGAAGACGTCGGATCAAGACGCCGGTAACATCGCCTTGTTGAGGCCACCGGTGCCAGACGTACCCCTGGCGGCCACAGGGTTATTTCTCAGGGTTGGTGGCCTCAGCAGAGCTGGTGTCCACCGGATGGAAGACAAAAGACCCACCAAGGGCTCTTTAAAGAGCCACAAGGGCCGGGGGGTCTCAGCTTGAGCTGCAGGACCCCTTAAGCCCCAAAGGGCCCTTTTCAGGGCTGCAAGGGCCCTTCCAGGGTCCACAAAGGAACTTATAAGTGTCGGGGAGGAGGGTCCCGGTTCATTCTGCAGGACCCCGTAAGCCCCAAGGGCCCTTGTAAGGCTGCAATGTCCTTGTAAGCCCGGGAGGGGGTCCCGGTTTCGAGCTGTGGGCCCCCTGAACGTCCAGCCACAAGATTGTCGGCCGTTTGGCAATCCGCGACCTTCTGTTTTCAGCAATATCCGTCCATTCGGGGTTTTTCGAAAAGCGGCGTTCGAGGCGTGCCGAACGTTCAGAAAATCCTCGTACATCTGAGAGTTCTGTTCGAGGATTTTCGAAAATAGTCCTGTGAGTCTGGAAAATTTAACTAGTTCAAATAGTTTGAGTTCGTCCGAACTCATAAAGTTCGGCTCAAACTCGGGTTCGAGTTCGAGTCCATCCCTACTGCTGCGTTAAAGTGGGTGTGGCTTTGTCCGTGGGCAGGTTTTGTTGATGGGCATGGCTAAAATTTTATGATTTTGAACTAGCTACCACATAGGTATTTAAACAGCTCTTCAGAGAGTTAGTTAAGTTAGCAATAATGTAAATTAGTAGAAAATTGTGTTGCCATTGCTGTATTGCTCCTTTCAAGTTTTTGTTGCTCAAATAACTTATTTTATAGCCTGTGCTATGCATGTTGGTTCAACCGTTACAATCATTAGAATGCCATACTTTCTGTATTATAAAGATTTTAGCTAAAAGTTTTGTAAGCCTGCCTGCCACCACGTCAGTAGACTCTTTCACAGGGAAAATGTTTTTTTTTTCATGACCAGTCAAGAAAAAGAAAAAAATTTCCACCGCTGCCTAACTGCCACCTTTCTTATCTGGGCATGGTGCCACCTGAGACAAATGTCTCACTCTGCCTTATGGTAGATGGGGCCCTTAGAAAATCTGGCAAACCTGGTTAAGAGTAATTACAGTTTTGACCCTTCTTCATAATGTATAAAGTCATGTTCGATATCCTCTTCTGGGTCAAATCCTGACTATACTAGCCTTGTTCCACAAATCTGCCCCCCCCCACGAGACATACACACAATCATACATGTAAGTATCCCTTATGCTGTGTGTTGCTAAATGACTTCAATCCAGTACTTGTTTGCTCTAGAAGGACACAAAACCGAACGCGAACTATTCGAACTAGTTAGTTTTTCTGGACTCGCGGCAGTTTTTTCGATACTTATTCTAATTTGCTAATTATCGACTTTATGAAGTTCGGCCATCTCTACCATCCCCCCCCCCCCACACACACACACACACACTTCCCTTCTTAGCTCCTTTCTGTACATGAACAGTACCAAGGGTGAGGACCTACATGGCTGGGAACCGTCTCCTCCCCATTCTGTCGCCAGCCCGAAGACGTCGCCAAGGGCTCTTTAAGAGCCGCACACTGGGGCTCCCGGTTCGAGCTGCGGACCCCTAGCCCAAGGGCTCTTTAGAGCTGCAAGGGCACTTATAAGTGCCGCAAAGGCCCTGATAGGGCCGGGGAGGGCATTTTTTTATTTAGTTAGCCAATAAAAGGTATCACAGCTCGACTTCACTTCTCTTACTTATGGCTAACACGGTACAAACCTCAACTTGCCTCATCTGCTACAAAGTAACTGTATTTTATCCCAATGACGTTGGCATTAAAGGACAATTATACTCACCTCCCCCTCGTTCCTTTCCCCCTATTCCTGCAAAGTACCCAGGTACCTAAAACGCTAAGTCCTCACCTCTGGGTACTTTACAAAAGTCCTGAAGTACTTACTTGTAATCTCCCTCGGTGCTCCGGTCCGATCCTCCCCATTGGCACTTTGAGTGACAGGTCCCGAGGCAGCCAATGGGAAGACGCGCTCTGCAAGGAGGCGTGTCTTCCCATTGGCTGCCTCCCGGACTTTCACTGACAGTGCCAGTGGGGAGGATCTGACCGGAGCGACGAGGGAGATTACAAGTAAGTAGTGCTGGACTTTTGTAATGTACCCAGAGGTGAGGACTTAGCGTTTTAGGTCCTCACCCTGGGTACTTTGCAGGAGTGGATCGGGGAAATGGTAAGTATAATTGTCCTTTAAAGGGTTGCTTACAAGAATTGGAAGTTAACGCTGAATTTCAAACATGAGAAACAAGGTCATTCTAAGCCCAAGGTCATTATCTAGCTTGGGCTACCCAAAATGAATGTATTGATATTAATGGAAATCATATCGTGGATGGTATAAAGATGCAATGTATTTTGCGATTATATGTGATGCCTTAATTTAATATATGAGACATAAAATTATGACATGATGTCAGTAATTGTAGAAGTCCAGGATTTCATAATGGAGCAAATACAGTGGCAGAACTAAAAGAATATAAACCAGAACCGGGAAGAAATTCCCTTTGTATGTCGTACACACTCAGGGAGATTCAATAAAAGTTCTTATCATTAAAAATGGTGCTAATGTTGCCCCAACCAATTAGATCTTATTTAACATTTGAAAGCTAACATCTGATTGGTTGGTGCAAAATTAGCACCATTTTTAATGATAAGAACTTTTATTGAATCTCGCTGTTTGTGTAGCTTTTATTACACAGGTGGTAAGTTTTTTGTAGCAGAAAGCCTGTAAGAGGCGACACCACGTGACCCGAAAGAAGAGGCTGTATGCCTTGAAACGTGCGTCGGTCTATGGCGGACTTACCTTGATGCAAGGCGTTCTTTGTGCGCACTGTGATGTGATTTTGTTTGGCAGATACAATTGAAGATTTTCATTTATCTGGCCGGATGAGAAGGGGACGAGGAAGAGAAGTCCTACCTGCGGGTCTGGGTGAGAGCTTTCCGTTTCTCTCTCTCCTTTTACACTACCAACGCTGTCACTAAGATTGTAGTCTCCCCACTTTCCGCTTGCAATAACTGTCTTGCTATTCACATATGCGTTATATGACGGTCAATACCGTTTCATTACAGAGCGGATTATCATAGGAGGCTTGCTAATCAATATGCTTCTGCTTGTGGCCTGTTTACCTCACACAATGTTGTGCTGCCATCAACACTTCACTGCTTGCTTATTGGATCCGGGACTGTTTGTACAATTACTGCATGGTCTATGATTGACCCATCCAGCTTCTGCTTCCCAGTCCCTCCCCATCTGTTTATCATCGGGCTATACTATATATGTGCACATGTATTTATTATACCATTGCATTATAGATGTGTTTATTATTGTTATATGTATAATAAAAGCTTTGCTATATTTTATATATCCAGTATTGGACCCATCTGCGGTTATTAGTATTGATTGTCCTATATTTAACCCTGGTTCTCTCTTTCTTTTCTCTCTCATTTCGGACTATCCCTATCTCTATTTATCTATCTCTTGATCTATACTTTAGCTATCCCTGTTAGTTATGGTAGTTTCCCAGGGTAGGCAGTGTTACTGCTGGTACTATTATACCCTATATGCACAGTTGAGTGCAAGTTATGTCTTATTTCCCCTGTTCTCTTGATTATTCTAAGAGGCGACACCTTGTCTGAATAAGTTCTTTACATGGGCAAGTAAATCCAGATGAAATGCACCTATCACAGCTATTCGTCTTAATGCTTCAACATGTCAGAGCTTTCTCACGGCACCTGGAAAACTAGAAATAGTGACACATTCTGATGTACAAGGTCTACATGAACATTTCTCTTCATTCAGAGCACATTTTTGGCAACATAATAGTTGAAAGGTCTGCTTCTATGGGTGTTACTGCTTCTATGGATGTTACATGCTTCGGGTGTTGTTACTGCTTCTAGGATGTTACTGCTTCTATGGGTTGGTTACTGCTTCTATGGGTGTTAGGACTGCTTCTACGGATGTTACTGCTTCTACGGGTGTTCACTGTTGTTCTAAGGATTGTACTTACATGCTTCTATGGATGTTACTGCTTCTATGGATGTTACTCTGCTTCTATGGGTGTTACTGCTTCTATGGATGTTACGTTTCTATGGATGTTACTGCTTTGGATGTACTGCTTCTATGGGGGTTACTGCTTCTATGGGTGTTGCTGCTTTACGGATGTTGCTGCTTCTACGGATGTGTGCTACGGCTGCTTCTAAGGATGTTGCTGCTTCTACGGGATGTTGCTGCTTCACGAGTTACTGTTCTAGGATGTTTATGCTTCGCGGTGTACCTTACTGCTCTTACGGATGTTGCTGTTATAGGATGTTGCTGCTTCTACGGATGTTGCTGCTTCTACGGATGTTACTGCTTCTACGGGTGTTACTGCTTCTACGGGTGTTACTGCTTCTACGGATGTTACTGCTTCTACGGGTGTTACTGCTTCTACGGATGTTACTTACTGCTTCTATGGATGTTACTGCTTCTATGGATGTTACTGCTTCTATGGGTGTTACTGCTTCTATGGATGTTACTGCTTCTATGGATGTTACTGCTTCTATGGATGTTACTGCTTCTATGGGTGTTACTGCTTCTATGGGTGTTGCTGCTTCTACGGATGTTGCTGCTTCTACGGATGTTGCTGCTTCTACGGATGTTGCTGCTTCTACGGATGTTACTGCTTCTACGGGTGTTGCTGCTTCTACTGCTTCTACGGATGTTACTGCTTCTATGGGTGTTACTGCTTCTACGGATGTTGCTGCTTCTACGGATGTTGCTGCTTCTATGGATGTTGCTGCTTCTACGGATGTTGCTGCTTCTACGGCTCTTATGTTTCTTGGGGGAGGGGCCCCTGTTTCTGTTTTGGTTTGTAGTTGGGGGGGGGGGGGGGGGGCGGGGGAACTATTTTGGGGGGGGGTTGTTGGGGCCCCCCACCGGGGAACCCTTTTTTTGTTTCCCCAAACCCACCCCCCCCCCACCCCCCCCCCACCCCAACAAAAAAAAAACCACCAAAACATGTTGGTTGTGGCTATTTTTTTCTGCCTTATATGGGGCCCCCATTATCCAACACCCCAAAAACCCAACTTTTTATTTGTTTTTTTTTTCCCCAAAACTTTGGGGGCCTTGCTTAATCTTTATTGGGACTTGCCCCCCCGGGGGGGGGGGGGGGGGGGGGGGGGGGGGGGGGGGGGGGGGGGGGGGGGGGACCTTTTTTTTGGGGGTTTTTTGTGGTTTAAAACTTGTTGTGGGGGCATTGGGTCTTAATGCAATTGAAAAAAAACCCCCCAAACAAAATTATTCCACCGGGGGGCTTTTTTTTTTTTTTTCTTTTTGGGGGGCCTTTTTTGCCCCCAGGGGGGGTCCCCTATTGTGTTCACCCAAAAAAAAATTTTTTTCGTTCTGGGGTTATTTTTTCTTTTTTCATCCGGGGGGGGGGGCTTTATTTTTTTTTTTTTTTACCTGTTTTTTAAAATATTTTTGATTTGTGTTTTTTTTGGGGGCAAAAAAAAAAACAAAAAAAATGTTTTTGTTATTTATTTTTTTTTAAACCCCCATGTGGGGGGGGGCCAATTTTTTTATAGATGTTGTTTTTTGTTTTTTTGTATATTTGTGGGTTTTTTTTAAATTAGTTGCTATTTAATGTAAAAAAAAAAGGCCCTGGTTTTTAAACTATTTATGGGGGGGGGGAAAAAAAAAAAAAAACCCACCCCCCCCACCCCAAATTTTCCCTTGTAACACCCCACTCAAAAATCTTCCTTTTCGCCAGGTTTTTTAATTTTTTTTTTTTTTTAGTATTTTGGGGGGGGGGAGAAATTGTTTGCCCCTTTTTTTATGAAAATATTGTAAAAAAAAAAAAAAAAAACCCCCTTTGGGGGTTGTTTTTTTTGGTTTTTTTCCTCTTCTTTTCTTTTTTTGTGTTTTTTTTTGGTTTGTTCCCTCTTTCCTTTCTGTTTATTTTTTGTTTTTTTTTTTTCATTTTTTTTTTCGGGGGGGGTGGGGGGGGGGGGGGGGGGGGGGGGGGGGGGGGGGGGGGAACCTTTATCCACCCTAATTCTCTTTGCAATTTTTAAATCTTCCATTTTTTGGCCTTGCTTTGGATCTTTGTTATTATTTTTTTTGGGGAACTGTTTTAAGGCTTTAAATTGTCACCCCACCTTGTTTTGTAAACATAAAAGTTTTTAATTTGTTAGCTTGGGGGGGGGGGGGGTGGGTTTTTTTTACTTTGTATTTTTATTTTTTTTTTTTTTTGTTTTTTTTGCTATACCCCTATATTTAAATTGTTCGGGGGGGCCAAACCCCAGTTTTTGCTTGAGGGGGGGGGAAAAGGTGCAAAAAAAAAACTTTTTTAATTTTGTGGTTTTTTCCCCCCCCCTTGGTTTTGGTTTTGTTTTTTTTTCTTTTTTCTTTAGATTTTTAATTTGTTTTGTTGTTTTTTTGTTTGTTTGACCCTTTTTTTTAAAAAGAAGGCCGGGGGGGGGGGGGGGAAACCAACCAACAAAACACCCTTTTGTGGTTTCTTTTGGGGGGGAAAAATGTTTTTTAAAGGTTTGTTTCTTCTTTTTTTTTGACAAACAATTTGGCGGCGGGCCTTGGCCCCCCCCAAACAAACAAAAAAACAAAACCCCCCTTTACAAAATTTGTCCCCCCCCCAACAAGCTAACAATATTTCGGGGTATTGGGGGGGGGGGGGTCCCAAAAGAAAACAAGGGGGGGCCTTTTTTGGCCCCACGGGGCGGGGGCCCCCCAAAACCCTGGGGGGGGAAAAAAAAAAAAACAAACAAAAAACTTTTAAAGGGAAAAATTAAGAAAACCAAACGGGGGGGGGGCGTTCTTTTGTTGTTGTTTTTTTTTCCTTCATTCAGGAGTGGGGGGGGGAACAACAACCAAATTTTTTTTTTAGGGGGCCCAAAAAAAACAACAACAAAAAATTTAAAAAAAAAAAAAAACAATTGAAGGGTGGGGGGGGGTTGGGGGGGGGGAAAAAAATAAAAAGGGGGTCTTGGGGGGGAAAAAAAAAAAAAAAAAAAAAAAAAGGGGGAGGGGGGGTTTTTGGGGGGGGTTTTTATTTGGTGTTTTTAAATTTTTAAGGGGGGATTTTTTTTTTTTTTTTTTGGTTTTTTTTTTTTGAAAAAAATTTGGGGGGGGGGGGGGATGTGTTTTTTTTTTTTGATTTTTGTTTTTTTTGGTTGTTGTTTTGTTGTTTTTTTTTTGTTCTGTTTTTTTTTTCAACTTGGGGGGGCTTGTGTCCCCCCTAATTTGGGGGGGGGGGGGGGTTGTGTTTTTTTTTTGGGTGGTTTTTTTTTTTTTTGGTTTTTTTTTTTTTTTTCGGGATTGTTGTTTTTTCTTTTTCCTTTTCATTTTTGGGGGGGGGGGGGGGGGGAATTTTTTTTGGTTGTAAAAAAAAAAAAAACCAACTATTGGGGGGGGGGGGGGGGGGGGTGGGGGGGGGCCCTTTTTTATTTTTTTTTCTTTTGATTTTTGTTATTTTTGTGTTTGGGGGGGGTTTGTTTGGGTTTTTTTGGGGTTTTTTAACCATTTGGCCCCGGGGTTTTGGGGGGGGGGGGGTGTGGGGGTTGTTGTTTTTGACTTTTGTGTTTTTTTGGGGGGGGGGGGGGCCCCATTTTTTTTATTTTTTATTTTTTTTTTTGCTGTTTTTTTTTTTTTTTTTTTTTTTTTTTTTTTGGTTTTTTTTACGGATTGGTTTACTGGGGGGGGGGGATTCGAACGGTGTTTTTACTTTGCTTTTTTCTAAGGATGTTTTACTTGACTTTGCTTTTCTTATGGATGTTTATGCTTCTATGGATGTTACTGCTTTCTATGGGTGTTACTTGCTTTATGGATTGTTACTGCTTCTATGGAGTGTTACTGCTTCTATGGATGTTACTGCTTCTATGGGTGTTGTTACTGCTTCATGGGTGTTTGCTTCTACGGATGTTTGCTGTGCTTCTACGGTATGTTTGCTTATGCTGCTGCTTATACGGATGTTGCTGCTTCTACGGGATGTTGCTGCTTCTAAGGATGTTACTGCTTCTACGGATGTTACTGCTTCTACGGGTTGTTACTGCTTCTACGGATGTTGCTGCTTCTACGGATGCTGTTGATTGCTGCTTATACGGAGTTGCTGCTCTACGGGATGTTGTCTCGGACCTTCACGGTGTTTCTTTTACTGGCTTATGCTTTTACGGGATGTACTGCTTCTTACGGATTTAGGTACTGCTTCTACGGGTGTTACTGTTTCTGTTACTGCTCTACGGAGTTTTACTGCTCTATGGAGTTACTAGCTTCTATGGGATGTTACTGCTTCTATGGGTGTTTTACTGCTTCTATGGAGGTACTGCTTCTATGATGTACGCTTCTATGGATGTTACTGCTTCTATGGGTGTTACTGATCTATGTGCTTCTTACTGGAGTTGGCTGTTGAGTTGACTTGCTTTACGGATGTTGCTGCTTCTACGAATGTTCTGCTTTCTACGCGGATGTACTGCTCTAGAGGTGTTGCTGCTTCTACTGCTTACTACGGATGTTGACTGTTCTACGGTGTTACTGCTTCTAGGGAGTTGCGGCTTCTACGGATGCTTGATGCTTATGGAGTTGTGCTTCTACGGAGTGTGACTGCTTCTACGGGGTGTCTGCTGCTCTACGGATGTGTGCTGCTTCTACGGATGTTGCTGCTTTTCAGGGTATGCTGTGTACGCACTAGTTGCATTCATAGGCTGCGCTACGGTCTTTGCTGACTCTACGGATGTTGCTGCTTTCCTACGGCCAAGGTGTTACTGTCTGATGGACTAGTTCTATGATGTGCCTTAAGGATAGTTGTACTGCTTTAATACTATATGGATGGTTGACTGCTTCTATGGATGTTATCTGCTTCTATGCGTGGATGGATTTGTGCTTCTATGGATTGTTGTGCTTCTATGGATGTTGCTGATTCCATGGATGTTGCGCTCTGATTTGTCTAGGCAGGATGTGCTGCTTCTACGGATGCTGCTGCTTCTACGGATGTTGCTGCTTCTACGGATGTTGCTGCTTCTACGGATGTTGCTGCTGCTAATATCAAGATCTAATTAGAAAATGCAGTCATCTTGTGACATCTGCAGCACAGAAGAGGTTCAAAATTTGGAAAGTGCCCCACCTTAGCACTGGTATGTTGCTGTTAGATTTCGTCTGTGGTTGGTGCTGGTGTCCGGACGCCTTGCCATGTCCTAAAGGTTAAGCAAACAGCAAAGTAGGAAACTGCACACATAGATTCAGAGAAAAGGGTCCTTAACTTATTATCGAGGCAAGAACCAAGTGATAACATTTCAGGGGACCTCAGGCACCTTTCATGTGTATGAAGGGTGTGTAAACATTATCACTCTTTGTTGCATTAAATAAATGAGTTAATTATTAAGGACCTTTTCTCTGAATCTATATGTGCGGTTCCTACTTTGCTTTTCCTCCACAGAAGAGCCATTTCCTCAGGTCAAGACTACCTACATTTTAAGGAAAAAGGACATACTGCCACCACCGCCGCCCCCACACCCCCTACTACCCGGATGGTACGCCACAAGCCATATGAATAAAACATACGCGCGATCAGCTTGTTAAAAGACCGGACCCGAACTTCCTATTCAGTTCTGGAAGTTCGGGTCTGGTCTTTTTAACAGCTGATTATCCGTATGTTCCATTCATACACACGATCAGCTGTTTAAAACAGCTGACCGCGGCAGAGATCTTGGATAGGGGAAGGGGGTCAGGGGCTACTAACTAAAACTAAGTAAAGTCTATATAAACACACTGGTGCTTGCTATTGGCTCCTCCCCAGCTGTCCCAGCTGACCTTTAACTTTAGGCTGCTCCCCCTTACTATATTATTCATTATTAAAAAAAAACCTACTAACGTGGACATGATCAGACCATCCTAACGGGATGTAGGGCCATTAGGAGAAATGTAGAAAGATGATACTAGCTGGGGGTTTTTTTCATTCCTGTGGATCAACTGTTAAGGTGCCCATACACTATGTAGACATTAGACAGATGTCCGATCTATCTAAGAATGCCTAGCCCATTTCTTTATGCAATCACTTTGAAATCACAAAATAAATGGGTCAGATAGGAACATCTCAAGATAAAAACCGGCTGTGTAAAATGTGGTCTTTAGACATTAGATAGATCTCTCAATCTATCTTATGTCGCCTAGCGTATGGCCAGCTTTAGGTAGGGTTAAGAGTAGGGTGTAAAGGTTGGACTAGATGGACGTATGTCTTATTCAACCTAATTATTATGTTGGATTAGAAAGTAATTTGGGAGACATTGTTAATTTTTAGAACTTCATTTTAGAACTCGATCACGAACATTCGGTTTTCAGAATCGCTGACATATTTTTGTTGATTATCGAAAATTCGATAATTCTTGAAACGATAACCCTCGATTTCAGCCATAATCCTCAAATGTAGCATTTCAACGATAACCCTAGAATGCAGCCATAACCCTCGAACGTATCGTTCGGTAACCCTCAAATTCGCCGTCAACCCTCGAATGTAGCAAAAACTCAATGCAGAAACCCAGCAATTGCCCGATCTTGGGGAAAGTTAGTGTTTAAGTTTTTACAGTAAGTTACCATTGCTATATTGTATTTAATTAGAACTTTTCAAACTATTTGACTCCCACTGACTTTAATGAGTTCGTTTTCGAACTATAGAACTTTAGAACTTTTACTGAAGTTCTATAGCACGGAAACTAACCGAACTTTAGGAAGTTCGCCCATCTCTAGTAGCTATAGGTGAGTTGTTGAATTAAAGTTGTGACAGCCTATTTTATTTCCTCTGGAACAGCACATATGTGGAGGTTGTTTCACCTGATTATGGTGATTTTGGACCTCTGGTTGTTATGCCTGTCCAGTTTCTCATAACCGATTCAGTCTGGGTCCGCTGTAGCTTGCTCGGACTGTGTGCTGTGTAGGGTTGCTCTAGAGGTTGCCCTTTGTCTCTATGGGGTTTATTTTAGATGAAACAATCTGTATGGGTTTGGAAGAATCCATTTGTGGCTGGGTAATAAATTCCCCATTATATACCTGTTGGCCCTACTGAATGTAGGAGGAGGGTCCCACACACTGCACTTTTATGGTTTTCTAGTGTCCCTGTCACAGTGAGTTAGGCAGCATAACTTGTAACTGTGAGAAGCAGACATCCGAGATGTGGGCAGGGTCTATCTAGGAGCTGTCCAGTTCTGCCATGGTCCCTCCAACCCCAGTGATGTAACTACCACCTCTACCACCCTCGCAACCTCAGGGGGGCCTGGACGGTAGTAGGGCCCGCCACAAGTCCAAGGTCGCTGCCGCGGTCAGCAGTTTTAAACAGCTGATCGCGCGTATGAATGAAACATACGTGCGATCAACTGTTTAAAACAGCTGACTGCGGCAGGGATCTTGGATAGGGGAAGGGGTCAGGGGCCCGGCCTCCATTCCTGCTATCTACCTATCCTATCTATCTATCTATCTATCTATCTATCTACCTACCTATCTATCTATCTATCTCTATCTAACTATATCTATTTCTATCTATCTATATCTATTATCCTTATCTATCTACTATATATCTATCTATTTCTATCAATTATCTTTATCTATCTATCTATCCTATCTATCCTATCTATTCTATCTATCTATCTATCTATCTCTATCTATCTATCTATCTATCTATCTATCAATCAATCTATCTCTGTCTGTCTGTCTAACTCTCTCTGTCTATCTATCTATTTATCTATCTATCTACCTATTATGTATCTACCTCTGCCTGGCTATCTATCTATCTATCTATCTATCTATCTAACTATGTCTGGCTATCTATCTATCAATTAATCTCTCTCTCTCTCTCTCTCTCTCTATCTATCTATCTGTCTGTCTGTCTGTCTGTCTTTCTGTCTGTCTATCTGTCTATCTATCTATCTTTCTCTCTAACTCTATCTATCAATTAATCTCTCTCTCTATCTATCTATCTATCTATCTATCTATCTATCTATCTATCTATCTATCTCTATACCTATATCTATCTGTAATGTCTTGACCAAAGAACAGGATTGGTTTAAAAGAGGTGTCAAGTAAGCCATGTATGTCAAAATAAAGAAACCAAGCAATAGAGGTGGGGGGTTCAACACCAATTGTCTTCCATATACAATGCAATCAACACCTTGCTTTGACGAGGTCCTTGGCACCTTTCCGTTATTTGCTGATTGGGACACAGTCCCGGGTATTTATTGTAAACAGAATCTTGTACAAGTCATTCTGAATTGAGAGATTGAGTCGGACGACTAGTGAAGAACTAAAGAACTAAACTTCAAGTCCAGTTTATCCAACTGAATACCTCATATATACTTTGTCTATGATTTAAATGAATTGAAGACATCTGCAAGTTATTTCCTTCCATCTTGTAATGGAAACTCTCAGATGAAGATCCCATACCGGTAGCTTGATCTTAACATACCTGCATGATTATTTAGAATACTTACTGGGAGAACTACTGCAATTTTGTAAATTAAACAAAGTTACAATTCACAAAATTGTCCATAAAACAGCATTTGAATAACCTTAACGTTTTTCTATTGAGCAGAAGCTTGACTTTAAAAATAGACTTCAAAGGGACACCCCCAAACAGCGGGTCGCGCCAATCACTGAGTGGGTAAAACTGCAGAAGGCGGGTGATGGAATGAGGGCTTGTTAGTATATTTAGAATCACAAATTTAAACCTAGCGAGGTCTAGGTATGGGGCATTTTATGCAAGATCCTCATTTTTACCATTTTTAAGTTCCGTTCACAGAACAGCTGCATGAGGGAGTGAGAAGGGTGGTGGAGAACTCTACTGCACATGCCAGAAACCTCTCAGAGGAACAGATAGAGGTGGAAATGGATTACACCTGGGAAAGGCTCCTACTCTTCATTTTCCTGCACTTTATTTTGGCCATGCAGGACAAACATATTCAGCAGAAGAGAAAGGTGCGGATCATTTAACACTACACAGTGGGCTCAACATTGAGGCAAATTTCAGTTGGGAGGATGTACAGATTAGATTATAAGTAGCAAATAGAGAAATAGCCCTGCAACATTTACCATATAGGGGCCTCCCCCACCCACATTAAAAACCAAACTGGAGTTGAATTTAACCCCATTTAAACCCAAACCCCATTACATCATTTGTGTCTGACGTATACTAGTGATCTGACCTATCTATACTGCCTGCCATTGTGAATTTAAAGGCAATGTCCACCCAAACAAACACCCCCAAAAAATTGTCAGTTACTTGTCGTTACTCCAACTGATATATTTTGCACTTTATTACCTGCATTTCTAACCAGATATTTAAAGGGTAACTCCACCCAGAAAAACAACTTTTTCAAAAATGGATCCTATAATTCAGTGGGAGATAGGATCAGTAGCTGCTATCTCCCAATTCAATTTACAAGCTGAGATCTGCCTGTGTTTATTAATATGATACTGCAGCTCACTGTCTCCCCCTGCTGGCAGTACTCCTGACCAATCTATTTCATTACATATATCGGCATGTGCTGAACACCAGAAAGAGGGGGGAGCTGCCAGCAGGGGGAGACCGAGAGCCAATACACCGATAGTTAGACAAAATGACTGTTAGTGCACATCGTACGCCGCTTGTCAGGGGGCAGGTGTGAAACTGATCACATAGACAGTGACATAGGCCGCACAGTAACAGAAATGTCCCGGTAACAGTATTAACATGAACTGAACTGCATCCCAGGTATTATATGACAATATGGTTTTTAATATAAGATTTGTACCTGTAACAAAAGATAGAAAATGTTTTACCTTTTGAGATATTTACATACCTATACCTCAAGGTTGTATATGGTCATGGGAAAAAAGTGTAAGGAAAATATAAGAGGGTGCACTTTAACATAGGAGTAGCTTTTATAAGGGGGTGTAGCTGATGTATTGGTGCAGCACTCACGGTTGATCATGGTGAATCCTCCCTTGGAAATCTTGCACTTGCTCCTGTTACTTTTCGTTCCCCTTTATAACCCTGGAGAAACAAGGGAATTATTAGACTAAAAAAATCCAATAAGCAGCACTTACTTTGGCCACTAGGTGGTGGCATTGATTTAAAATTGTTAAACAAATCCACTAGCTCACAAAGAGACATACAACTAGACGAAAATACATATTTCAATGTCACCAAATAAGTCGGATGGACATGGAAGTCATTTATCAAAAAAAAAACACTGGGCACGATTTCTAAAATCCGCACTATTTCCATAACCTTGACAAAGCCCTTTTTTTATCTGTATATATTTTGGCCTGAAAGAGGGACAGAATATTGGTGAGAATTTTTGCTGAAACCTACAGATCTCTGTCATACTTTCTTCCAAATTGGACAGTAAATTTCAGTCACACCAACCTGCAAATGTCCAATCTGTTTATTGAGTAGTCTATCAGTCTGAAAGACAGGTCGCAACTGATCGCCAACCATTTGTTCATCCAAATCGGACAAACAAATGATCGGAACTGATCGTGCGGTCCTCTATGGACTGCCCCTTCTCCTGGCCAACTGTTTGAAAGCCTTGAACGGTTGGTGAGGAGGAAGGATTGTATAGTGTGTACCTAGCTTTAGACGTCTTATATTTGTGATTTAACCAACCTGTTTAACACAAATAAAATCAAGTCTTGACTGCATGGGTGAATTTAGGGGTGTCGGGAATCCCCTCTTTCTGCTGTAGTTACCTGCAGTTCTCACACCTTGAGGTCATCAGAAAGTGCAAGGAGTGTCAGTCTGAAGGGGGATTAAAACAATGGGAGCCAAGATACAGACATGAAAAGTGTTACATGTTTGGGGACATGCTTGTGAAGGTTCTCATTCATCCAGGTCATGGTATATCTGTTGTATTCAATTAGATCAACTGGACTTGAAGTTTAGTTCTTGAAGACGTTTCGCTAGTCATCCGACTGGATCTCTCAATTCAGAATGACTTGTACAAGAATCTGTGGCAATTATGTATTCAAGAGAGGT
Organism: Hymenochirus boettgeri; assembly: GCA_019447015.1. NCBI lineage: Eukaryota > Metazoa > Chordata > Amphibia > Anura > Pipidae > Hymenochirus > Hymenochirus boettgeri. The sequence continues at coordinate 71,121,222 of CM033476.1, read as the reverse complement.
GTTAAGGAGGCCATTTATGTGAAAATAAAGAAACCAAGCCTAAATAGAGGTGGGGGGGTTCGACACCAACTGTCTGCCATGTACAATGCTGTTTTAACACCTTACTCTGGGCGTTCCTATAACACCTCTTAGCCACTATCCAATCACACCCTTAACACCTGGCTGTAATATGCTAATTGGGATTTTCCAGGGTACATAATTGCCATAGATTCTTGTACAAGTCATTCTGAATTGAGAAAGCCAGTCGGATGACTAGCGAAATGTCTTCAAGAACTAAACTTCAAGTCCAGTTGATCTAATTGAATACAACAGATATGTTTGGGGACAGGTGTGAAACTGATTTTATATTTCAGCTGTCAATCAAGTTCCTTGCTTTCAAAAACTATTCTTCTGTGAGTAGTTTTACTGTAGCTGGAATGGTGACAGAGTTTTGACAGTTGGAATGCTGTATGCTGTGTGCAGGCTTGACAGTTGGTTTGTGGGGGGAAAAGTCAGGTCGGATGAAAGTGGGAGTGGTTAAAGGAGGAAGGGGGATACTGCTCCTAAATGTGTGCTGGATTGAAGGCATGCAGCAACACACGCAAATCAGAGTAAGTGCTACTTACATGTATTCAATTATAGATTAAGATGAGGCAAAGTCATTTTTTCAGTATAGTGTCCCTTTAAATACCAAAAACTAATACCTTTCTATGATCAATTTCAGGAAGTTAATTTATCAAACAGGGGAATCTCTGCTCCAGGGGGTATGTGTCCAATAACATGAGAGGAACAACACTTTTGAAAAGAATTGGGTGACATCACTTCCTTACTTCTGTGGAAAGCAACAGGTAACATCCTAAAAAAAAGTTACAATTTTCAATGTCGTTCTCCATTAAGCCCTTACATAAAATTGCTGCATATTAATCTGATAAGAACTTTTACAAAAATTTAAAGGGAAAAATACCCACCTAAACAATTCTCCCTCCCCTAATGGAGTGAGGGCAGAGCAGTTTAGACCCTTTCCCTGGGTACAATAAGGGGAGCAGTTGGTTTGGGGGTAGATGTAATTTTAGTTTTCCAGTAATGAATTCTAAATATTAAGAAATATCGAGATATCGAGATATCTTGTCTTGCTTGGCTGGATTGATCCAACATGGCTCAGCTGGAAAGACACAGTCCAATTGATTTTTATTATCCATGTCCTGGTACACACATGCCAATCTTGGACCAATAAGTCCGACCAACATATTTACCAGTTTACAGATCAATATTCCGATTGGTAGCCTGTTGGTTGGAATTACAGTGCTAGTGCCTGGCCGAATATGTGATCTATTGAAATCAAACAGCTGCACTTCACTGCCAAGTCTGATCGAAAAATTGTTCAGGAATAATCAGTTATTTCGTCACACCTGGCATTATCGCACTATTAATGTTCATGTCAAAAAAGCAAAATTTAATCAAACTCGTGGATTAGACCTGATACACTGATTTGTAGTCGAAGATGACATTTCTCTGTGACTGATGGAAGACCATGATTGGCCAAACTTTACCAATATGTCTGATCAAACTTTCAAATTTGAACGAACATACAACCGAGATCTGTTGGTTACGCCAATAATTTCCAACCATATTTCAACCGAACTGACAGAATGATTGTGGCTTCTAGTCAGTAGGAAATATAGGCCTGAGCCTTATGTGTACCAGGCCTTATGGCTGCTTCCTATTTAAGGAATATACAATTTCAGGGATGGCTTTAAAGCAATAGTTCACTTAGAAAGTGAACTGTTTCTTTACTGCATTAGTTGAAGTACGGGAGGTAAAGGAGCTATGCCTTACCTCCCGTTCTTCAGTTCCCAAAATTTAGAAAGAGCCAAGAACGAAGGGAGTGAAATTTACCTTGTGAACAATTCCCGCCGGCTCCACTGACAGGTCCTGACCACTTTGAGTTTAGCTATAGCGCGCATTATTGTGCATGTGTTCTTCAATTAATGCAGTAAAGGAATAGTCCACTTTCTGGGTGAACTATTCCTTTAAAGGGCAAGTCCACCCATAAATCAAAATTTAACATACAGCTGCAGGTAAAGTCCTGCATGGGTCTAATTCTTCAGACCCGCACCCAACCCAACCTTTAAAATCCATACCAAGGTGCAGAAGTTTGTTACTTTGTTCTATGGGAAATTGTCCCTTTGGTGGCTTTGATCTCCGGTTGTAAAACCTACCCAAGCACTACAAGAGTTAAAGTTGAACATAGCTGTCTGTATTCCTATCTACAATGCCATCCGGTATATCATTCTAACTACATTACCCAGTGATCTCTGTAATACCTACCCAGGCACTACAAGTTAAAGTGAACATAGCTATCTGTATTCCATCTCAATGCCATCCTGTATAACATTCTAACTACATTACCCGTGATCTCTGTAATACCTACCCAGGCACACTAAGAGTTAAAGTTGTACATACTGTCTGTATTCCTACCCACAATGTCATCCGGTATATCATTCTAACTACATTGCCCAGTGATCTCTGTAATACTACTACCCAGGCACTACAAGAGTTAAGTTGAACATAGCTATCTGTATCTATCTACAATGCCATCCTGTATAACATTCTAACTACATTACCCAGTGATCTCTGTAATACCTACCCAGCACTACAAGAGTTAAAGTTGAACATAGCTATCTGTATTCCTATCTACAATGCCATCCTGTATAACATTCTAACTACATTACCCAGTGATCTCTGTAATCCTACCCGGCACTACAAGAGTTAAAGTTGAACATAGCTGTCTGTATTCCTATCTCCAATGCCATCCGGTATCATTCTAACTACATTACCAGTGATCACGGTATACCTACCCAGGCACTACAAGAGTTAAGTTGAACATAGCTATCTGTATTCCTATCTACATAGCCATCCTGTATAACATTCTAACTACCTTACCCATTGATCTCTGTAATACTACCACCGGCACTACAAGAGTTAAAGTTTTACATAGCTGTCTGTATTCCTACCCACAATGCCATCCGGTATATCATTCTAACTACATTACCCAGTGATCCTGTAATACCTACCCGGCACTACAAGAGTTAACGTTGTACATGGCTGTCTGTATTCCTATCTACAATGCCATCCGGTATATCATTCTAACTACATTACCCAGTGATCTCTGTAATACCTACCCAGCACTACAAGAGTTAAAGTTGTACATAGCTATCTGTATTCCTATCTACAATGCCATCCGGTATATCATTCAACTACATTACCCAGTGATCTCTGTAATACCTACCCAGGCACACAAGAGTTAAAGTTGAACATAGCTATCTGTATTCCTATCTACAATGCCATCCGGTATATCATCTAACTACATTACCCAGTTGATCTCTGTAATACCTACCCAGGCACTACAAGAGTTAAAGTCGTACATAGCTGTCTGTATTCCTACCCCACAATGCCATCCTGTATAACATTCTAACTACATTACCCAGTGATCCTGTAATACCTACCCAGGCACTACAAGTTAAAGTTGTACATAGCTGTCTGTATTCCTATCCCACAATGCCATCCGGTATTCATTCTAACTCACATTACCCAGTGATCTCTTGTAATACCTACCCAGGCACTACAAGAGTTAAAGTTGTACATAGTCTGTCTGTATTCCTATCTACATGCCCTTCTGTATACATTCTAACTACATTACCCAGTGATCTCTGTAATACCTACCCAGGCACCACAAGAGTTAAAGTTGTACATAGCTGTCTGTATTCCTATCTACAATGCCATTCTGTATAATGTTTTAAGTACATTAGAACTGTTGATAACTCAATATTAATCCAGCCAAAAACACAGTAAGAGGTTGGGAGCTTTTGCATGTAGATCTATTTTCCCTTTATCTGCCATAGTGTGATTTAGTTAAGGTGCTATCCGACCAGACCATTGATGTATAGGATAATAAAAGATAAACACTGTAAATTGCGTCGCTTGGGTCGGGAAGTATTACCGAAGTCTCTTCCCTTCAGCCGCCCCGTATTGACGCATAGCGTAATGGCGTCATCACACGGCTGTCTGTAGCGCGCATAGATGGCGTGGTGATAGCCCAATAGCAAGATAGTTAATAGCCGCACTAAAACATAGAGGGGCAGCGTCTCATTAGAAAAGTAGTCACCGGTCAAACGACAAACAAAACCATGGTCATGATATAATGCAAATAAAAACATACAAACATACAAAGTGACCAAAATGTCAGACAAAATAAATTCAAGTTTAAACAGCATATTCTTAATAAGCAAACATTTAAGTCGTAACATTAGACCAAATACCAAGTATGTGCAAAAGTGTGTAAAATATTACAAAGCTATATTTTGCAAATGTCCAGGTAAAAGAGGCATAGATCCTGATAATGTTCAAGATAAAGAAGATCCTACTCATCAATCCAGGTAAGTAATAGTGAATGGACCCTTCAATTTCACTGGCACACCTCCAGTGAGTATCTGGTGTTATCTGGTAATATACCCAATCTCCACAGATATCCAAGTAAGTAAAACACTTTTGGAATCCAATATATGTATGGTCATGAAATTTGAAACCAGAAATATGTAGAATGGACAGATGGTGTGATGAAATAATGGTCACCAAATATGCGCGGAAGGAGATCAATACAGATGCAGAGAAACATAATCCAGATGAAGGTCCAGACCAAATGGTGGGGCAGAAAAAGTATATGTCAGAGATCCAGAACAGTATATGTCAGAGATCCAGAAGGGAGAGAAAGGGAGAGATATATCCACAGAGTAATCCAAGAAGAGACCAGGAGACAATCCGGAGACCCAATTTTTATGGGTTGAAATTCATGTGAAAGACAGGAAGAAGTGGGGCCCCACTCCATTTGTTGTAATCCACAAAAAGAAAAAGAATATTCCATATGAAGTTCTTAAAGAGTTCCATCACGAGTACTGGAAAATAAACAATACATTACATATTACATTAGAGGAGACTCTCCCTTAAGGTGCCATACATCTGTGCGATATTACTTACCCGACCCGAGCGCTCACACGATGTTCATCGATCCTACTGGAACCGCCTCTCCCGATCTTATATTCGACCGAAATGCGATCGCAAAATCCCATTCATTTTGCAATCGTATTCGGTCGAATATAGATCGGGAGAGGCTCATTTACCTCCTGTTCTTCAATAAAACTGACTACAAAATGGATTTTACCAGTGGAGATCCCCTTTCAAGTACATTCTTACTGTCCCTTGGCTCTGTATTTAAATTTTAGGCTGGGTACACACCAGCAGATTTTTCAGCCGACCGACCATTCACCGGCACTTTCGGTCAGTCTGTGGCCAAATATCTGCTGGTGTGTTGGCGGGCGGCCATGACCGGCCTTGATCATTCGTTCGTCTGGACCGGACGAATGAACAATCGGACATGTTGGTAGATTCCGATCGATCGGGCGGTTCCCTATGTGACCGGACGATCGATTGATTGCAAATTCGGCAGCGGACGAATTTGCCGCGACCGACAGACATTTGTCCTCGTAGCAAGCACTCGGCCGGGCCTATAGTCCCTCAGTGTGTACCCAGCCTTAGTAGTCTTAGTAGAAACCCTGTGGGCCAGTCCAATACTGCATTATAAATGTGTAAGGTGACGTATTATTGTCTCTTCATGATGTGTAGACAACGGCATTGTGCCCTCAATTAGCTGATAATTGGAACTGCAGGGACTCCTGTATTGCAAATGAAGACTGCTGATTTAATATCTTATATGTTTACCATCTGCTCTATTAGTCTTTTATATATTTATATATTGTGATTCCCTTTGTCATAGACACTTGAACGACTATAATTAAAAGATTTTACATGTGGTCCACATTAGTTGAAAACCCTAAAGTCTGTTCCTACATCCAGGTGAGTTTTAATCTCTAAAGACTGGTACACGCGTTCCAATTCTTCCTCCTGATCGACCGTTTGGAAGGACTGTCAGTCCTTCCCAGTACCCTATATAGGGAGAATGCTTGTGATTGGGTATAGCCACCACTATAAAGATGTTACAGAGTGGTACTGTATGTATCCAGCTTTAGCTGGCCTACTGGTTTGGCCGGTGGTAGGGAGAGGTTAAAAAAAATAAGGCAACGATCTGTGGTGCTAGATTGCTACATTACCTTTATTTAAGTGCTTTATCAGAGAAATCATTTTACCATATTAGACTGTAGGGATTCCGATCCTTATGTATCAAGTAACAAACCACATGTACTCTAACCATCCATAATTTAAATATACATATTCCTAACCTCCGTATGAAACTTCATTTCTGTCATTTTCATTTATCCCCCTGCTTGTTATACTCTGATTTTATAACGTACACTAGTGGCCCTTTATAAATAAAGTTATTGATACATACCAGATTATATTTCAGGTTGTGTATTAGCTAAATAAAAGTCTAATGAACTACTCTGGTAATTCATGTGCTTCTCTGCAGAGCAGCACGTTCTAAATGTCTTCATATTATTGTTACTATAAATAACATATTATAATAATCGAAAATTCATTCCGTTTTGGATTTTCGGGATTTTCCCGAGATCCGGGAATCCGAAAAAACGGAACGAAACTGAGTTTGCCATCTCTAGTTATGAGTGCTATTACCTGCAAGTACCTGGGGCAGGGAGGTAGAATTGGTAACTCCTACTTCCCAATATCGTTTGGGATAGTAGTCCAACATAAAGAATACTGCTGGAAAGTCCACAATACTAACCTGGCCAGTCGTCTTATTTGGACAAAAGAACGACCAGCATGGCATCAGTTGGAGGCAGAGAAGGTGCAGAAAACTGGAAAAATCGGGTGGGCCTTGCGTGTACTTAGCCTTAAAGGGCATCTATACAGAAAAATAGGGTTATTTTAAATTGACCATAACTAGAAACTATAATTCTTCACAATCACCACGCTATCGTTTTTATGTTGATCTGCCCCCTATTTGTTTAGATATCCAATCTAAAACCTCTTATATTTCAGCTGTCAATCAAGTTCCTTGCTCTCAAAAACTATTCTCTGTGAGTTGCAAGGCTCGTACACACGCACGATGTCATCCTGACCCCGACCCCCTGCACGTGCTACACAGAACGGCCGTTTCGGCTGAAAATCGTGTGTGTATGCGTCTGTTTGAGGGTCTTTCGTTCATCCACCCGGCGGCCGTTCGTCGCATGTAGCTGTCGGGGGTCGCGACCATACAGTGTGTGTGTACGAACCTTTACGTAGCTGGAATGGTGACAGAGTTTTGTCAGTTGGAATGCTGTATGCTGTTGGCAGCTTGACAGTTGGTTTGTGGGAAAAAAGTCAGATGGAAGTGGGGGTGGTTAAAAGAGGGAGGGGGGATACTGCTCCTTAAAGGGGAAGTTCAGTGTAAATACATATGCTTTTAAGAAAAAAGAGCAATATTTTTCCATGCCAATAACCTTAACCTCCCCATCCAGCATTTTGTTCGGTATAAATAAATGTTTCCGAAATACTGACTTCCTGTTTGGAGGACCCCTAAGAGAGACTGTTATCAACCCAGCACCTGGGTTGATTCAGTTGCTCAGTAGGATCTGAGCATGTTGGACTCATCCAACAGCCAATCAGTAGAAATTACTGTTAGGAACATTCCAAGGAAGTGGTGCATTCTGGGAAGAAGAAGGACCGTTAGAACCTGAAATGTCAGCTCACTAATGTCAACAGCAGGGAACAGCAAGGGGCTCAATTCAACAGATTTTTTAGAATGGGAGACAATATGTAAAATAACTAGGTATGTGTAATATAAACTAATCATTCTTAAATCTTGATATTTTCCACTGAACATTCCCTTTAACAAAATGTGTGCAGGATTGAAGGCATGCAGCAACACACACCACCTCAGAGTAAGTGCTACTTACATGTATTTAATTATAGATTAAGATGAGGCAAGTAATTTTTTCAGTATAGTGTCCCTTAAGCTTCGCACACACTGCTATTGAGAAGCCGACCCGCGGTGCACCTGAACGCCCGTTTCGACATCATTTAATGATACTCTGCCAAAGCGGCTGTTCGTCCTACAGTCGAACCTTTATGTTTGTAGCTACTGTCTATAGAGGGAGCTGTCTATAGATAAAGGCATTGCCGTTCTGAGATAAATAATAATACAATGACCTCTTTTGGACCTGATTTTTCTTTTCTTCTCTTTAAAAGGGAAACTAAAGAAGGCTGCATGGAACTCCCAATGAGAAGTAATCCGTATATTACACTGTAGGTAGCATTTATTTCTTATAATACATAAGGCCAGCCCAAAAAATAAATAAATAAACAGCACAATATTATTATGTGAAGTAGTTTCTTTTCTCACCTCAGGTCAACCAGGATTAATCCTTTGCGGTTTTTACCCACAATAAAGTGTGCTTGCAGAGAGCGTTCCCTTAGGAAAGGCGTCCGGTCCGCTCTATCTCTCTGCACCACGCAGCTAAAAACTCAATGAGTTACTTTTTAATGTCAGTTTTACTTTTTTTTAAAAAACATTATGGGGTTGGAACAGTGGATGGGCTAAAGAGTGTGTTAAGAAATATTATTTATATATAACTAGACATTAAGCCTGTTCAAATAACAGGCACTAGAAGCCCAGAGTGCCTCCATCCTCCATGTCCCAAGGCCACAGTTCCCTCTTGGTGTCCCAGACCCAGGGTCCCCCCTCTGTCCAAGACGCAGGGCCCCCCCTCTGCCCCAGACCCAGGGCCCCCGTCTGTCCCAGACCCAGTGCCCCCCCCTCTCTGTCCCAACCCAGGGTCCCGCCTCGGTCCCAGAAATAGAAACAACGATTAGGGCACTGAAAGTGTATGTACCTATGTAGGGAGGTGCTAGACGCAGGAAAACACTAGGAAAAATAAGTAAGAGAAAAGGACTGGTCTGCAAACCTCTAACTAGAAAAAGGCAAATATCATCTGTAAAGCTAAAAATCCTTTATTGTAATACACAGGGATAAATTCATAAAAACAATTTTAAAATTCCCAGTATCCTCTTTGAGTATAATAAATGTAAACAACCAACAACTGTGCAAAATGAGTATCAAAGTGAGTTAACCCAAATCAGTCAGATGATAGCTGTAATACCAGTCGGTCTACACATGGGGGTTACCCTACTTACGACCAAAATGGAAACACAGTGCAAGGAAGAGAAAGTGGGATAAAATCGGATCCTAACTTCACATGATAGGACCGTTTCGCTCCGCCTCTGTCTCACGGGAGCTTTCTCAGCTACAGCCTATATCTGTCTCTCCTCCCCTTAAATAGCATTGCGCCGTAACAAGCGCGTGACGTCCACTGCCTCGCGAGGTACGCTGTTTGTGTCCTGGAGCTATTTATAGGCTGTTCTACAACATGTGATCTCGGAAAGTCAAAGTTAACTCTTTAACAACCCTGCCTACTTGCCTGTAGTCGGAGTTTTAGCTGGAATGCATATCTACAGAAACAATATTAATATATTTTTGTACAATTTAGAACATACTACAAGGTACCTATGTAAACAAAGTTGCATTAATAACATCAACTTGTTTAAAAATGCATAGTAACTTTTTGAGATCTGAAAAGTGTATTAATAGCATGAATGTTTTAACAATGAATAGTAACCCTTGATAGCGAGATATCCTAACAACACCAAAATTCATACATCTGTGCAAATCCAACGTTGAAGAGCTGTTAGTGGAACAAAGTAGATATCTTGTGATGAGGATACACTGATTATAATTATTAACCCTTGTCCTGCCGGAATGTCTAACTGAAGAGGGCACAAGTGAAATGTTCGACGGGAGGACAGCATCCGCTATTCTCAATCCCCCCAAAACCAATTACCTTGCCAAATGCAGAGTTACATTATCCTTGAAAGGGAGGAGGAAGAATTATTTTTGGAGAAAAGAGTTAATAATAATATCCAATCTTCCAGTGCTTTGGGTCCAACAGGTGACACATGAAAAGAAGGTAAGTGCAGCCTTCCAAGTGTTCATGAGTTCAACAAGTATCTCTCGATGAAAAGGTGAGTACAATAGAAGAAAATGCTTATCCAGTCCTATAGTGTTCCCATTTAATCCAATGTACCCGAAGATGACAAAACACAGTGTATCTTCCAGGATAGTGTGGATTTCAAAGTTCATGGAAAGGTACTCTCATTCAGCAGGTGGCGGGTCAATGCGACCCCTGATATCCAGCAGTATTCAGGTAGGTAAAGAAATACCCCATCGAATCCTATCCCATTCAACAGAGGAACTATAAAAGGTATTGTCCACCAGGTCAAATGAATTGTACTGGCAAAATCCGATGGATACAAGTGACCAAAGGTCTGTAAAATACAAGATTATTAAATAAATACAGTATAATCGATCTCTTGATTCAATCCTCCTGGAAAAAGAGTCTTAGTCTGAAAATCCACTCAGTTTCTTTCTGTAATAGTTTACGTTCTAAATCACCACCTCTAAAGTGCTGTCTTAACGAATCAATTTCAAAGCACTGTAACCCTTTGGTCTGTCCCCCATGATGTATAAAGGAAATGCTCTGCCAGAGTAGTTAAAGTTTTATTGGCCTGTTGGTCTCTGTTGCCAGTCTTATATGGGACAAGTGTCTCGATAATCTATGTCGTAGTTGTTGTGTAGTTTCTCCAATATACAACTTGGAACAGGGACATTTTATACAATAAATGACATTTTTTTCGTCTTGCAATTAATAAAGGGTTTAATGTCGTACCTTCTAAGGTTCTCGCTGTCCCAAAAATGGTCTGTCCGTGTCACGTGAGTGCAGCAACTGCAGTCTCCACAGGGATATGTGCCCCTCAATTTCATACCCATACCTATCCGGTTACTGGGTCTCTCGAAATGACTTCTGTCAACTCATCGGCTAAATTCCTAGCCCTTTTAGCTGTCAATTGTGGATGTGGTGGAATGAACTGTGAAATGATAGGATCTGAGGTAAGTACCTGCCAATTACGCTGTAAAGCCTGTCTAATACCCCCCCATTCTTGATTAAAGGTAGTCACAAATCTTACCCTATTATCATTAGCTCTTCTTTTTGTTTCTAAAAGCGAATGTTGGGATAATCTTGTTGCGTGTGCACGGTGTTTGGTGAGCAAGCTCTTTGGGTAGCCCCTTTCACGAAATCTGGCAAAGAGATCATCTGCTTCTCTTCCAAAGTCACTGTCCTTCGTGCAATTCCTCCTCACCCTCAGGAACTGCCCCTTGGGTATACCATTGAGCAGTTCCCTCGGGTGCGCGCTCTGGAAGTGCAGAAGGGAGTTAGTGGCAGTTTTTTTGCGATATAATGTCGTAGCTAATTTATTCTGGCTCAAAATAACACTCACATCCAGAAAATTGACAGCCTTGTCTGATATCTCTCTCGTAAGGAAAATATTCAGTTCATTGATATTAAGTTGATCAAGCAACTTCGGTCTGTCCCCCTGCCATAAAATAAAAATGTCGTCTATATAACGCAACCAAAGAAGTACATGTTGGGTATGCACAGCCATGGGTCCAGAGAATACGCTTTCCCTCTCCCACCATCCCAAAAAGAGGTTGGCGTAAGAGGGCGCGCACTTGGCGCCCATGGGCATTGCCTTTGATTTGTTTATAATATTGCTTATCGAAGTAAAGGCATTATGTCTCAAAATGAGTCCGAAGACAGATAGCGTTACACTTAAGGAGAAACATGAACTGATATTGAAGCTTCTGGACTTCATTTTGAGACATAATGCCTTTACTTTCGATAAGCAATATTATAAACAAATCAAAGGCACTGCCATGGGCGCCAAGTGCGCGCCCTCTTACGCCAACCTCTTTTTGGGATGGTGGGAGAGGGAATGCGTATTCTCTGGACCCATGGCAGTGCATACCCAACATGTACTTCTTTGGTTGCGTTATATAGACGACATTTTTAGTTTATTTTATGGCAGGGGACAGACCGAAGTTGCTTGATCAACTTAATATCAATGAACTGAATATTTTCCTTACGAGAGAGATATCGACAAGGCTGTCAATTTTCTGGATGTGAGTGTTATTTTGAGCCAGAATAAATTAGCTACGACATTATATCGCAAAAAAAACTGCCACAACTCCCTTCTGCACTTCCAGAGCGCGCACCGAGGGAACTGCTCAATGGTATACCCAAGGGGCAGTTCCTGAGGGTGAGAGGAATTGCACGAAGGACAGTGACTTTGGAAGAGAAGAGATGATCTCTTTGCCAGATTTCGTGAAAGGGGCTACCCAAAGAGCTTGCTCACCAAACACCGTGCACACGCAACAAGATTATCCCAACATTCGCTTTTAGAAACAAAAAGAAGAGCTAATGATAATAGGGTAAGATTTGTGACTACCTTTAATCAAGAATGGGGGGGTATTAGACAGGCTTTACAGCGTAATTGGCAGGTACTTACCTCAGATCCTATCATTTCACAGTTCATTCCACCACATCCACAATTGACAGCTAAAAGGGCTAGGAATTTAGCCGATGAGTTGACAGAAGTCATTTCGAGAGACCCAGTAACCGGATAGGTATGGGTATGAAATTGAGGGGCACATATCCCTGTGGAGACTGCAGTTGCTGCACTCACGTGACACGGACAGACCATTTTTGGGACAGCGAGAACCTTAGAAGGTACGACATTAAACCCTTTATTAATTGCAAGACGAAAAAAATGTCATTTATTGTATAAAATGTCCCTGTTCCAAGTTGTATATTGGAGAAACTACACAACAAACGACATAGATTATCGAGACACTTGTCCCATATAAGACTGGCAACAGAGACCAACAGGCCAATAAAACTTTAACTACTTGGTCAGAGAATTTCCTTATACATCATGGGGGACAGACCAAAGGGTTACAGTGCTTTGGAATTGATTCGTTAAGACAACACTTTAGAGGTGGTGATTTAGAACGTAAACTATTACAGAAAGAAACTGAGTGGATTTTCAGACTAAAGACTCTTTTTCCAGGAGGATTGAATCAAGAGATCGATTATACTGTATTTATTTAATAATCTTGTATTTTACAGACCTTTGGTCACTTGTATCCATCGGATTTTGCCAGTACAATTCATTTGACCCTGGTGGACAATACCTTTTACAGTTCCTCTGTTGAATGGGATAGGATTCGATGGGGTATTTCTTTACCTACCTGAATACTGCTGGATATCAGGGGTCGCATTGACCCGCCACCTGCTGAATGAGAGTACCTTTCCATGAACTTTGAAATCCACACTATCCTGGAAGATATACTGTGTTTTGTCATCTTCGGGTACATTTGGATTAAATGTGAACACTATAGGACTGGATAAGCATTTTCTTCTATTGTACTCACCTTTTCATCGAGAGATACTTGTTGAACTCATGAACACTTGGAAGGCTGCACTTACCTTCTTTTCATGTGTCACCTGTTGGACCCATAAGCACTTGGAAGATTGGATATTATTATTAACTCTTTTCTCCAAAAATAATTCTTCCTCCTCCCTTCCAAGGATAATGTAACTCTGCATTTGGCGGTAATTGGTTTTGGGGGGGATTGAGACTAGCGGATGCTGTCTCTCCCGTCGAACATTTCACTTGTGCCCTCTTCAGTTAGACATTCCGGCAGGACAAGGGTTAATAATTATAATCAAGTGTATCCTCATCACAAGATATCTACTTTGTTCCACTAACAGCTTCTAACGTTTGGATTTGCACAGATGTATGAATTTTGGTGTTGTTAGGATATCTCGCTATCAAGGGTTACTATTCATTGTTAAAACATTCATGCTATTAATACACTTTTCATGATCTCAAAAAGTTACTATGCATTTTTAAACAAGTTGATGTTATTAATGCAACTTTGTTTACATAGGTACCTTGTAGTATGTTCTAAATTGTACAAAATTATATTAATATTGTTTTCTGTAGATATGCTTATTCCAGCTAAAACTCCGACTACAGGCAAGTAGGCAGGGTTGTTTAAAGAGTTAACTTTGACTTTCCGAGATCACATGTTGTAGACAGCCTATCAAATAGCTCCAGGACACAAACAGCGTTACCTCGCGAGGCAGTGACGTCACGCGCTTGTTACGGCGCAATGCTATTTAAGGGGAGGAGAGACAGATATAGGCTGTAGCTGAGAAAGCTCCCGTGAGACAGAGGCGGAGCGAAACGCGTCCTATCATGTGAAGTTAGGATCCGATTTTATCCCACTTTCTCTTCCTTGCACTGTGTTTCCATTTTGGTCGTAAGTAGGGTAACCCCCATGATGTAGACCGACTGGTATTACAGCTATCATCTGACTGATTTGGGTTAACTCACTTTGATACTCATTTTGCACACTTGTTGGTTGTTTACATTTATTATACTCAAAGAGGATACTGGGAATTTTTTAAAATTGTTTTTAATGAATTTATCCCTGTGTATTACAATAAAGGATTTTTAGCTTTACAGATGATATTTGCCTTTTTCTAGTTAGAGTGTTGCAGACCAGGTCCTTTTCTCTTACTTATTTTTCCTAGTGTTTTCCTGCGTCTAGCACCTCCCTACATAGGTACATACACTTTCAGTGCCCTAATCGTTGTTTCTATTTCTGGGACCGATGCGGGACCCTGGGTCTGGGACAGAGAGGGGGGGGCACTGGGTCTGGGACAGACGGGGGCCCTGGGTCTGGGGCAGAGGGGGGGCCCTGCGTCTTGGACAGAGGGGGGACCCTGGGTCTGGGACACCAAGAGGGAACTGTGGCCTTGGGACATGGAGGATGGAGGCACTCTGGGCTTCTAGTGCCTGTTATTGTAACAGGCTTAATGTCTAGTTATATATAAATATATATTTCTTAACACACTCTTTAGCCCATCCACTGTTCCAACCCCATAATGTTTTTTTAAAAAAAAGTAAAACTGACATTTAAAAAGTAACTCATTGAGTTTTTAGCTGCGTGGTGCAGAGAGATAGAGCGGACCGGACGCCTTTCCTAAGGGAACGCTCTCTGCAAGCACACTTTATTGTGGGTAAAAACCGCAAAGGATTAATCCTGGTTGACCTGAGGTTGAGAAAAGAAACTACTTCACATAATAATATTGTGCTGTTTATTTATTTATTTTTTGGGCTGGCCTTATGTATTATAAGAAATAATATGCTACCTACAGTGTAATATACGGATTTACTTCTCATTGGAGTTCCATGCAGCCTTCTTTAGTTTCCCTTTTAAAGAGAAGAAAAGACAAAATCAGGTCCAAAAGAGGTCATTGTATTATTATTTATCTCAGAACGGCAATGCCTTTATCTATAGACAGCTCCCTCTATAGACAGTAGCTACAAACATAAAGGTTCGACTGTAGGACGAACAGCCGCTTTGGCAGAGTATCATTAAATGATGTCCGAAACGGGCGTTCAGGTGCACCGCGGGTCGGCTTCTCAATAGCATGTGTGTGCGAAGCTTAAAGGGACACTATACTGAAAAAATTACTTTGCCTCATCTTAATCTATAATTAAATACATGTAAGTAGCACTTACTCTGAGGTGTGTGTGTTGCTGCATGCCTTCAATCCTGCACACATTTTGTTAAAGGGAATGTTCAGTGGAAAATATCAAGATTTTAAGAATGATTAGTTTATATTACACATACCTAGTTATTTTACATATTGTCTCCCATTCTAAAAAATCAGTTGAATTGATGCCCCTTGCTGTTCCCTGCTGTTGACATTAGTGAGCTGACATTTCAGATTCTAACGGTCCTTCTTCTTCCCAGAATGCACCACTTCCTTGGAATGTTCCTAACAGTAATTTCTACTGATTGGCTGTTGGATGGGTCAAACATGCTCAGATCTCTACTGAGCGACTGAATCAACCCAGGTGCTGGGTTGATAACAGTCTCTCTTAGGGGTCCTCCAAACAGGAAGTCAGTATTTCGGAAACATTTATTTATACACAGACAAAATGCTGGATGGGCAGGTTAAGGTTATTGGCATGGAAAAATATTGCTCTTTTTTCTTAAAAGCATATGTATTTACACTGAACTTCCCCTTTAAGGAGCAGTATCCCCCCTCCCTCTTTTAACCACCCCCACTTCCATCTGACTTTTTTCCCACAAACCAACTGTCAAGCCTGCACACAGCATACAGCATTCCAACTGACAAAACTCTGTCACCATTCCAGCTACAGTAAAGGTTCGTACACACACTCCGTATGGTCGCGACCCCCGACAGCTACATGCGACGAACGGCCGCCGGGTGGATGAACGAAAGACCCTCAACAGAACGCATACACACACGATTTTCAGCCGAAACGGCCGTTCTGTGTAGCACGTGCAGGGGGTCGCGGGTCAGGATGCACATCGTGCGTGTGTACGAGCCTTGCAACTCACAGGAGAATAGTTTTTGAGAGCAAGGAACTTGATTGACAGCTGAAATATAAGAGGTTTTAGATTGGATATCTAAACAAATAGGGGGCAGATCAACATAAAAACGATAGCGTGGTGATTGTGAAGAATTATAGTTTCTAGTTATGGTCAATTTAAAATAACCTATTTTTCTGTATAGATGCCCTTTAAGGCTAAGTACACGCAAGGCCCACCCGATTTTTCCAGTTTTCTGCACCTTCTCTGCCTCCAACTGATGCCATGCTGGTCGTTCTTTTGTCCAAATAAGACGACTGGCCAGGTTAGTATTGTGGACTTTCCAGCAGTATTCTTTATGTTGGCACTACTATCCCAAACGATATTGGGAAGTAGGAGTTACCAATTCTACCTCCCTGCCCCAGGTACTTGCAGGTAATAGCACTCATAACTAGAGATGGCCAAAACTCAGTTTCGTTCCGTTTTTTCGGATTCCCGGATCTCGGGAAAATCCCGAAAATCCAAAAACGGAATGAATTTTCGATTATTATTAATATGTTATTTATAGTAACATTATAATATGAAGACATTTAGAACGTGCTGCTCTGCAGAGAAGCACATGAATTACAGAGTAGTTCATTAGACTTTTATTTAGCTTAATACACAACCTGAAATATAATCTGGTATGTATCAATAACTTTATTTATAAAGGGCCACTAGTGTACGTTATAAAATACAGAGTATACAAGCAGGGGGATAAATGAAAATGACAGAAATGAAGTTTCATACGGAGGTTAGGAATATGTATATTTAAATTATGGATGGTTAGAGATACATGTGGTTTGTTACTTGATACATAAGGATCGGAATCCCTACAGTCTAATATGGTAAAATGATTTCTCTGATAAAGCACTTAAATAAAGGTAATGTAGCAATCTAGCACCACAGATCGTTGCCTTATTTTTTTTAACCTCTCCCTACCACCGGCCAAACCAGTAGGCCAGCTAAAGCTGGATACATACAGTACCACTCTGTAACATCTTTATAGTGGTGGCTATACCCAATCACAAGCATTCTCCCTATATAGGGTACTGGGAAGGACTGACAGTCCTTCCAAACGGTCGATCAGGAGGAAGAATTGGAACGCGTGTACCAGTCTTTAGAGATTAAAACTCACCTGGATGTAGGAACAGACTTTAGGGTTTTCAACTAATGTGGACCACATGTAAAATCTTTTAATTATAGTCGTTCAAGTGTCTATGACAAAGGGAATCACAATATATAAATATATAAAAGACTATATAGAGCAGATGGTAAACATATAAGATATTAAATCAGCAGTCTTCATTTGCAATACAGGAGTCCCTGCAGTTCCAATTATCAGCTAATTGAGGGCACAATGCCGTTGTCTACACATCATGAAGAGACAATAATACGTCACCTTACACATTTATAATGCAGTATTGGACTGGCCCACAGGGTTTCTACTAAGCCTACTAAGGCTGGGTACACACTGAGGGACTATTAGTCCCGGCCGAGTGCTTGCTACGAGGACAAATGTCTGTCGGTCGCGGCAAATTCGTCCGCTGCCGAATTTGCAATCAATCGATCGTCCGGTCACATAGGGAACCGCCCGATCGATCGGAATCTACCAACATGTCCGATTGTTCATTCGTCCGGTCCAGACGAACGAATGATCAAGGCCGGTCATGGCCGCCCGCCCAACACACCAGCAGATATTTTCGGCCAACCGACTGACCGAAAGTGCCGTGAATTGGTCGGTCGGCTGAAAATATCTGCTGGTGTGTACCCAGCCTAAAATTTAAATACAGAGCCAAAGGGACAGTAAGAAATGTACTTGAAAGGGGATCTCCACTGGTAAAATCCATTTTTGTAGTCAGTTTTATTGAAGAACAGGAGGTAAATGAGCCTCTCCCGATCTTATATTCGACCGACATACGATTGCAAAATGAATGGGATTTTGCGATCGCATTTCGGTCGAATATAAGATCGGGAGAGGCGGTTCCAGTAGGATCGATGAACATCGTGTGAGCGCTCGGTCGGGTAAGTAATATCGCACAGATGTATGGCCACCTTAAGGGAGAGTCTCCTCTAATGTAATATGTAATGTATTTGTTTATTTTCCAGATACTCGTGATGGAACTCTTTAAGAACTTCATATGGAATATTCTTTTTCTTTTTGTGGATTACAACAAATGGAGTGGGGCCCCACTTCTTCCTGTCTTTCACATGAATTTCTAACCCATAAAAATTGGGTCTCCGGATTGTCTCCTGGATCTCTCTTCTTGGATTACTCTGTGGATATATCTCTCCCTTTCTCTCCCTTCTGGATCTCTGACATATACCTTCTGGATCTCTGACATATACTTTTTCTGCCACACATTTGGTCTGGACCTTCATCTGGATTATGTTTCTCTGCATCTGTATTGATCTCCTTCCGCGCATATTTGGTGACCATTATTTCATCACCACCATCTGTCCATTCTACATATTTTCTGGTTTCATAATTTCATGACCATACATATATTGGCACTTATCCAAAAGTGTTTTACTTACTTGGATATCTGTGGAGATTGGTATATTACCAGATAACACCAGATACTCACTGGAGGTGTGCCAGTGAAATTGAAGGGTCCATTCACTATTACTTACCTGGATTGATGAGTAGGATCTTCTTTATCTTGAACATTATCAGGATCTATGCCTCTTTTACCTGGACATTTGCAAAATATAGCTTTGTAATATTTTACACCTTTTGCACATACTTGGTATTTGGTCTAATGTACGACTTAAATGTTTGCTTATTAAGAATATGCTGTTTAAACTTGAATTATTATTTTGTCTGACATTTTGGTCACTTTGTATGTTTGTATGTTTTTATTTGCATTATATCATGACCATGGTTTTGTTTGTCGTTTGACCGGTGACTACTTTTCTAATGAGACGCTGCCCCCTCTAGTGTTTAGTGCGGCTATTAACTATCTTGCTACTTGGGCTATCACCACGCCATCTATGCGCGCTACAGACAGCCGTGTGATGACGCCATTACGCTTATGCGTCAATACGGGGCGCACGGGTGTCCCATTTAAGCGTCCATGCTACTGGTCTCAGCACGCTGTTGAGAAAGTCCGTTTGGACGAAACGCGTTCGGCGTTGCTCAATACCTGGTTCTTCGGTGTTCTTCTACTTGAGTCCTCTCCACCCATCGGGACCCCCCGATGTTGTGTCGCCATTCATGCAGCACCCCTGACAGCCAAGTAAGGTTTTGACCGTAATTAGGCCCTTATGACTGTTGGATCAGGACTTTGCATATTTGCTATACTAACTTGTAGAGGTTCATACCGAGATGTGACATGTTTTTAGAATTTTTAGAATTTTTAACTTCTATCTATTTCTATATATGTACCCCCGATTTTGACCTTTATGGGTCGACTAATAAAGGGTTTTTACTTATATACAGAACTATTGAGTGCGGTACTTCTTTCTTCTTCTTTTCTGGTTTCCTCTAATGTAATAGGCCGATAGCAGTTTCTGTTGCATTGTGACTGGCTGTAAAGATTTTGCGTGATCATAAATCTATTAGCTGGTGTTAAAAAGCTTCCGTTATTATTGTGTCTTTGGGATACCTGTGCAGTCACTCCAACCCCATCTTAAAGTCATGCCAACCCCATCTTAAAGTCACGCCAACCTTTTATTATCCAGCAGGGCATTTCCCTGTAAGTAGCTTGGGCTTTTGTATAGTATTTATATAGGATTGGGACCTCATGTCTGAAGGCCAGGCTTGTCATAAGGTGCATTAAATGGCCGACAGTGCAATATTAGTGTCCAGCACCATCCGGCATTACTCTGCTGGAGTTTTCCAATAACAATCCCCCCCACATACATGACCACTTTGAGAGGGAGAAGCAATCAGGATCACTCTCCCAGCCTATTCACCGGAACACCGATACATTCTATTAAATAGTAAGCACTGCATTCCTAGAATAATGAATTTGTAATATTTATACAATATGGATTTGTATAGTTAAAATCAAAAAAATGTAAATACTCCAAAAACAAAAAATAAGTCCCCAAGGTACAAGGCTATAACAGGGTTGTATAACTGGAGCCACAGAAGTCCAAGGATCAGTGGGGCAGATGGACTTTGGATCACAAGAAAGGATAAACGTTCTTGATGAAAAATGCCAAAGCAGAATAGGACTTCCAAGGTACACTGGGAGATGCATTCTGAGGCCAGAGGTTTAATGTCTATAGCCAGGACCCATAGAGGTTGCTGCAGACGAAAAAGGGAAAGACCAAGTTGGGATGCAAAGGTTGAGTCAATAAAATTCCCTGCTGCCCCGGAATCAACAAAGGCCTGAGTAGAAAATGATTGAGAATGAAAGCATATAGTGACTGGCAGGAAGAGTTTGAGTGGTTCACATCTAGTAGGAGACTTGAGATTACCAAGAAGGAGCTCCTTCTAGGTCCTGGAGTTTCCCGACTTCAAGGGGCAATTTTTGACAAAGTGCCCTTGTCCAGCACAATAAAGGCAAAGTCCATTAGTACGTCTACAAAGTTTTTCTTCAGAGGAAAGATGGGTGCTGCCAATCTGCATAGGCTCGTCTGCAGAAGGGACTAAGGGAGGAGAGAGTCGGACAGGATGAGTGAAGGTTTTAGGAGTGTTGTAGCGAGCCGTAGATCTCTTTGCCGTCGCTCATGGAAATGGGTGTCAATTTGGATATAGAGGGTGATCAGCTCTTCCAGAAGGACAGGCAATTCTCTAGAAACTAGGTCATCCTTAAGGCGGTCTGAAAGTCCCTGCATACAAGTTGCAGTACGTGCTTCGTTATTCCAGGACATCTCCACAGCAAGAGTACGAAATTCAATGGCGTACTGTCCCACTGAGCTAGAGCCTTGACGGAGTTGCATTAAGCGGGATGAGCAGCCAAAGATCTTCCTGGAGCGTCAAAAACTTTGCGGAACATATCCAAGAAGGCTGTAATATTATTAATTATGGGATCGTCTTTCTCCCATAAGGGGGAGGCCCAAGCAAGGCGATGATATAGCCAACCTTGACACGGTCAGAGACAAAATTAGATGGCTGAAGTTCCAATTGAATCCGGCACTGGTTTAAAAATCTTCGGCAGGCTTGGGCATTACTGTCAAAGCGGGAAGGTGAAGGTATACGGGGCTCTCTATGAAGTGCAGGGTCGACAGGAACAGATGGCACCGGAGCTGGCATAGGAATGGGAGCCGGAGACGGGGAAAGTCGAGCAGCAAGAGTGTCCATGTATTGGGCCAACTGCACTTGATGATGTTCAAATACATCTATGCGTTTAAAAAATGCCTGGAGAGTTTTACCCAAATCTACCATGGCCTTCTCAGGTGTTTCCATGGCCTGATTGTACTGTAACAAAATTCGGATGGACGGACGGGGTACTTACAGGTACGCTTTCAGGAGGAGATCTAGGACTGAAGGCTATATACAGGAGCAGATGAGGCTGAAGAAAAATATATATCTATTTCACGGCGGTGTGTGCACACCTTAAAAAGTAAAAAATATACCACAGGTAGCGGGGGTTTAAAATGGATTCATACTGCACCGTGCTCTTGTCATGTTAGACCGGGCATCTATCGTAAGTATTGTAACTATTGTAAGTATTTACGTGTTCCTCCTAGACCGACACCGGCTTCAGGCAGATAGACAAGCACATCCAAGTACTGGTTAAACCTCCCACAACTCTCGTGGTCACGTCTCCACGTCACTCCGTTCCAACTGCTACGCGTTTCGCTGTTCCCAGCTTCGTCGTTACTCATGTCCTTTATAAGCCTCTCCCACTCCATCCGCCAATCACATCTGTTCATCATAAAGAGCTATAAATTAACCCTATATTCGCTCTTTTTAGGTAGCGATCCACTTTAGAAGATGTAATTCCATAATCTGTATCCATCTTTCAATCTTTCTTCCCTGCCCTCTATCTTATTATTTTTATGCAGCCATAATCCTTTATTGAACGGTAGCTTTACAATAATCAGTGATCATTTCCAATACCTTCCTATGCTCAATGGTATATAGAGATATCAATATCAACCAAACATTTCTAATAATATGTACAACGTTCGACAGCAGGTTATAAAAAAGGTGCTAATTCCATCTGGTCATTCAGATCTGATGGCTGTATACTGTGAAGGGGGAATATAAATCTTTGCTCCAATTTAATGAGTTCTTTATTCAAGTCTGCCCCCCTTACTGTAAAATTCTCGTTGTTAATTCCACCCAGTGCAGTAAAGTTAGCTCCCTTAAATGAAGCTCCATGTTTAACCCTAAAGTGCTCATATATATGTGGTAAGGCACCTTTATTCCATGTATTGTTCACACCATTATCCATATATACACCCTGATTCATACCATTAAGTAAGAGGACCGCTCTTCTGTGTTCCCCCTATCCTGACTGTGAGCTTCCTACATGTTTTCCCCACATACCATTTGCCACAAGGGCAAACAATTCCATAAACCACATTCTTAGATTGACAATTATATACAGCATCCCATTTGTGTTTATATTCATTACTAGTGATGCTATCCTTATACATTCCTACATACTGACAGTTCACACATCTTCCACATTTAAACATCCCCTTAATTACATTTAGACTTATATCCCTAATATTTCCTTTAGGTACTTTAGGTAACAGGCTAGGTGAAAGGATATTCTTAAGGATATTAGGTTTCCAAAAGATAATGTTTGGGCTCCTTCCTATTTGTCTAGTGATGGGAATTGAATGCTGGAGGTGATGCTGGGAACTGGCAAGGTAAGTGACCCCACTGGAACTGGTAAGGTAAGTAACTCACAAGAACTGGCAAGGTAATTGTCTCTGCTGGAACTGGCATGGTAAGTGTCTCTGCTGGAACTGGCATGGTAAGTGTCTCTGCTGGAAATGGCAAGGTAAGTGACTCCACTGGAACTGGCAAGGTAAGTAACTCACAGGAACAGACAAGGTAAGTGTCTCTGCTGGAACTGACAAGGTAAGTATCTCTGTTGGAACTAGTGATGGCCCACTTCACGGATCCGATCCCGGATCCGCGGCGGATTTACCTCGTTCGCGAACGACGGATATCGCGGATTTTCCGGTTTTCCGCCTTTTGAACTTTTAAAATTTTAGAAATTACTAAGATTTCTCGTATTTATTTATGGCGTAGGTGGCACAGGGATTATTAAATCCTAAATGCATCACCTTACATTTATCAACATTGAATCTCATCTGCCATTCTGCTGCCCATTTTGATAATCTATCTAGGTCTGCTTGCAGCACTTGCACATCATTTGAAGTTTCCAAAGCTCTGTAGAATTTAGTGTCATCAGCAAACACAGAGACCTTGCTCTCAATGCCCCCTTCTAAGTAATTTATAAACAGATTAAACAGAAGCGGCCCCAGTACAGAACCCTGAGGAACTCCGCTTAGAACTTTAGCCCACATAGATGTAGCTCTATTAACCACCACTCTATGTTTGCGATCTAATAACCAGTTCTCTATCCATGTACAAATGTTTTCTTCTAGGCCAACAGTCCTCAGTTCATACATTAGTCGCCTATGTGGCACAGTATCAAAAGCTTTCGCAAAATCTAAGTATACCACATCCACTGCTGTGCCTGAATCTAACTTCTTACTCGCTCCTTTATAAAAAGTAGATTTGTCTTACATGATCTATTCCTTATAAATCCATGCAGACTACTACTGCAGAGATAGATAGATAGATAGACAGAGTTAGATAGAGTTAAATAGACAGACAGTTAGAGTTGGATAGATAGATAGACAGAGTTAGTTAGATAGATAGATAGACAGACATGCAGAGTTAGATAGATAGATAGATAGACAGACAGACAGAGTTAGATTGAAAGAGTTAGATAGACAGACAGGTAGAGTTAGATAGAGTTAGATAGATAGATAGACAGACAGAGTTAGATAGATAGACATGCAGAGTTAGATAGATAGACATAGACAGATAGACAGATGGACAGAGTTAGATAGACAGACAGACCGAGTTAGATAGATAGACAGACAGACAGATAGATAGATGATAGATAGATAGATAGATAGATAGATAGATAGAGATAGAGACACAGACAGATAGACAAGAGGCAGAAAGACAGACAGACTAAAAATAGATAAACAAGAGGCAGATATATAGACAGAGATAGATATACAGAGAGAGAGAGATGGAGATAGATAGGGGCAGAGGTCCATGTAGAAGGTACAAGAAGGTGTGGGCAAGTTTCTGACTACAACTGAACACAACAGTAAGTTTAAAATAACCAGATTGCCAGTTTACTGTGCATTTGTGTCATTAATTTGTGTCTCTCTGTCCAACTCTGATCTCTATCTCTGTCTGTTTATCACTATCTGGGTGTGTATCTATGTTTGTGGTTGCCTATCTGGCACCACTGGGCCCAGTGGTACCCTGTACCTTTTTAGACCCTAGAGATGTCTCTGCTTTGCATGTCGGTCGCAAAGAATAAAGGGAAAGGCGGTTTCCGACAGGAGCGGTCTAATGTTGTGGGATTACTAGGTCGGGTAAGTAAAATCTTATTAATCTTTCTATTCATTTTACCTCCTTTTACGTTCCTTACTGATAGGGGTGCCTCTAGGTGTTTTGGCACATTCTTATTGCCGCCTCTTGGTGGATGTGTGCGACACAGTGAGTGTGGCTTTATGTGGGGTGTGGCTTCTTTGCCTTATCTGGCCCTGCATCTTACCCATATTAGGACCGCACGAGCGGACATGGTTTTTGGTCGCATCTGATCGTCCATTCCGACAAACGAATGGTCGGTCACGGGTTAAAACCCATCACCCCAAGTGATTCTTATACAGGAAGGTTTATAATATCTTCTTCGTTTCTTCAAATTGACACATCTAACTCATTATCTTTATGACTTGTAGCCTTTATTTATGGGGGAATGGCCTATGATGGGGACGTAACCTTTATGGTTGGTCGTCTCCTCTTCTTACTTATCTGTAGTTTGGACTCCTCCCCCTAAAGCTTGGAGATCATAAAGAAATACTGATAGGTTGCAAGTGTCAATAAAAAATTGCTTTTCCATATTTTTTTTATTTTTATTGAAAGCTCGGGGTACGTGCATTCTGTGATCGTCACCACAGTGCAACAAACGTGCAAGTGGGTCGGGATCCATTCTGACTCCCTCTTATGCCCATAGCTGTTAAGCCGTAGGGCTAGAGGGAGACAACTGAGGTCCCTTCAGCCGGTAGGTGTCAGGAACCACCATACTTGCCCTCCCTTTCTGCTCCCAGCTGCCACCAGGAAGCTTCCAGGGGGGGTTCACATGGGAAAAACCTGAAGGTCCTAAAAAGGACCCAGGCAATCCCGCCACATACGTGATACAAACCAAACAAAAAACACAAAATAAGTGCTACGTGTTTCTAAGTGCTAGTGTTAATAAATAGGGGAGGGGGTGAATTTAATAAAAAGTGACCTAATTAGGCCCGAGGTATAAAAAATTTTCTGCCATAGCCGAAGCTATGGCAGGAAAGTGATGGGAGTGCTATACACACGTGCTCCCAGTGCACAGTAGTGCTGGAGGGAAGCTCGAGCTTTCGCACTCCCCTGCCTCAAGGCTTCGACCAGGCTCCGCATCATCTCAGTACCAGGCGGGAGCTTGGGGGGTGCTTTGCTCACCCCCCTCTCAACTATGCACTGGCCAGGATTGGATGCTTCACACAGTCTTATTCCAAAAGACAGGGAAGTGGTGCTTCTGCTTTTGTCGGATCATAGTGTAGTGTGCAGACCTGCCCTTACATTACTAGGGGGCTGACCGCCAGTGACCAGAGGCAGCCCCTTTTCCTATAAGAACAGATTTTTTTTTTATTTTTTTTTATTTATTTCCGAAAAACATCAGAACGGTACAACACATACGGAAGAAATAAACTTCCATGTCGTAACCATTTCATCATTGCTTTCCGACCTCAATAATAGACATTAAACACAAAATCTTAACAACACCTTAATTATACAATTTTAACAAAGACATTTTTTAAACTATTAATCTCTTAAAACCTTAGAGACAGAAAAAACAAAAGGCTATTGAGAAAGCCAGGCTTTCCACTTTCTAACTTTCCAAATCCCTTCCGCATCTTCTCCTAAACCTTTCCTATCACTTAATACATATCCATACATTCTACCACAAATCAATCTCACACATTCATCCTCTTTCATTTCACATTTCCTAAACACCTGGAGATTCCTAGAATCCCATAAAGCTTCTTTAATACAACAAATTATGAACCACAACACTCTGGCTTTCATCCTATCCAACTTACACTGCCCAAACATCATCATACTTACTGACAAAACTTCCACTCCAGTCAACCCTCTTACAATCCCACTCATTCTCTTCCACACGCCTTTCGCATACTTACATTCCCAAAACACATGCATTATATTTTCACATTCTCCACAATCATCCCTGGGGCATTTCTCACTCTCAATCAACCTTCTTCTCCTCTGAAACACCCGTGTCGGCAAACATCCATGCACACCCATTTATGCAATATCTCTCTGTCTATTTACTAATTCTTTATTATCAATTCTTTTCCATACTTCTTCACTTTCTGATTCATTCAACCCACCGATCATTTCCATTCCTTCCAATGCTTCCAACTTCCTTTCTACAAACTTCCTTACACACCATTCATTCACAGTCACATCCTCTAACCCATTCCTTCTTATACACCTTTCAATCCTCATGTAAAACCATGCAGACTTTAAACACACAGGCTTTCTCAAATCTACTTCAACCAGACCATATTTCCTTAACACACTCCCAGCCGCATACCTCATCATACAACTTCCAACACTCTCCTTCATACTTACTTTCATGCACCGCTACGTCACTCATGCGCGCCACGGGCAGCTACGCGATAGCGTCATCACGTCCATACGTCACGCGATTGCGTCATCACGTTCATACGTCATGACGCACGTGAGTCCTATTTAGAGCGTCTCTGTTGTCGGTTCCAGCACGCTGTTGAGAAAGTCCGTTTGGACGAAACGCGTTCGGCGTTCTCAATTTCTGGTCCTGTGGTATCCCCTCTACATGAGCTCCTCTCCATTTATCGGGACCCCCCGATGCTTTGTCGCTACTTATGCAGCACTTCTGACAGTTAAGTAGGTACTGGACTTTATGACTATTAGGAAAGGTCTCTGTGCACTTGCTATACTGATGTGTAGAGGGTTAATACCGTGTTGTAATATATGTTTTTAGAATTTTAATCTTTATCTATCTCTATATATGTACCCCCACTTTTTGACCCTTAAGGGTTTATCAATAAAGGGTCTTTACTTATATACTGAATTCTTGAGTGCGGTACTTCTCTTTCTCTTTTCTGTTTTATATACTTTCATGCACTGACTTACATACTTCACAGCCAGAAACCTTTCCACATTCATTAAACCTTTCCCACCATTCAGTCTACTTTTAACCATAATCTCTCTCTTCAATTTCTCCATTCACGAATTCCACACAAAACAAAAAATTAATCTCACTATCACTCTCAAAATCCTATCAGGAGCCGGAAACACACTACTTATAAAAAGCAGAATTGGTATTACCACGGCTTTAACAATCAAAATCCTCCTATCCATAGACAAAGTCCTTAGAGACCAGAAATTAAATTTCTCTTTCACTCTCTCACGCACATTCTCCCAACTTTCTTTCCCCCACATATCCAAATCAAACACCACCCCAAGCACTCTAACTCCACCCTTCACAATCGGCCATCCACACATCTCAATCTCTCTCCATTCACCAAACACCTTACATACACTTTTATCCACATTCAACTTAAATCCACTTACCGTACAAAAACATTCAATCAACAATTTTGCCCTTCTCAAACTCACCTGTGATTTACACACCAAAGTAATGTCATCCATATACCCAATCACACGCAAATCCCTTCCGCTACTTCCAGGCACTTCCACACCACACATTACCTTATCTTTCATGATTACACGCAATAACGGTTCAATCGCACAAATAAATAATATTGGGGACAAGGGGCACCCCTGTCTCACACCCGATCGAACATACACATCCTCAGTCAAAAAACCATTCACCTGCACTTTACTCACAATCTCACTATACAGACACTTGATCCAACCCATCATCCTTTCTGGCACCCCCATTCTCACTACTCTGTCGTACGCTTTCTCAAAATCAACCGTTACCACAGCCACACTCTGCTTCCTTTCCCTTACATACCACAACACATCCCTCAAACACGTCAAACATTCGCTAATCTGTCTTTCAGGCACCGCACACACTTGTTCCTCCCCAACCATTCTCACAATCACTCTTCGTAATCTATTCGCAATCACTTTTGCAATAATTTTATAATCACAGTTTAGCAAGGCAATTGGACGCCAATTCCTCAGATCCTCCTTATCTCCCTTTTTATACAATAAAATAATCTTACTTTGACACATACTTTCCGACATTCTTCCTTCATTCAACACTTCCTTACATACTTCAAACACATAGCCCCCAATCATATCCCAAAACTCCATATAAAACTCCACAGGCAAACCATCCATCCCAGGCACTTTCCCTTTCTTCATCATTTTTACACATTCATCCACCTCCCATCTCTGCAAATAATTCCCCAAACACTCTTTATCCTCTCTCGTCATCCACTCTTCAATCACCCCCAAATATTCATCTTCCATACTAGCATCCCTCCATTTTTCCTCATACAGATCACTGTAAAATTTCCGTACAGTTTCAAGTACTTCATTCTTACCACACACTCTACTTCCATCTTTTTTCAACACCTCCCTCATTTCCGTCCTTTTTCCATAAACCTTCTTGAAGAAAAATCTAGAAAATTTTTCATCCTTCTCCTTTACCACCAACCTTGCTTGATTTATTATTGTTCTACCTTTTTCAATGAAAAAGTTTTTAATGCATTGTTTTGCCTCCTCTAATTCGTATTTTACATTCTCCCCAAAACTACCCAGCTTTTCTAAATATTCTATTCTCCTCTGCCACCAAACATAAGCCTCCCTCTTCCGCCTGGCTTTCTCATAACCCTTTGATACAAAAAATACTTTAGTTTTCTTTTTAACCCAATCCCACCATTTCCTCCTATTCCCAAACCTATCCCTTTTCCCTACTAGTTCCTGAAAATATAACCTATACTCTTTTTTTAATTTCCTCATCCTCTAATAAGATACAATTAATTTTCCACGTCCCCCTCCCAAAAACCCCCTCCCCATCAACCTGAAACAATACACTCTATTAGACCATGATCTGAAAATGGAACTCTATTAATCTTATAAATTAAAATATTTAAAGTTTTTGAAAAAAAACAAAAATCTATTCTCGAACACAAACTTCCCTTATCCGAAAAAAAAGTAAAACGCTCCTCTGAGTTCCCACACAATTTAAACGCATCTTGTAAATTAAAAGTAGAAATCATTTCCGATAACAAAAAACCTGACCTGTCTGGATCACTATCCCTATTCCCACTCCTCCCCCCCTTGTCAATAACACAATGAAAATCCCCAACTAACAAAACATTCCCTCTGCCCCCCAAAAACAAACTAATTTTCTCCCACATATCAATCCTTCCTTGACGCTCTGTAGGAGCATAAACGTTAAATATACTATATTTTATTCCCCCAACCTCAAACAAAACTAATAGGGCTCTCCCTGGTACTACATGTACTATTTCTTTAACGACAAAATTAAACCCTTTAAATAATACACCCACACCCCCATTTCTCTCTGGGGATGCGGACCATACTGTTGGACCATAGGACCACTCTGATGCCTCTGGTACTTCTTCTATGGCACATTCTTGAAGGCATAATACTTCCAAACCCCAGGAAGACAAGAAATCCAAGACCGCCGCTCTACGGTGCTGCGATTTTATACACCTTACATTCAGAACACCTATAGAGATCGGCATCTTGGGAATTAAATATTACAGGAAAAAAACACAAAACATTATTATTTTTTCTCAGTTACTTTGGGACCACCCCTTGCTTTGGTTCGCCCACGGGGAAGGGAATAGCCTTTCTGGTCCTCCTTCACTCCCTTCATGTCCTCTACACACTTCCTCTCCTTTTTAAACGGCTGTCTATTGTCCCCTTTAGCAACTAAGGACATAGTCTCTGATAGTCGCAGAACCTCCGCCTTATCTAGAAAGTCTGGAGCAGATGAGTCTGATTCAATAATCCCTGTGCTTCCTTCCTCCTCTGACTCCATGGAACTGTCGAAATCCTCTATCTGTTCACACCATGGGGTGGACTTCCCAGACTCCTCCTCTGGTTTCCTTTTCAAACATTTCTTATCCACCTCCATATCTGCCTGGGCTATTTTTCCCAGGGGAGTTGTATCAACAATACACTCTTCCCCCTCCGCTGATAAAGCATCCACTGCAGACATACTCTTTAATTCCACCTCCTGCTCCTTTTCTACTGCCAGTTTGCTAATAACCACCTCTACCTCAGGAACCCCTGGTACACTCACGGTTTGTTCAGCTTGTCTATCCATTCCCTTCTTTAGGACTTCAGCAAAAGACATCACCTTTGGTGCTTTCTCCGGACACTCCTTGGCTAGGTGCTCCCTTGACCCGCAAAGATGGCACTCACGGGTCTTCTCGCACTCTGCCGTCTTATGTCCTGGCTGAAAACAATTTCTGCAGCAAAATTCTTTATCACAGTCACTTTTTGTGTGGCCAAAACAATAACAATTACGACAAAAGGTGGGTTGACCAGGATAGAACAGATACCCTCTGTTTATCCCTATTGCAAAGGTCTGTGGAGGGTGTTTAAGACCATCTACACCGGTCGGGTCCTTTTTAAACTCCACCCAAAATCTACGCTACCCGTTAAAAGTACCAAAAATATTTTTCCGGTTTTCCCCCGGCGATACAAAAGCGGTGTAAAAAAGCCCCTATCTCCTCGTTTCCCACAAAGGGGTTGTACATATGTACTATCACAGGTACTCTATTTTTCGCTTCATTGATAACAAACAGCATACCTTCCAATTCAGGGTGTTCGCTCTTTTCTTGACTTCTGAGGTAGCAGGTCCTTAGCTCACTGGCAGTGTTGAAGGTCACGTCAAAATAACTTTGCTGCGGGAAACACTGGACACAAAAAATCGATGATCTCGGCATCCCCAAGATTTCCTCGAACACACGCTTCTGAACGAAATACAATCCACAGGTATTCCTCCTCTCAGGTGGGTAATACAGCCGAACTGTTGATGGCGCCTCTGGTGCAATCCTCATCTTTCCTCCGATCGCCTTCCCAATGCTTCCAGCACCTAGGATTGGCCCCTGCCCCAATAGCTGCGACTGGGTGAAGTCCACCGAAGTGGGCAATCCCAGAGGGCCGAGACAGGGGGGTCCTAAGCACCTTTAGCAAACCACAAATGCAGCAGATTTTTTTTTTATTGTCTCTCAGATACTGGCAAAATAATTACAAGGCACTCTTCGTACGCCCAATATCTTGCCTATAAATTGCCATACTCATCATTAAGACATTCCAATACAGAAAAAAAGACACACAAAGAAACATAAGTCAGAAACATGCAATAATAGCTTCCTACCGACCTAACCTAAACTTTTTATCCCTATTTACCCATCTAAGTCTCTCCACTTCTTTACCTTCCACACTCCCTCAGCATCTTCCTCACCCTTCCTCCTTACAGCTTGTTGAAAGAAAATGTACATTTTTCCTAAACACATTGATACCACATTATTTACAGACAATTCTTCTTTTTTGAAAAACAAAATATTTCTATTTTCCCACAAGCTCTGTTTAATACAGCACAAAATAATCCACAACAATTTTTCTTTTTCTTTCTGCAATGAACACAAACCAAACATTATTGTAAAATAATTAACTCTATGCAATCCCACAATTTCCTTAATAACCCCATCCATCCTCCCCCATATTTCTCTAGCAAATTTACAATTTATAAATACATGTTCTATATCTTCAATCCCACTACATTCCTGCCTTGGACATTTATCCACTGTTGTTAAGTCTCTCTTTTTTTGATACACTCTGGTTGGCACCACATTATGCATTTGCATCCACAGCAAATTTCTTTGTTTCCCATGAATTTCTACCTCCACCAAATTCTTCCACACTCTTCCTGTTTGCCTCTCTGATAACTGTTCTATTTGCACCATGCTTTCACTCTTCTTTTTATACTGCAAAATGTTCCTCGCCTTACTCCACTCCTCCCTATCGACTTCTTCAATCTTACATTTTTTAACCTTGTTCAACAAGACCAAATAAAACTTTGGAACCCTGAAACACCTGGGTTTTGAATTGTCCCATTTTATTATTCCCCATTTATGGAATAAACTCCCCGCCAAATACTGCATCATACACGCATTTAGGTTATTCTTCCCCATTGTTTTTACACAAAAAACCAAATAATGTATATACAGAAAGAGCTCAATATCCGGGAAGTCCCATCCTCCCTTCAAACGCTCCTTCTTTACAATATCCCTTTTTAATTTTTCATACTTTGCACCCCAAAAAAATAGAAACAACAATCTTTCAATTTTTGTTACCATCGCTGGTGCTGGCGGAAAAGCAAAGCACACATATAGTAACGTAGGCAATATAACCGTCTTTATTACTAACACTTTCCCTTGGAATGACAAGTCTCTCAACCTCCAAAAATTCAGTTTACTAACCATCCTATTCCCTACTTGTTCCCAATTAACTCTTCCCTCTACCTTATCTGTGAAAACCAGGCCTAACAGTTTAATCCCACCTTTAACTTCTTTTATATCTTTCTCACCAATTTCAAACCTTTTCCCAAATAATTTGTACATTGTTTTCTCCCAATTGACTCTGAATCCTGTTCCAGCACAAAAGATGTTAATCAGCAGTCTAGCTCTTCGGAATTCTACGGCTGAGGTACAGAAAAGCGTTATGTCGTCCATATACCCCATTGTTTTCAACCGCCTTCCCTTACTACCCGGTATCAAATAACCCTTAATTATTTTATCCCTGTTGATCATCTGGATCAAAACCTCCACTGCTGCCACAAAAACCAAAGGTGACAACGGGCAGCCTTGCCTCACCCCTGATTTCACATCTATTTTCTCCCCTACAAATCCATTAACAAGTACCCTACTGTAACTTTCTCTATAAAGCGCTCTCACCATATTTACCATATTATCAGGTATCCCCATTTTCATCAAAACTTTTAGCAAATACTCATGAGAAACCCTGTCATAAGCTTTCTCGAAGTCAAGGTTCAACACCATCAGCGATTGATTTCTTTCTTCTACTTCCAAAATAACATCTCTAATTAAGACTATATTCTGCTGAATCGACCTACCAGGGATCCCGCAAACTTGATCTTGCCCAATCAGCTTATCACTCACTAACTTCAGCCTGTTCGCTACTATTTTCGCTATAATTTTGTAGTCAACATTCAATAATGTAATAGGCCGCCAATTTCTTATTTCCTTTTTATCACCTTTTTTGTAAATTAGGGTAATTATCCCCTCCCACATTGATGGCGCCAACACCCCTGTCTGTGTACAATACTCTATCACCTCCAATAAGTCCCCCTGAATAACGTCCCACAATTTTACATAGAACTCAATTGGAATCCCATCTCTTTCTGGAGTTTTATTAAACTTAAAAGATTTCACCACCATCTCTACTTCTTTTGCCGATATTGGACTCTCCAAATACCCCCTATCATGCTCCTCCACCCTTGCATCCAAGCACTCCAGAATGTCTTCCTCCACCACCACATCCCTGTTTTTAAAGGAGTACAGATCACCATAGAACTTCTCAATTTCCTTTCTCACTCCCTCTGGATCCGTAATAGTTTCACCATCCCCTGTATTAATAGATGTTATACATTCCTTATTCTTGTACGCTTTTTTAAAGAAATATCTTGAACATCTCTCATTTTGCTCAAGACAATCCACCTTTGCATGAAAAATCACCTTTTTACCTTTATTTATCATAACTTTCTTAATCTCCTCCCTTGTTTCCATAATCATATTCTGGACCTCATGTCCCAAACCCCTCAACTTATACAGATACTGTAACCTATTATTTAATGCTTCAAATTCCACACCTTCCCAATAAGCTTTAACTTTACTTTTACGCTGAAAGAACCTTACAAACTCCCCTTTAACCCACTCCCACCACAAACTTATATTCGGAAACATTCCTTTCCTTTTAACCCAATTCCCATACTCAGATTTAAATAAACATATAATTTCCTCATCAAATAGTAAGGATACATTCAGCTTGAAATACCCCTTCCCAAATTTTAAACTATTATTTACATATATACAACCTTGCAACAACATATGATCAGAAAAAAACACATTTTTTAATTTAAAACTTCTAACTTCTGTAGAGTTTGAAACCAATATCCTGTCTATCCTGGATTTTACTAAACCTGAATCTGCGAACCATGTAAAACTCTGTTCAGGATCTGCACTTACATCGTTCGCATCTTTAAACTTAAAATTGTCAATAATTTGACTAAGTACTTTACTTGTACTATCTGTACCGCCAACACCTCTACTGACCCTCTCAGACTTCTTAACGATGCAGTTGAAGTCTCCCACCAATATGGTTGGCTCCTTTCCAGGCAAAAAATATAATAATTTTTCCAGGCACTTCTGCCTTTCTCTTCTGTCTGTTGGAGCATATACATTAAAAATCCTAAACAAAATATTACCAAACTTAACATATGACACAACAACCCTTCCTGGGATAATTTCAATTTTCCTTTGAATTTCATATCTCCAACTTTTAAATAATATAGCCACTCCTGCATTCTTATTTTCCTCTGTTATAGACCAGACTGCTTGTCCCCATTCCCATTCATTATTCTTAGGAATTTCTTTTACACCACATTCTTGCAAGCAATAAATGTCTCCCCTTACACCTTTTAGGTACTGCAAAACTGATGTTCTTCTGTATCTTGACACTACACCTCTAACATTAATTGATACTACCCAAAAGGCCATCTATTTTATAAGGAGAAAAACAACATTTGCATTCTACTCAATCCTTCTTCTTCGCCTTAAAGCCCATAGCAGACTGTAATGACTTCACATCTTGCGAATCCAAAAACGCCCCATCTGATGAATGATCGGATTCACCCCCCCTTTTTCCTTTTCTGAATTCCCTTCTGTAGTCCCAAAAGAGTCAATAACCTGAGACAGTCCACCTATTTCCTCTTCTTCCTGTAGGACGCTAAACCGGTTCTCTGAAGTCACCACTCCTTTAGATATCCTTGGTTTCTTTGGCACTGGGCACTCCAACACCTGGCTTCTCCCTTTTCCTCTAACTGGAGTAAAGTCCAATGTATCTGACTCCGCCTCTGTCACCTCCTCATCCCACTTCAGAATCGGAGTTCTCTCCAAATCAGACATTTCCTCCACTATCTCTTCTGTTATATGGGCAGGCACCTCTGAAGAAACAGTCTCAGGAACCACCCCTACCTCCTCCCCCGAGACAAACTCAACACCTGCCACATCCCTTGACTCCATCTCCATTTCCATATTCTCAGACTCCTCCTCCACCAATTTGCCATCAGACTCCTCTACAGGTGTTTCCCCCTCCTCTCTTTGCACCTGATTTGGGCCTGGGCCTCTCAGATACTGCCGACCAGCTGCTACATCGCTAAACATATGGGATAGCTCCTTCTTTGGACAGTTGCAACATACATGTCCAGTTTCCCCACAAATATCACACTTTCTGGGCTCCGAGCACTTCCCAACCTCATGATCCGTTTTCCCACAGTTGCGACACACTGTAGCATTTGGGCAATTATCTCTCGTGTGACCAAACTTTAGGCACTGCCTGCATTATAAAGGCTGTCCTGGATAGGACAAAAAGCCTCTATTTCCACCCAGCGAAAAATTAGCAGGTGGGTGCATTACTCCACCAATCCCTTCAGTACTTCTGGCCAGTCTCACCCAGAATTTAAACTTTCCATTGAAGTAATTAAAGCGGTTGAACTGCTTTATTCCTCCTCGCACTGAGGTACAATATCTTCGCAGGAAAGATATAACTGCAATGAGATCCATAAACAGATTAAACAAATGGACTATCACAGGCCTTTCCTCCATTTGGAAGCTGGGAACAACCATTATTCCCTCTAACTCTGGTAAGGAAAGTAAAGTCTTACCTCTTTCATAAAAGTCAAAACAATCAGCTTCATGGAAAAACGTGATGCCATAAATTCCTTGGGATTGGAAATCCTGTAAACAATAAATCTGATCATGACCTGCTTTAAATAGGCGATGTAACAGCGTCTCCACTACAAATTGCAGATTTACTCTCCTCCTATGTCCTGGCTCTACCAGAAGGCGCACAGTATTCTTCAGCCTAGCCTCGAATGCTGCCATCACGATCCGCTCCTTTTGATCGCAGCCAAAAGGCCGAGAAGCGATTATTAGGGATTATTATTATGATTAGGGTTATCGATGAAATGCTACATTTGAGGATTATGGCTGAAATCGAGGGTCATCATTTCAAGAATTATCCAATTTTCGATAATCAACAAAAATATGTCAGCGAGTTCGGAAAACCGAATGTTCCGTAGATCAGGAAGTTCTAAAATGAAGTTTCTAAATAAAATTAACAATGTCTCCCAAATTACTTTCTAATCCAAATATAAAATTGAGGTTGAATAAAGACATACGTCCATCTAGTCCCAACCTTTACACCCTACTCTTTAACCCTACCTAAGCTGGCCATACGCTAGGCAGACATAAGATAGATTTGAGAGATCTATCTAATGTCTAAAGACCACATTTTACAAGCAGCGGTTTTATCTTGAGATGTTCCTATCTGACCCACTTATTTTGTGATTCAAAGTGATTGCATAAAAGAATGGGCTAGGCAGTTCTTAGATAGATTGGACATCTGTCTAATGTCTAAATAGTGTATCGGCACCTCAACAGTTGATCCACAGGAATGGAAAAAAAACCCAGCTAGTATCATCTTTCTAAATTTCTCCTTATGGCCCTACATCCCTTTTAGCATGGTCTGATCATGTCCACGTTAGTGATACCCCATAAACTTTCCAAGTCACCAAGATCTTGGAAATGAAAATGGTACAGAGAAGGGCAACTAAATTAATAAGGGGACTGGGGGGATTGAATATGAAGACAGATTGGATAAGTTGAATAAGTCCAACTTGTGATGAATTGCTCAAAATTAGGTTTTTTTTAAACTATAGTTACCCTTTAAGGTTCGTACACAACGTGGATCGCGGGGGCCCGCCCCGCGCCGCACGATGTGTACGAACGACCGTTTTGGGCGATAATATCGGGTCGATTATCAGCCGAAATGTTCGTTCGTACACACCGTGCTTGCGGATCGGGACCCCCAAACGCACGTGTGTACTAACCTTAAGGCATGGCTGCAACAGGAATAGACAGGTAGGTCACAAGGTTACAAAGCATGTAATAAACTGGTAAAAATACGGTTGGTGTTGTGGGCAAATAACTGACAATCCACCCATTTTCTTGTTTTAAGGGTGAACAGTTATACACTTTATCATGTTTATAATACCATTAAATGATCTTATGTTAACAGTGGGTCACTTGCCATTTATTTGCACTTTGACATTTGCACATCTAACTCATTTTTACGGTGCGACTTGTAGCCTTTATTTATGGGGGAATGGCCTATGATGGGGACGTAACCTTTATGTTGGTCTCTCCTCTTCTTACTTATCTGTATTTGGGACTCCTCCCCCTAAAGCTTGGAGATCATAAAGAATACTGATAGGTTTGTAAGTGTCAAACAAAATTGCTTTTCCATATGCCCATCACAATCTCAGGCTGGCAATGAGAACATACAAGGCAATTCCGTCAGGAAAACCGGAGCGCCCGGAGGAAACCTAGGCAGCACAGGGTGATAAACTCCATTTGCAGATGACTTGTTCAGTGTTGGAATTGAACTTGAGACTCAATGACTCATTGCTGCAAAGGCATCAATG
Source organism: Hymenochirus boettgeri (assembly GCA_019447015.1). Lineage (NCBI taxonomy): Eukaryota > Metazoa > Chordata > Amphibia > Anura > Pipidae > Hymenochirus > Hymenochirus boettgeri. The sequence goes on along the minus strand of CM033476.1, from coordinate 71,082,882 downwards.
TTACCACTCACCAACTGTGCTGCCCAAGTATTCTTACTGTAAACAAACAAATAAGACCTAGTAAATGATGACATCATCACACCAGCTATTTGCATAAAGGGTTGGAGCTATGACTCATCACTGCACAGTTGGTATTGATAGACGCACAAAGCCTAAGCTGGCCATACACGCAGATATTAGATAGATTTGAGATATCTGTTTAATGTCTAAAGACCACATTGTACAGCAGCAGCGATTTTATCTTGAGATGTTCCTATCTGACCCATTCATTTTGTCATCTCAAATTGCATTAAAGAACGGGCTAGGCAGTTCTTAGATTGGACATTTGTCTTATGAGAGATTTTGACATCTGTCTATTTGTAAATAGTGTATGGGCACCTAAGGTGCAATGACATAATAATATAGTGGGGGAGCATAAAGGTCCCTGTCTGCCTTGAAAAGCAAAGCAGAGAGATGAAGGGACAGCTGGGGGAGGAGCCAGTAACAAGCACCAGTGTGTTTATATAGACTTTACTTAGTTTTAGTTACTGAAGAAGCCCCCCCCAGTAACAACATGTTCACTATACTTACAGTTAACAAAAATGTGGGTAGATAATCAGGGGGGTTGGACAGGGGCGTACCTGCAGGGGCCTGCCCCCCCCCCCCCAGCAAGAATGCAGAGGCCGGGCCCGTGACCCCCTCCCCCTATCCAAGATCCCTACCGTGGTCAGCTCTTTTAAACAGCTGATAGCGCGTGTGAATGAAACATACGGGCGATCAGCTGTTTTTGCTACATTCGAGGGTTACCGAACGATACATTGGAGGGTTATCGCCGAAACGTACATTCGAGGGTTGACGGCGAATTTGAGGGTTACCGAACGATACGTTCGAGGGTTATGGCTGCATTCTAGGGTTATCATGAAATGCTACATTTGAGGTTATGGCTGAAATCGAGGGTTATCATTCAAGAATTATCGAATTTCGATAATCGCAAAAATTATGTCAGCGAGTTCGAAAACCGCAATGTTCGTAGATCAGGAAGTTCTAAAAATGAAGTTCTAAAATTAACAATGCTCCCAAATTACTTTCTAATCCAAACATAATAATTGAGGTTGAATAAAGACATACGTCCATCTAGTCCAACCTTTACAACCCTACCCTTTAACCCTACCTAAAGCTGCCATACGCTAGGCAGACATAAGATAGATTTGAGAGATCTATCTAATGTCTAAAGACCACATTTTCAAGCCAGCGGTTTTTTATCTTGAGATGTTCCTATCTGACCCCACTTATTTGTGATTTCAAAGTGATTGCATAAAAGAATGGCTAGGCAGTTCTTAGATAGATTGGACATCTGTCTAATGTCTAAATAGTGTATGGGCACCTTATCAGTTGATCCACAGGAATGGAAAAAAAAACCCAGCTAGTATCATCTTTCTAAATTTCTCCTTATGGCCCTACATCCCGTTTAGCATGGTCTGATCATGTCCACGTTAGTAGGTACCCCATAACATTTTCCAAGTCACAAGATCTTGGAAATGAAAAGGGTACAGAGAAGGGCACACTAAATTTAAGGGGACTGGGGGGATTGATATGAATGACAGACTGGATAAGTTGAATAAGTCCAACTTGTTTGATGATTGCTCAAACTTAGGTTTTTTTTTAAACTATAGTTACCCTTTAAGGTTCGTACACACGTGCGATCGCGGGGCCGCCCCGCGCCCCGCGACGATGTGTACGAACGACCGTTTTGGGCGATAATCGGGTCGATTATCAGCCGAAATGTTCGTTCGTACACACCCGTGCGTTGCGGTCGGGACCCCCAACGCACGTGTGTACTAACCTTAAGGCATGGCTGCAACAGGAATAGCAGGTAGGTCACAAGGTTACAAAAGCATGTAATAAACTGGTAAAAATAGCGGTTGTGTTTGTGGGCAAATAACTGACAAGTCACCCATTTTCTTGTTTTAAGGGTGAACAGTTATACACTTTAATCATTGTTTATAATACCATTAAATGATCTTATGTTACAGTGGTCACTTGCCATTTATTTGCACTTTGACATTTGCACATCTAACTCATTTTTACGGTGCGACTTGTAGCCTTTATTTATGGGGGAATGGCCTATGATGGGGACGTAACCTTTATGGTTGGTCGTCTCCTCTTCTTACTTATCTGTGTTTGGACTCCTCCCCTACAGCTTGGAGTCACAATAATAATACTGATAGGTTGTAAGTGTCAACAAAAATTGGCTTTTTCCATATGCCCATCACAATCTCAGCTGCAATGAGAACATACAAGGCAATTCCGTCAGGAGAAACCGGAGCGCCCCGAGGAAACCTAGGCAGCACAGGTGATAAAACTCCATTTGCAGATGACTTGTTCAGTGTTGGAATTGAACTTGAGACTCAATGACTCATTGCTGCAAAGGCATCAATCTTACCACTCAGCCACTGTGCTGCCCAAGTAATTCTTACTGTAAACAAACAATAAGACCTAGTAAATGATGACATCATCACCAGCTATTTGCATAAAGGGTTGGAGCTATGACTCATCACTCTGCACAGTTGTGTATTGATAGACGCACAAAGCCTAAAGCTGGCCTACACAGGCAGATATTAGATAGATATTGAGATATCTGTTTAATGTCTAAAGACCACATTGTACAAGCAGCGTTTTTATCTTGGAATGTTTCCTATCTGACCCATTCATTTTGTCATCTCAAATTGCATTAAAGAACGGGCTAGCAGTTTCTTAGATTGGACATTGTTGTCTTATGAGAGATTTGACATCTTCTAATGTGTAAATAGTGTATGGGCACCTTAAGGTGCAATGACATAAATAATATAGTAGGGGGAGCATTAAAGGTCCCTCCCTGTTCCTTGAAAGCAAAGCAGAGAGATGAATGGGACAGCTGGGGAAGGAGCCAAGTAACAAGCACCAGTGTGTTTATATAGACTTTACAATTATTTTCGTTACTGAAGAGCCCCCCCCCATAAACAATGTTCACTATACTTACAGTTAACAAAATGTGGGTGGATAATCAGGGGGGTTGGACAGGGGCGTACTTGCAGGGGCCCCTGCCCCCCCCCCCAGCAAGAATGCAGGCCGGGCCCGTGACCCCCTCCCCCTATCCAAGATCCCTACCGTGGTCAGCTCTTTTAAACAGCTGATACGCGGTGATAAACATACATGCGATCAGCTGTTTTTTGCTACATTCGAGGGTTACCGAACGATACATTGGAGGGTTATCGCCGAAACGTACATTCGAGGGTTACGGCGAATTTGAGGGTTACCGAACATACGTTGAGGGTTATGGCTGCATCTCTAGGGTTATCGATGAATATGCTACATTTGAGGATTATGGCTGAAATCGAGGGTTATCATTTCAAGAATTATCGAATTTTCGATAATCACAAAATATGTCAGCGAGTTCGGAAAACCGAATGTTCGTAGATCAGGAAGTTCTAAAAATGAAGTTCTAAAAATTAACAATGTCCTCCCAAATTACTTTCTAATCCAAACATAATATTGAGGTTGAATAAGACATACGTCCATCTAGTCCAACCTTTACACCTACCTTTAACCCTACCTAAAGCTGGCCATACGCTAGGCAGACATAAGATAGATTTGAGAGATCTATCTAATGTCTAAAGACCACATTTTACAAGCAGCGGTTTTTATTCTTGAGATGTTCCCTATCTGACCCACTTATTTTGTGATTTCAAAGTGATTGCATAAAAGAATGGGCTAGGCAGTTCTTAGATAGATTGGAACATCTGTCTATGTCTAAATAGTGTATGGGCACCTTATCAGTTGATCCACAGGAATGGAAAAAAAACCCAGCTAGTATCATCTTTCTAAATTTCTCCTTATGGCCCTACATCCCGTTTAGCATGGTCTGATCATGTCCACGTTAGTAGGTACCCCATGAACATTTTCCAAGTCACAAGATCTTGGAAATGAAAAGGGTACAGAGAAGGGCAACTAAATTAATAAGGGGACTGGGGGGATTGAATATGAAGACAGATTGGATAAGTTGAATAAGTCCAACTTGTTTGATGATTGCTCAAAATTAGGTTTTTTTTAAACTATAGTTACCCTTTAAGGTTCGTACACACGTGCGATCGCGGGGGCCGCCCCGCGCCGCACGATGTGTACGAACGACCGTTTTGGGCGATAATCGGGTCGATTATCAGCCGAATGTTTCGTTGTACCACCGTGCGTTGCGGGTCGGGACCCCCAAACGCACGTGTGTACTAACCTTAAGGCATGGCTGCAACAGGAATAACAGGTAGGTCACAAGGTTACAAAAGCATGTAATAAACTGGTAAAAATAGCGGTTGGTGTTTGTGGGCAAATAACTGACAATCACCCATTTTCTTGTTTTTAAGGGTGAACAGTTATACACTTTATCATGTTTATAATACCATTAATGATCTTATGTTACATGTGGTCACTTGCCATTTATTTGCACTTTGACATTTGCACATCTAACTCATTTTTACGGTGCGACTTGTAAGCCTTTATTTATGGGGGAATGGCCTATGATGGGGACGTAACCTTTATGGTTGTGTCTCCTCTTCTTACTTATCTGTTGTTTGGACTCCCCCCCTAAAGCTTGGAGATCATAATGTAATACTGATGGTTGTAAGTGTCAAAAAAATTGCTTTTCCATATGCCCATCACAATCTCAGGCTGCAATGAGAACATACAAGGCAATTCCGTCAGGAGAAACCGGAGCGCCCGAGAAACCTAGGCAGCACAGGGTGATAAACTCCATTTGCAGATGACTTGTTCAGTGTTGAATTGAACTTGAGACTCAATGACTCATTGCTGCAAAGGCATCCAATCTTACCACTCAGCCACTGTGCTGCCCAAGTATTCTTACTGTAACAACAAAAATAACATAGTAAATGATGACATCATCACCAGCTATTTGCATAAGGGTTGGAGCTATGACTCATCACTGCACAGTTGGTATTGATAGACCCACAAAGCCTAAAGCTGGCCCATACACAGGCAGATATTAGATAGATTTGAGATATCTGTTTAATGTCTAAAGACCACATTGTACCAGCAGCGATTTTTTATCTTGAGATGTTCCTATCTGACCCCATTCATTTTGTCATCTCAATTGCATTAAAGAACGGGCTAGGCAGTTCTTAGATTGGACATTTGTCTTATGAGAGATTTGACATCTGTCTAATGTGTAAATAGTGTATGGGCACCTTAAGTGCAATGACATAAATAATATAGTAGGGGGGAGCAGTAAAGGTCCTGCCTGTCTTGAAAAGCAAAGCAGAGAGATGAATGGGACAGCTGGGGGAAGGAGCCAAGAACAAGCACCAGTGTGGTTTTATATAGACTTTACTTAGTTTTGTTACTGAAGAAGCCCCCCCCAGTAACAACATGTTCACTATACTTACAGTTACAAAAATGTGTTATAATCTGGGGGTTGGACAGGGCGTACCTGCAGGGCCTGCCCCCCCCCCCCAGCAATGAATGGAGGCCGGGCCCGTGACCCCCTCCCCCTATCCAAGATCCCTACCGTGGTCAGCTTCTTTTAAACAGCTGATAGCGCTGTGAATGAAACATACATGCGATCAGCTGTTTTTGCTACATTCGAGGGTTCCGAACGATACATTGGAGGGTTATCGCCGAAACGTACATTCGAGGGTTGACGGCGAATTGTGGGTTACCGAACATACGTTCGAGGGTTATGGCTGCATTCTAGGGTTATCGATGAAATGCTTACATTTGAGGATTATGGCTGAAATCGAGGTTTCATTTTGAAGAATTATCGATTTTCGATAATCAACAAAAATATGTCAGCGAGTTCGAAAACCGAATGTTCGTAGATCAGGAAGTTCTTAAAAATGAAGTTCTAAAAATTAACAATGTCTCCCAAATTACTTTCTAATCCAAACATATAATTGAGGTTGAATAAAGACATACGTCCATCTAGTCCACCTTTACACCCTACTCTTTAACCCTACCTAAAGCTGGCCATACGCTAGGCAGACATAGATAGATTTGAGAGATCTATCTAATGTCTAAAGACCACATTTTACAAGCAGCGGTTTTTTATCTTGAGATGTTCCTATCTGACCCACTTATTTTGTGATTTCAAAGTGATTGCATAAAAAATGGCTAGGCATTTCTTAGATAGATTGGACATCTGTCTAATGTCTAAATAGTGTAGGGCACCTTAACAGTTGATCCACAGGAATGGAAAAAACCCAGCTAGTATCATCTTTCTAATTTTCTCCTTATGGCCCTACATCCCGTTTAGCATGGTCTGATCATGTCCACGTTAGTAGAGTACCCCCATAACATTTTCCAATCACAGATCTTGGAAATGAAAAGGGTACGAGAAGGGCAACTAATTAATTAAGGGGACTGGGGGGATTGAAATATGAAGACAGATGGGATAAGTTGAATAAGTCCAACTTGTTTGATGATTGCTCAATTGGTTTTTTTTAAACTATAGTTTACCCTTTAAGGTTCGTACACACGTGCGATCGCGGGGGCCGCCCCGCGCCGCACGATGTTGTACGAACGACCGTTTTGGGCGATAATCGGGTCGATTATCAGCCGAATGTTTTGTTCGTACACACCGTGCGTTGGGTCGGGACCCCCAAACGCACGTGTGTACTAACCTTAAGGCATGGCTGCAACAGGAATAGACAGGTAGGTCACAAGGTTTACAAAAGCATGTAATAAACTGGTAAAAATAGCGGTTGGTGTTGTTGGGCAAATAACTGACAAGTCCACCCATTTTCTTGTTTTTAAGGGTGAAACAGTTATACACTTTATATCATGTTTATAATACCATAAATGATCTTATTTAACAGTGGTCACTTGCCATTTATTTGCACTTTGACATTTGCACATCTACTCATTTTTACGGTGCGACTTGTAGCCTTTATTTATGGGGGAATGGCCTATGATGGGGACGTAACCTTTATGGTTGGTCGTCTCCTCTTCTTACTTATCTTTTTGGACTCCTCCCCCTAAAGCTTGGAGATCATAAATGAATACTGAAGGTTGTAAGTGTCAACAAAATTGCTTTTCCATATGCCCATCACAATCTCAGGCTGCAATTGAGAACATAAAGGCAATTCCGTCAGGAGAAACCGGAGCGCCCGAGGAAACCTAGGCAGCAAGGTGATAAACTCCATTTGCAGATGACTTGTTCAGTGTTGGAATTGAACTTGAGACTCAATGACTCATTGCTGCAAGGCATCAATCTTACCACCACTCAGCCAACGTGCTGCCCAAGTATTCTTACTGTAAACAAACAATAAGACCATATAATGATGACATCATCACCAGCTATTTGCATAAAGGGTTGGAGCTTGACTCATCACTGCACAGTTGGTATTGATAGACGCACAAGCCTAAAGCGGCCATACACAGGCAGATTTAGATAGATTTGAGATATCTGTTTAATGTCTAAAGACCACATTGTCAAGCAGCGATTTTTTATTCTTGAGATGTTCCTATCTGACCCATTCATTTTGTCATCCTCAAATTGCATTAAAGAACGGGCTAGGCAGTTTCTTAGATTGGACATTTGTCTTATGAGAGATTTGACATCTGTCTAATGTGGTAAATAGTGTATGGGCACCTAGTAAGTGCAAAAAAACAATGCCATCCGGTATATCATTCTAACTACATTACCCAGTGATCTCTGTAATACCTACCCAGGCACTACAAGAGTTAACGTTGTACATGGCTGTCTGTATTCCTATCTACAATGCCATCCGGTATATCATTCTAACTACATTACCCAGTGATCTCTGTAATACCTACCCAGGCACTACAAGAGTTAAAGTCGTACATAGCTGTCTGTATTCCTACCCACAATGCCATCCTGTATAACATTCTAACTACATTACCCAGTGATCTCTGTAATACCTACCCAGGCACTACAAGAGTTAAAGTTGAACATAGCTATCTGTATTCCTATCTACAATGCCATCCGGTATATCATTCTAACTACAGGGCCTTGTTAGGTATTACGAGATCACTGGTAATGTAGTAGAATGTTTACAGAATGGCATTGTAGATAGGAATACAGCCAGCTATGTACAACTTTAACTCTTGTAGTGCCTGGGTAGGTATTACAGAGATCACTGGTAATGTAGTTAGAATGATTCGGATGGCATGTGGGATAGGAATACAGACAGCTATGTAACAACTTTAACTCTTGTAGTGCCTGGGTAGGTATTACGAGATCACTGGGTAATGTAGTTAGAATGTATACGGATGGCATTGTGGGTAGGAATACAGACAGCTATGTACGACTTTAACTCTTTGTAGTGCCTGGGTAGGTATTACAGAGATCACTGGTAATGTAGTTAGATGATATACCGGATGGCATTGTAGTAGGAATACAGAAGCTATGTTCACTTTAACTCTTGTAGTGCCTGGGTAGTATTACAGAGATCACTGGTAATGTAGTTAGAATGATATACCGGATGGCATTGTAGATAGAATACAGATAGCTATGTACAACTTTAACTCTTGTAGTGCCTGGGTAGGTATTACAGAGATCACTGGGTAATGTGTTAGAATGATATACCGGATGCATTGTAGTGGAATACATACAGCCTGTACAACTTTAACTCTTGTAGTACCTGGGTAGTTATTACAGAGATCACGGGTAATGTAGTTAGAATGATATACCGGATGGCATTGTGGGATAGGAATAACAGACAGCTATGTACAACTTTAACTCTTGTAGTGCCTGGTTAGTTATACAGAGATCACTGGTATGTAGTTAGAATGATTATACCAGGATGGCATTGTAGATAGGAATACAGAAGCTATGTTCAACTTAACTCTTGTAGTGCCTGGGTAGGTATTACAGTGATCACTGGGTAATGTAGTGAGAATGATTACCGGATGGCATTGTAAAGGAATACAGATAGCTATGTTCAACTTTAACTCTTGTAGTGCCTGGGTAGGTATTACAGAGATCACTGGTAAGGTAGTTAGAATGTTATACAGGATGGCATTGTAGATAGGAATACAGATACTATGTTCAACTTAACTCTTGTAGTGCCTGGGTAGTATTACAGAGATCACTGGGAATGTAGTTAGAATTTATACAGGATGGCATTGTATATAGAATACAGATAGCTATGTCAACTTTAACTCTTGTAGTGCCTGGGTAGGTATTACAGAGATCACTGGGATGTAGTTAGAATGATATACGGATGATTGTAGGGTAGTACAGACAGCTATGTTACACTTTAACTCTTGTAGTGCCTGGGTAGGTATTACAGAGATCACCTGGGTAATGTAGTTAGAATGATATACCCGGATGGCATTGTAGAAGGAATACAGACAGCTATGTTCAACTTTAACTCTTGTAGTGCTTGGGTAGGTTTTACAACCGGAGATCAAAGCACCAAAGGGACAATTTCCCATAGAACAAAGTAACAAACTTCTGCACCTTGGTATGGATTTTAAGGTTGGGTTGGGTGCGGGTCTGAAGAATTAGACCCTGCAGAACTTTACCTGCAGCTGTATTGTTAAATTTTGATTTATGGTGGACTTGCCCTTTAAAGGAATGTTCACCCAAAAGTGGACTATTCCTTTACTGCATTAATTGAAGAACACATGCACAATAATGCGCGCTATAGCTAACTCAAAGTGGTCAGGACCTGTCAGTGGAGCCGGCGGGAATTGTTCACAAGGTAAATTTCACTCCCTTCGTTCTTGGCTCTTTCTAATTTTGGGAACTGAAGAACGGAGGTAAGGCATAGCTCCTTTACCTCCCGTACTTCAACTATGCAGTAAAGAACAGTTCACTTTCTAAGTGAACTATTGCTTAAAGCCATCCTGAAATTGTATATTCCTTAAATAGGAAGCAGCCAAAGGCCTGGTACACATAAGGCTCAGGCCTATATTTCCTACTGACTAGAAGCCACAATCATTCTGTCAGTTCGGTTGAAATATGGTTGGAAATTATTGGCGTAACCAACAGATCTCGGTTTTATGTTCGTTCAAATTTGAAAGTTTGATCAGACTATTGGTAAAGTTTGGCCAATCATGGTCTTCCATCAGTCACAGAGAAATGTCATCTTCGACTACAAATCAGTGTATCAGGTCTAATCCACAGTTTGATTAAATTTGCTTTTTTGACATGAACTTAATAGTGCGATAATGCCAGGTGTGACGAAATAACTGATTATTCCTGAACATTTTTCGATCAGACTTGGCAGTGAATGCAGCTGTTTGATTTCAATAGATCACATATTCGGCCAGGCACTAGCACGTAATTCCAACCAACAGGCTACCAATCGGAATATGATCTGTAACATGTAAATATGTTGGTCGGACTTATTGTCCAAGATTGGCATGTGTGTACCAGGACATGATAATAAAAATCAATTGGACGGTGTCTTTCCAGCTGAGCCATGTTGGATCAATCCAGCCAAGCAAGACAAGATATCTCGATATCTCGATATTTCTAATATTTAGAATTCTTACTGGAAAACTAAAATTACATCTACCCCCAAACCAACTGCTCCCCTTATTGTACCCAGGGAAAGGGTCTAAACTGCTCTGCCCTCACTCCATAGGGGAGGAGAATTGTTTAGGTGGGTATTTTTCCCTTTAAATTTTTGTAAAAGTTCTTATCAGATTAATATGCAGCAATTTTATGTAAGGGCTTAATGGAGACGACATTGAAATTGTAACTTTTTTTTAGGATGTTACCTGTTGCTTTCCACAGAAGTAAGGAAGTGATGTCACCCCATTCTTTCAAAAGTGTTGTTCCTCTCATGTTATGGACACATACCCCCTGGAGCCAGAATTCCCCTGTTTGATTGTATTAATACCAGTAATTCTCATTATTATATAGTATCCCTGTACCAACCAGAACTACAGTATATGTATTAATACCAGTTATTCTCAATATTATTTAGTTTTAGAAATGTATCCAGTCCACTTTTAAAGCTATTTAATGAACTTGCCTTTACCACATTTGCTGGAAGACCGTTCCAGAGTATAATGCAATTTATACAATCATCCACAGTGGTTTACTGGGAGTAGGCTAATAAGAAGATGGGGCCTGCTGGGCTCCCATGCCCTCCTGCGGTTGCCCCTCCTGCACCCTTGGTAGTCCAATGTACAAAATGTTGGTCTCTATTTTTACTTTTGAACTATTATCTATCTAGCAAACCACTTCTTTATAAATAGCAAGAAAAATGAACTATGCGCTTGCTATAGATATCATTATCAGTTAGCGATGTATCACCTTTTGTTATGTTTCATCTCAAATGAACTGCACAGTAAAGCTAGTACAGATGGGCGATTTGAACGCTGGGCATCTTTGGTGGTTAGTCCCTCCAGATCACCACTCACGGTGGGTGTTTTCGGTCAAATCTCATGTCTGTACATTACAGTAAAAGGGTAAAGCTGCGTACACACATGACAGATTTTTTAAAAATGACAGGCAGGATCTGCAAGACACTGTCATTTTTCAAAGATCAGGATAGACACAGTACTGAGTGTTCTCCCAATACACAGCATATACACATCACATACACAGCATCTATACACAGCCTATGCACATCATATACACAGTATCTATACAACGGATATTTCCACACACAAATCGGAAAGTTGCAGGACCCCTAAACCCTAGTTACATTTTGCTTACCTTTTTCAAAGATGCTGCTAACTACAAGACCGGGCCCTTGTTGCTCTGCTGCACCTCCCCTCTCTGCTTCTTGGTCACGGCTTGTCATTTTTTAAGAAAAACGGTGACATTACGCCCAATAGCTGACAGACTGCGGACCAGGGTGCCTCAATGGCTGCTGTTCTTGTGTAAGTATGTTTAGCTGCACTTTAGGGATGGTAAGTAAAACATAAAATGGGGTTGGGGGGTTTCTGCAGCTAGAGTCCTGCATCAGGTCAGGTACCCGCGATTACCTGATTACGTGTGCGGGTTGGGGTAACTCCAATTGAGTTTGAATTGGTTGAGGGTCGGGTTTGGGTTAAGGGAACCTCGTGTCGGGTTCAGGTCATTCTTGGAAGAAATTCAAGTCTTCTCCATGAAGGAGAGATCTGTCTGTAATAAACTGAAGCGAGAATACATTGTTATCAATCCACACAATGTGCGGTTGTGGGATAGCACCTTACACTAAATCACACTATGGCAGATAAAGGAAAATAGATTACATGCAAAAGCTCCCAACCTCTTACTGTGGGTTTTTGGCTGGATTATATATTGAGTTATCAACAGTTTAATGTACTTAAAACAATTACAGAATGGCTTGTAGATAGGAATACAGACAGCTATGTACAACTTTAACTTGTGGTGCCTGGGTAGGTACTTACAGAGATCACTGGGTAAGTGTAGTTAGAATGTTAACAGATGGCATTGTAGATAGGAATACAGACAGCTATGTACAACTTTACTATTGTAGTGCCTGGGTAGGTATTACAGAGATCACTGGGTAATGTAGTTAGAATGATTATACCGGATGGGATTGTGGGATAGGAATACAGACAGCTATGTACAACTTTAACTCTTGTAGTGCCTGGGTAGGTATTACAGAGATCACTGGGTAATGTAGTTAGAATGTTATACAGGATGGAATTGTTGGGTAGGAATACAGACAGCTATGTACGACTTTAACTCTTGTAGTGCCTGGGTAGGTATTACAGAGATCACTGGGTAATGTAGTTAGAATGATATACCGGATGGCATTGTGAGATAGGAATACAGATAGCTATGTTCAACTTTAACTCTTGTAGTGCTGGGTAGTATTACAGAGATCACTGGGTAATGTAGTTAGAATGATTAACCGGATGGCATTTGTAGTAGAATACAGATAGCTATGTCACAACTTTAACTCTTGTAGTGCTGGGGTAGGTATTACAGAGATTACTGGGTAATTGTAGTTAGAATGGATTAACGGATGACATTGTAGATAGGAATACAGACAGCCATGTACAACGTTTAACTTTGTAGTGCCTGGGTAGGTATTACAGAGATCCTGGGTAATGTGTTAGAATGATATACCGGATGGCATTGTGGGTAGGAATACAGACAAGCTATGTACAACTTTAACTCTTGTAGGTGCTGGGTAGTATTACAGAGATCACTGGGTAATGTTGTTAGAATGTTATACAGGATGCATTGTAGATAGGAATACAGATAGCTATGTTCAACTTAACTCTTGTAGTGCCTGGTAGGGTTTACAGTGATCACGGGTAATGTAGTTAGAATGATTACCGGATGGCATTGTAGATAGGAATACAAGCAGCTATGTTTCAACTTTAACTCTTGTAGTGCCTGGGTAGGTATTACAGAGATCACTGGGTAATGTAGTTAGAATGTATCACAGGATGGCATTGTAGATAGGAATACAGATAGCTAGTTTCAACTTTAACTCTTGTAGTGCCTGGGTAGGTATTACAGAGATCACTGGGTAATGTAGTTAGAATGTTATAAGGATGGCATTGTAGATAGAATACAGATGCTATGTTCAACTTAACTCTGTAGTGCCTGGGTTAGGTATTACAGAGATCATGGGCAATGTAGTTAGAATGATATACCGGATGACATTGGGGTAGGAATACAGGACAGCTATGTAACTTTAACTCTTGTAGTGCCGGGGTAGTATTACAGAGATCACTGGGTAATGTAGTTAGAATGTTAACAGGATGGCATTGTAGATAGGAATACAGATAGCTATGTTCACCTTTAACTCTGGTAGTGCCTGGGTAGGTATTACGAGAGTCATGGGTAAGTAGACTCAGAATGATACTATACCGGAGGCATTGTAGAAGGAATACAGACAGCATGTTAACTTTTAACTCTTGTAGTGTTGGGTTAGGGTTTACAACGAGATCAAAGCCCAAAGGGACAATCCCATAGAACAAAGTAACAACTTCTGCCACCTGTATGGATTTAAAGGTGGGTGGGTGGGTGTCTGAGACAATTAGACCATGCGGAACTTACTGCGCTGTATGTTAAATTTTGATTTATGGGTGGACTTGCCCTTTAAAGGAATAGTTCACCCAGAAAGTGGACTATTCCTTTACTGCCTAATTGAAGAACACATGCCACAAATAATGGCGCTGCTAGCTAAACTCAAAAGTGGTCAGGACCTGTCAGTGGAGCCGGCGGGAATTGTTCACAATGGTAATTTCACTCCCTTCGTTCTTGGCTCTTTCTAAATTTGGGAAAACGAAGAAGGGAGGTAAGGCATAGCTCCTTACCTCCGCCTACTTCAACTAATGCAGTAAAGAAACAGTTCACTTTCAAGTGAACTATTGCTAAAGCCATCCCTGAATTGTATATTCCTTAAATAGGAACAGCCATAAGGCCTGCGTACAACATAAGGCTCAGGCCTATATTTCCTACTGACTAGAAGCCACAATCATTCTGTCAGTTCGGTTGAAACATGGGTTGGAAATTATTGGCGTAACCAACAGATCTCGGTTGTATGTTAGTTCAAATTTGAAGTTGATCAGACATATTAGGAAGTTGGCCAATCATGGTCGTCCATCAGTCACAGAGAAATGCTCATTCGACTACAAATCAGTGTATCAGGTCTAATCCACGAGTTTGATTAAATTTGCTTTTTTGACATGAAACATTTATAGTGCGATAATGCCAGTGTGACGAAATAACTGATTATTCCTGAACATTTTTCGATCAGACTTGGCAGTGAAGTGCAGCTGTTTGATTTCAATAGATCACATATTCGGCCAGGCACTGCACTGTAATCCAACCAACAGGCTACCAATCGGATCGGAATATTGATCTGTAAACTGGTAATGTTGGTGACCCAGTGGTTCCGCTGGACACCCCCCGCAGGGCGGCAAGGCGTTGTCTCCTCGAGTACTTAAAGAAATCTGAGTCCAAGATGGACTGGATAGAGTACGAATACTATATTTGGAATGTGTACTTTCAGTGAGCAGTTGCTCACATCAGCCAAGCAGACAAGAATCTAGATATCCGAATCTCTAATATTAGAATTATTACTGGAAACTAAAATTAATCTACCCCCAAACCAATGCTCCTATTGTGACCCAGGGAAAGGGTCTTAAACTGCTCTGCCCTCACTCCATTAGGGGAGGGAGAATTGTTTAGGTGGGTATTTTTCCCTTTAAATTTTGTAAAGTTCTTATCAGATTAATATGCAGCAATTTTATGTAAGGGGCTTAATGGAGAACGACATTGAAAAATATTGTAACTTTTTTTAGGATGTTTACCTGTTGCTTTCACAGAAGTAACGAAGTGATGTCACCCACATTCTTTTCAAAAGGTGTTGTTTCCTTCATGTATTGGACACATTACCCCCTGGAGCCAGAGATCCCCGTGTTGATCGAAATTAACTTCCTGAAAGTGATCATAGAAAGGTATTAGTTTTTGGTATTTAAAAGGACATCTATACTGAAAAAATGACTCTTTGCTCATCATCTTTAATCTTAATTGAATAACGTAAGGTAGCAATTACCTTGATTTGCAGTGTGTTGCGCATGCCTTCAATACAGACACATTAGGAGACAGTACCCTACCCTTTTCCTCCTTAACCACTCCCACTTTCATCAGACCTGACTTTCCCCCCCACAACAAACCAACGTCAAGCCCTGCACAGACATACAGCATTCCAACGTCAAAAACTCGTCACCATTCCAGCTGACAGTAAAACTACTCACAGAAAGAAGTAGTTTTTGAAAGCAAGGAACTTGATCTTGGACAGCATGAAATATAAAATCAGTTTTCACCTGGCCCCAAAATTATGTGTATTCAAGTGATCACTGGACTGAAGTTTAGTTCTTGGAAGACTTCGCTAGTCACCGAGCGGCTTTCTCATTCCGAATGACTTGGTCAAGAATCTATGGCAATTATGTAACCTCGGAAATCCAAATAGCATATTACAGCCAGGTGTTTAAGGGTGTGATTGGGGATTGTGGCTACGAGGTGTCTATTAGGAACGCCCAGGAGTAGGTGTTTAAATAACGCATGTTACATGGGACAGTTGGTGCTCGAAACACCCCCCCACCTCTATATTTAGGCTTGCGTTTCTTTATTTTCAACATAAATGGCTCCTAAACACCTCTCTTGAACATAATTGCCACAGATTCCTGACAAGTCATTCTGAATAGAGAGAGATCCAGTCGGATGTACGAGAAAACGTCTTCAAAGAACTAAACTTCAAGTCAGTGATACTAATTGAATACAACGAGATATACCCATGACCTGGATGAATGAGAAACTTCACAAGCATTGTCCCCAAACATTAGTAAACACTTTTCATGTTGTATCTTGCTCCATTGTTTTAATCCCCCTTCAGAGACACTCCTTGACATTTTGATGATCTCAAGGTCGTGAGAGAACTGCAGGTAACTATACAGACAGAAGAAAGAGGGGATTCCGACACCCCTAAAAGCACATTGCAGTCAAGACACTTGATTTATTGTGTTAAAACAGGTTGGTTAATCACAAATATAAGACGTCTAAAGCTAGGTACACTACTACAATTTCTCCTCACCAAACGTTCAAGGCCTTTCAAACAGTGGCCAGAGAGAAGGGGCAGTCATAGAGGACCGCAGAGACAGGTCGATCATTTCTGTTGTTCGATTTGGCAATGAACAAACTGGTATGGCGGCATCATTGCGACCTGTTTTTTCAGTATGATAGATCTACTCAATAACGATTGGACATTTGGCAGGTTGGTCTTGGTGACTGAAATTTACTGTCCAATTGGAAGAAAAGTATTGACAGAGATCTGGTAGGTTTCCATGCAAAAAATTCTCACCAATATTGCTGTCCACCTTTCAGGCCAAAATATATACAGATAAAAAAGGGCGTTGTAAAGGTTATGGAAATAGTTCGGGATTGTTTAGAAATGTTGCCCAGTGTCTTTTGTTTTTTTTGTGATTAAATTGACTTCCATGGTCCATCGCGACTTATCTTGGTGACATTGAAATAGTATTTCGTCAGTTGTATGTCTCTTTGTGAGCTAGTGATTTGGTTTAACAAGTTTAAATCAATGCCACCCACTAGTGGCCCAAAAGTAAGTGTGCGATATTGGATTTTTTTAGTCTAAGAATTCCCTTGTTTATCCGGGTTGATAAAGGGGAACAGAAAAGTAACAGGAGCACAGTTGGCCCAAGATTTTCCAAGGAGGATCACCATGATTACAACCGTGAGTGCGACACCAATAGTCACGCTACACCCCCTTATAAAAGTCTACGATATGTTAAGTGCCACCCTCTTATATTTCCTTACCACTTTTTCCCATGACCTATACAACCTTGAGGTATAGGTATGTAAATCTACAAAAGGTAAAACAGTTTCTATCTTTGTTGACACGGTACAACTCTTTCATTAAAAACCCATATGGTCTATAATACCTGGGATGCAGTTCAGTTCATGGTAATACGTTACCGGGACATTGCTGTTATGTGCCGCCTATGGTCACTTTCATGTGATCAGGGTTGCACACCTGCCCCCTGACAAGCGGAGTACGATGTGCACTAACAGTCATTTGTCTAACTATCGGTGTATTGGGCTCTCGGTCTCCCCCTAGCTGGCAGACTCCCCCTCTTTCTAGGTGTTAGCACATCCGATATATGTAATTGAAATAGATGTCAGGAGTACTGACATGCACAGGGGGAGAAGGTGAGCTAGGTTGTTCAGTTCATATAATAAACACAGGCCAGCATCCTCAGCTTGTAAATTGAATGGGAGATGAGCAGCGTATGAAGTCCTATCTCCACTGAATTATATCGATCCATTTTTGAAAAAGTTGTTTTTCTTGGGGGAGTTTACCCTTTAAATATCTGGTTGTAGAAAGCAGGAATAAATGCAAAAATATCAGTTGGAGACAACGACAAGTAAATGGACAATTTTTTGGGGGGTGTTTGTTTGGGTGGACATGCCTTTAAATTCACAATGGCAGGCAAGTCCATTAAGATAGTAGGTACAGATACTAGTATACGTCAGCACAAATGATGGATGGGTTTGGGTTTAAATGGGGTTAAATTCAACTCAGTTTGGTTTTTAATGTAGGGTGGGGGAGGCCACTATATGGGTAAAGTGCAGGGCTATTTCTCTATTTGTATTATAATCTAATGTGAAACTCCCAACTGAAATTGCCCTCAATGTTGAAGCCCATGTGTGAGTGTTAAATGATCCGCACTTTCTCTTTGCCTGAATATGTTTGCCGGTTTACATGGCCAAAATAACAAGTGAACAGGAAAATGAAGAGTAGGAGCCTTTCCCCCAGGTGTAATCCATTTCCACACTATATGTTCCTGAAGAGGTTTCTGGAGTGCCAGTAGAGTGTCCCACCACATTCTCACTCCCATTCATGCCAGCTGTTCTGTGAAAGCGAACTTAAAAAAATGGTTATAAAAATGAGGATTCTTGCATAAAATAGCCACATACCTTTAGACTCGCTAGGTTTATTAAATTTGTGATTCTAAATATATAACAAGCCATCATTCCATTCAGCCCGCCTTCTGCAGTTTACCCATCAGTGATTGTGGCGCGACGTGTTTGGGGGTTGTCCCTTTTGAAGTCTATTTTTAAAGTCAAGCTTATGACTCAATAGAAAAACGGTAAGGTTATTCAAATGCTGTTGTTATGGACAATTTTGTGAATTGGAACTTTTTGTTTAATGTACCAAAATTGCAGTGTTATCCCAGATAGTATTCTAAATTAATATGCAGGTATGTTTAGATTCAAGCTACCGGTATGGGATCTTTCATCTGAGAAGTTTCCCTTACAAGATGGAAGGAAAAAACTTGCAGAGAGGTCTTCAATTCATTAAATCATAGGACAAAGTACTATATGAGGTATTCAGTTGAGATAAACGGACTTGAAGTTTAGTTCTTTAGTTCTTCATAGTCGTCCGACTCAATCTATCAATTCACGAATGACTTTGTACAAGATTCTGTTCTACAATAAATACCCGGACGTGTCCCAATCAGCAAATAACGGAATAATGGGGCCAAGACCTCGTCCAAAGCAAGGGTGATTGCCTTGTATATGGACGACAATTGGTGTTTAAAACCCCCCCACCCACCTCTATTGCTTGGTTTCTTTTATTTTGATAATCCAGGCTCCACTTGACAACCTCTTGTAAACCAATCCTGTTCTTTGGTCAAGACATGACAGAGATTTAGATATAGGTTATAGACGATTAGAGAGTTAGATAGATAGATAGATAGATAGTAGATAGAGAGATAGATAGTAGATAGATAGAGTAGATAGGAAGAGAGAGATTAATTGATTAAGATAGAGTAGAGAGAAAATAGATAGAATAGACAGATAGACAGACAGAAAAAGACAGACAGAAGACAGACAGATAGGATACGAGGGGGGTAGGAAGAGAGGCGAGAGACGAGAGAGAAGAGATAAATGTAGAGGAGGCTAGAGAAGAGAGATTAATTGATAGATAGGATAGCCAGACATAGTTAGATAGATAGATAAGAAGAAGATAGATAGATACCAGGCAGAGGTAGATACATAATAGGTAGCTAGATAGATACATAGATAGATTAGAAGAGAGAGAGGTTATGACAGACAGACAGAGATTAGCTTGAGGTAGATAGATAGATAGATAGATAGATAGAGAAGTAGATAAATAGATAGATAGAGAATAGATAGGATAGATAGGATTGGATAGATAGAAGTAAAGGATATGATAGAAAGAGATAGATATATTAGTAGATAGATAAAGGATGAATAGATATTGATAGGATAGAAATAGAATAGTAGATAAGCGATAGATAGATAGCCCATTAGGGCTAGGTAGATATAACTGTAGATAGATAGATAAAGCTAGGATAGGTAGATAGCAGGAATGGAGGCCGGGCCCCTGAACCATTCCCCTATCCAAGATCACCTGCCGCAGTCAGCTGTTTAAGCAGTTGATCGCAGTATGTGAATGAAAACATACGGGCGATCAGCTGTTTTAAAAAGGACCGGACCCGAACTTCCAGCACTGAACGGAAGTTCGGCTCCGGGTATTTAAACAGCTGAGCGCACGTATGTTTCATTCATACGCGCGATCAGCTGGGGGGGGATGTTTAAAACTGCTGGACCCGGCACGACCTTGGACTCTGTTGTGGCGGGCCTACTACCCCCACCCCCGGTTGGTGTTTGTGTTTTGTTTGTTTCCAGGTTGGTCTGTTTTTTTTTTTTTTTCTTGGTGTCTTTTTTTTGTGGGGTTGGTGTTGTTTTTTTATTGTGGTTTGTGGCAGAGCCCCCCTGAGGTTGCGAGTGGTGGTAGAGGTTGGTAGTTACATCCACTGGGGTTGGAGGGGACCATGGCAGAAATTGGACAGCTCCAGATAGACCCTGCCCACATCTCGGATGTCGGCTTATCCCACAGTTTTACAAGTTATGCTGCTAAACTCACTGATGACAGGGACACTGAAAAACCATAAAAGTCAGTGTGTGGGACCCTTCCTCCTACATTAAGTTAGGGCCAACAGGTATAATAATGGGGAATTTATTACCCAGCACAAAGGCATTCTTCACAAACCCATACAGATTGGTTTCATCTAAAATAAACCCCCTAGAGACAAAGGGCCCACCTATAGAGAAACCCTACACAGCAACAGTTCCGATCAAGCTACAGCGGACCCAGACTGAATCGGTTCATGAGGAAACTGGACAGGAATAACAACCAGCGGGTCCAAAAATCACCATAATAGGTTGGAAACAACCTCCACATAGTGCTGTTCCAGGGAAATAAACTAGGCGGTCACAAACTTTTAATCAACAACTCACCTTATAGCTACTTAGAGTTGGGCGAACTCCTAAAGTCGGTTAGTTTCCGTGACTATAGAACTTCAGTAAAGTCTAAAGTTCTATAGTTCGAAAACGAACGCATAAAGTCAGGGGGAGTCAAATAGTTTGCGAAACAGTTTCTTAATGAAAACAATATAGCAATGTAACTTACTGTAAAACTTAAACACTAACTTTCAACCAAGATTAGGCAATCGCTGGGGTTCTGCACTTATGAGTTTTGCTACATTCGAGGGGTTGACGGCGGAATCTTGAGGGTTATTCCGACGATACCGCTTTCGAGGGTTTAGGCTGCATTCTAGGGTTATCGTTTGAAAATGCACATTTGCGGATTATGGCGTGAAATCGAGGGTTATCGTTTCAAGAATTATCGAATTTGCGGAATCAACAAAAAAAATATGTCAGCGGAGGTCGGAAAAACCGAATTTCTCGTTTTAGATCAGGAAGTTCAAAAAATGAAGATTCTAAAAAAACTATTAACAATGTGTCCCAAATTTACTTTCTAATCCAAACATAATAATTGAGGTTTGAAATAAAGACATACGTCCATCTAGTCCAACCTTACACCCTACTCTTTAACCCCTACCTAAAGCTGCATACGCTAGGCAGACATAAGATGAGATGTGAGAGCATCTATTAATGTCTAAAGAACCACATTTTACAAGCAGCGGTTTTTATCTTGAGATGTTCCATCTGACCCATTTATTTTGTGATTTCAAAGTGATTTGCATAAAAAGAATGGGCCCTAGCAGTGCTTAGATAGATTCTGACAGCGGTTCTAATGTCTAACAAGTGTAGGGGCACCGGTTAAAAGTTGATCCACAGGATATGAATAAAACCCCCAGTAGTATCATCTTTTACATTTATCCTACTGGGGCCCCCCCCCTACATCCACGTTTTAGGATGGCTGATCATGTCCACGTTAGTAGGTTTTTTTTTAATATGAAAATATAGTAAGGGGAGCAGCCTAAAGTTAAAGGTCAGCTGGGACAGTGGGGAGGAGCCGAAATTAGCAAGCACCAGTGGTTGATTTAGACTTTACTTAGTTTTAGTTAGTAGCCCCTGACCCCCTTCCCACTATCCAAGGGTTCTGCCGCGGTCAGCTGTTTTTAAACAGCTGATCGTGTGTACTGTCCCCTGACTATATTTCTTCTTGGTAGGAATGGAAACATACGGATAAGCAGCTGTTTAAAAGACCAGACCCGAACTTCCAGATGAATAGGAGTTCGGGTCCGGTCTTTTAAACAGCTGATCGCGCGGTATGTTTTATTCATTTATTATGGCTTGTGGCGTACCATCCGGGTGTAAGGGGGTGTCGGGGGAGGCGGGGGTGGCAGTTACTGAAATAGATAGATTACAATCTTGAAAAGTTAGTCCTTTCCTTAAAATGTAGGTCGTTGACCTGAGGAAAAATGGCTCTTTGTGGAGGGGAAAGCAACAAGTAAGGAACCGCACATATAGATTCAGAGAAAAGGTCCTTAATAATTAAATCATTTCTTAAGGCAACAAAGAGTTGATATGTTTTCCCACACCCTTCAATAAAATGAAAGGGGCTGAGGTACCCTGAAATTTGTTATCACTTGGTTGGGCCCTCGAATAAATAGGTTAAGGACCCTTTTCTCTGAATCTATGTGTGCCGTTCCTACTTTGCTGTTGCTTAACATTTGGACATGGCAGGCACCAGAACCAGCACCACAGACGAAATCTACAGAACATACCCGTGTACAGGGTGGGCTTTCTCAAATTTTTGAAATCTTCTGTGCTGCTGCAGATGTCACAAGATGACTGAATTTTCTAATTAGATCTTTGATGATTATAGAATAGCAGCAGAACATCCGTAAAGCTAGCAACGATCCGTAGAAGCAGCAAATCCGTTTGGAAGCTAGCAGCATCCGCTTTGTTTTAGATTAGAAGCAGCAACATCAGTAGAACGCAGAAAATCCGTAGAAGCCAGCAACATCCATGAAGCAGCAACATCCAGGAAGCAGGAACATCCATAGAAGCAAAACATCATAGAAGCAAAATCATAGAAGCAGTAAACACCATAGAAGCAGTAACATCCATAGAAGCAGCCAACATACCATTAGAAGCAGTAACCATCCATAAGAAGCAGTAAACACCCATTGAAAAGCAGCAAACCCCCGTTAGAAGCTGAAGCAAAATACGATAGAAAGCAGCAACATACGTTAGAAAGCAGCAACATCCGTGATAGAAGCAGCAACGCCCGTAGAAGCTAGCAACATCGTAGAAGAAGCCGCAACATCCGTTCGACAGCCAGCAACGCCCGTTAGAGAGCGCAGAGCAACATCCGTTAGAAGCAGCAACATCCATAGAAGCATGCAACATCCGTAGAAGCTTCGCAACATCGTAGACGCAGTAACACCATAGAAGCAGTAACATTCCGTTAGAAGCAGTAGAAGACAGCAACACACGTAGAAGCAGTAACATCCGTAGAAGGCAGCACATCCGTTTAGAAGCAGCAACACGTCGTTTAGAAGCAGAAAATCAGTAGAAGCAGAAATCCGTAGAAGACAGCACACACCCATAGAAGCAGTAACACCCATAGAAGCAGTAAAATCACATAGAAGCAGTAAAACATACATAGAAGGCAGTGAACATCCATAGAAGCAGTAACACCATAGAAGCAGTAAACATCCATAGACGCAGAACATCCATAGAAGCAGTAATTAACATCCGTAGAAAGCAGGAAAACCGTAGAAGAAGCAGTTGAACATCTTCTAGAAGCAAGTAACAACCGTAGAAGCATGTAACACCCGTAGAAGCGTTAGTAGTAACATCAGTAGAAGCGAACATCCTCGAAGCAAGAAGCAGCAACATACGTAGAGCAAGCAAAATCAGTAGAAGCAGTAACACCCGTTTAGAAGCATAACATCCAGTAGAAGCCAGTAAACATCCGTAGAAGCCGAAACATCCGTAGAAGCAGCAACATCCGTAGAAGCAGGCAAACATCCGTGAGAAGCGCAACATCGTAGAAGCCAGCAACACCAATAGAGCAGTAACACCCAAGAAGCAGAACATCCATAAGAGCAGTTAAGCTAACATCAATCGAAGCAGTAACATCCATAGAACCAGCAGTAACACCCATAGAAAGCAGTAACATCCATAGAAAAGCGAGTAGTAACTCCATAGAAGCAGTAAGTAACATCCGTAGAAGCAGTAACACCCGTAGAAGAAGCACCCCGCGTAACCTCCGGTAGACAGCAGTAACACCCATAGAAGCAGTACACCAATAGAAGCAGTAACATCCATAGAAGCGTAAACCCATAGAAGCATTAGGAACATCCATAGAAGCCCAGTAACACCCATAGAGGCCAGACCTTTCAGCCTAATTATGTGCCAAAAATGTGCTCTGAATGAAGAGAAAGAAGAAATGTTCATGGAGGACCTTGTACATCAGAATGTGTCACTCGAATATTTCTAGTTTTCCAGGTGCGTGAGAAAGCTTAAGAAGCTCTGACAGGTTGAGCATTAAGACGAATAGAAGGTGATAGGTGCAGTTAATCTTGATTTTACTTGCCCATGTAAAGAAATTATTCAGACAAGGTGTCGACCTCTTAGATATATCAAAGAGAACAGGGGAAATAAGGACATAACTTCCCACTCAACTGTGCATCTAGGGTTATAATAGTACCAGCAGTAACACTGCCTACCCTGGGAAATCTTACCATAACTAACAGGCCGATAGCTAAAGTATTAGATCAAAGAGATAGATTTAAATAGAGATAGGGCGACTCCTAAGGTCCGAAATGAGAGATGAAAAGAAAGAAGAGCAACCAGGCGCTGTCTTTTAAATATGGACAATCAATATAATAACCGCAGATGGGTCCAAAATGCGATATATAAAATATAGCAAAGCCTATTTAGTTATACATCTTCTAACAATAATAAACACATCTATAATGCAATGGTATAATAAATACATGTGCCACATATATAGCTATAGCGCCGATGATAAACCCCCAGATGGGGAGGGACTGCGTTTTGGGGGGGGGGGGTGAAGCAGAGCTGGATGGGTCCAATCTAGACCATGCGTAATTGTTACAAACAGTCCCGATTCAATAAGCAAGCCAGTTGAAGTGTTGATGGACAGCACAACATTGTGTGAGGGTAAACAGGCCACAAGCAGGGAAGCATATTGATTAGGCAAGCCTCCTATGATTAAAATTCAGCTCTGTACTGTGAAACGGTATTTTGACCGCTCATATAACGATTGTGAATAGCAAGACGTTATTGCAAGCGGAAAGGTGGGGAGATCTACAATTAGTGACAGCGTTGGTAGTGTGTAAAAGGAGAAGAGAGAAACGGAAAAGCTATCACCCCAGACCCGAGGTAGGAATTCTCTTCCTCGGTCCCCTTA
Organism: Hymenochirus boettgeri; assembly: GCA_019447015.1. Lineage (NCBI taxonomy): Eukaryota > Metazoa > Chordata > Amphibia > Anura > Pipidae > Hymenochirus > Hymenochirus boettgeri. The sequence goes on along the minus strand of CM033476.1, from coordinate 71,057,722 downwards.
TCATCGGCCAGATAAATGAAAATCTTCAATTGTATCGGCCAAACAAAAATCACATCACGTGCGCCAAGACACGCCTTGCATCAAGGTAGTACGCCTTTTAGAACGAAGCACGTTTCAACCAACAAGGGCCAAGGCATACAGCCCTTCTTTTCGGGTCACGTGGGTGTTCGCCTTCTTACGGCTTTTGCTACAAAAAAATTACAACTGTGTAATAAAAGTAAAACAACGCGAGATTCAATAAAGTTCTTATCATTAAAAATGGTGCTTAATTTTGCACCAACCAATCAGAGGTGAGCTTTCAAATGTTAAAAAGATCTATGGGTTGGGGCAAACATTAGGCACCATTTTTAATGAAAGAACTTTTATTGAATCTCCCTGATGTGTACGAAATACAAAGGGAATTTTTTCTTCCGGTTTGGTTTAGATGCTTTTAGTTCTGCACTTTGTATTTGCTTTTCCATTATGAAATTCCTTGACTTCTACATTAATGACTCATGTCATAATTTTATGTATCATATATAAAGTTAAGGCATCAATATAATCGCAAAATACAATTGCATTCTTTTATACCCATCCAACGATAGATTGTTCCATTAATATAACGACATTCATTTGGGTAGCCAAGCTAGTTAATGATACAGTGGGCTTAGGAATGACCTTGTTCTCAATGTTTGAAATTCACGCGTTTAAATTCCAATTCTCGTAAGCAACCCTTAAAGGGACAAGTTATATTACCATTTCCCCGATCCACTCTGCAATACTCCCCAGGGTGAGGACCTAAAACGCTAAGTCCTCACCTCTGGTTACATACAAAGTCAGCACTACTACTTTGTAATCTCCCTCGTCGCTCCGGTCAGACCTCCCCACTGGCACGAGTCAGTGAAAGTCCGGAGGCAGCCACATGGGAAGACACGACTCCTTGCAGGAGAGCGTCTCTCATTGGTGCCTCAGGACCTGTCACTCCAAAGGCCAATGGGAGGATCGGGGACCGGAGCACCGAGGGAGATTACAAGAAGTACTTCGACTTTTGTAAAGTACCCAGAGGTGAGGGATTAGCGTTTTAGGTACCTGGGGGTACTTTGCAGGAATAGGGGGATGAAAAGGAACGAGGGGGAGGTGAGGGGGTATAATTGTCCTTTAATGCCAACGTCATTGGGATAAAAATACAGGTACTTTGTAGCAGATGAGGCAAGTTGAGGTTTCGTATGTACGTGTTAGCCATAAGTAAGAGAAGTGAAGATCGAGCTGTGATACCTTTTATGGCTAACTAAATAAAAAAATGAAGCAAGCTTTCGGGAGTCCTTCATCATTCAGTGATGAAGAGGGCTTAGGAAAGCTTGCTTAATTTTTTTATTTAGTTAGCCAAATAAAAGGTATCACAGCTCGAATACTTCTCTTTGATAGAAGATGAGTAAATTACTTTCCCTGCTAAATTATTCAGATCAATACTATGGGGCATATTTATAAAAAAAAAAACAAATTTTTTGTCGTTTTTTTTGCGACGAGGCTGCCGGACCCCCGAGAGGTACCCTTGCGGCCGCCTGGGGTACCCCCCGCGGGCGCAGGGAGACAAACCATACAATAATTAAAAAAAAAACCTAACTGTTTTCTTGGAGGCCCCGAGTTGCCGGCGTCTTATTCCGAAGCAAACGGTCTTCGGGTTGGCGACACCAACCCAATAAGTTCGCCGATGACAGGCAGACTAAATGCGGCCGGTGCAGTGAGCCCGCTGGAACTGCCGGCCCTCAGCGGGGAGCCGATGTTGCCAACGCGCTTTCTTTCTTCTTTCTTCAGCCATCTACTGGCGCTGGCATTGCGTTCCGCGCGGAGTGAACCTCTTCTAATAGGTTTGACAGAAACCCCTAATTCATTCTGATTGGTAAATTTGTAATACTTGCGTTTGTCATGCTTTACATTACCATCAGATTACGGGAAAGTTCTGAAATTCTGATTGGTTAATGTAAAGCATGACAAACCAAGCAATTAAAAAAATGAACCAATCAGAAAATGAATTAGGGGTTTCTGCAACTATATAAGAGGTGCACTCCGCTGCGGAACTCAATGCCACGCAGTTAGATGGCTGAAGAAAGCAGCGGTGGCAAACATCGGCTTACTCCGCTGAGGCCGGCGGTGCAGGGGGTCCTGGCGGCCACAGTTGCGTTTTGTTCTGCCTGGCATCGGCGACCTGAGTTTGGGTTGGTTGCGCCAGCCCGGAAGACGTCGCCCAAGGGCTCTTTTAGAGCCGCACCCACTGGTGGGGTCCCGTGTTCGAGCTGCGGGGACCCCCGCCAAATCCCCGGCAATTGTAAGTGCAACAAGGGCCCCTTTACAAGGGCCGGGGGAGGGGGTCAGGGTTCGAGGCGCGGGACCACTAGCCCCCAAAGGGCTCTTATTAGAGCTGCAAGGGCACTTATAAGTGGCCGCAAAGGCCTGAGAGGGACGGGGAGGGGTGGTCCCTGGTCGAAGCTGCGGGACCACTTAAGCCCAAAAGGCCCTTACAATGGATGGGGGAGGGGGGGGTCCCGGGTCGAGCTGCTGGGACCCCTAGCCCCCAAAAGGCCCTTCTCAGGGCCCCGCTGGAGGGTTGCCTCCACCCCTCCCAGAGGCTCCTCCCCTCCCGGGGAGCAGCCGGCTATGGAGGCGGTGCTGGGGAGGGGTGTGCGCGGCGGGTGGTCGCAGGGAAGGGGATTGGGCATGCTGGGAAGCCTTTCCACGGCGGCGGGGGGGTCTCCGCCGCCGCGGGGGGGATTTGGACGGGGTGGGCGTGCCTCCCGTGGAGGGGCGGACTATACCCCGCCGCGGGTTTGCTGCCCATCCCCGCGCAGGGAAGCTAGTATCGGCTGGTTTCGCCACCTTCAAGGTGGCGAAGTCAAACAGCCGATATAGAGCAGAGCGACAAACACATACCCACCGCTTTTATAAACTAGAAGCGGCTGGTAACAGGGTTTACGGTATCGCAGGCGAAGGGATAACGCTTCGTTACTTTTCGCAGGCCGTTTTCGGACATTTATAAATTCGGCTAAACGCGATTTATGCGTTAATGTCAGTGAAAACCGGTCGCGAAAATGTTAACGAACCTTTATAAATATGCCACTATGTCTCCCTTCTAAACTAAAAAAAAATCTAAAATGACTTTTAGAATTTGAAAGAAAAAGAAGGAATCCTATATGTGAAATATTAAAAGCGTAAGTACGGAGTGCAAGAACAGTGCCTAAAAAAATGTAAAACATTCGGCACATGCCTCGGATTCTGTTAAAACAACGTACTAATGGAGAGGCCCCAATCTCCTTTTTCCAGTAGTATCTTGTGGCTGCACAATGACATCATGCACAGCCACGTTTTACTATGGGAACTGTGCCCCTTCATGCTGCTGCACGGACTCACAATGTAATCCGCCCTCAGTGCTCCACTGAACAGGGGTTAGGTATAGCCACATAGCCTATAGGCTATTACCCTACCCCATTGGTGTGCAGGGCAAGTCACTTATTAAAATGAGCTATGCCTGCAATGATATAATAAGGGGATTGCACTGCCCACATGGGGGAGGTATTAGTACCCAAGTATATGTTGAAAGTGCCAGTTTTCTTGCCATATGTACTGAATTTCATGGCTGCCATTATGTAATGCAATTGCCTATGGCTACCAGTATATGATGAAATTGCCAGTTTGCTAAAAAAAAAAAAGAGGGTGAATAGGTTGGGCTCAATTACTATATAAGACGGATATTTCCACCCACAAATGGAAAGTTGCAGGACCCCCTAAACCCTAGTTACATTTTGCTTACCTTTTTCAAAGATGCTGCTAACTACAAGACCCGGGCCCTTGTTGCTCTGCTGCACCTCCCCTCTCTGCTTCTTGGTCACGGCTGTCATTTATAAGAATAACGGTGACATTACGCCCAATAGCTGACAGCTGCGACCAGGAAGTGCCTCACTGCTGCTGTTCTTGTTGTAAGTATGTTTAGCTGCACCTTTAGGGATGGTAAGTAAAACATAAATGGGGTTTGGGGGGTTCTGCAGCTAGAGTCCTGCATCAGGTCAGGTACCCGCGGATTACCTGATTTACGTGTCGGGTTGGGGTAATCCACATTGAGTTTGAATTGGTTGAGGGTCGGGTTTGGGTAAAGGGAACCTCGTGTCGGGTTCAGGTCAGTTGGAAGAATTCCAGTCTTCTCCATGAAGAGAGATCTGTCTGTAATAACTGAAGCTGAGAATACATTGTTATCAATCCAACACAATGTGCGGTGTGGATAGCACCTTACACTAAATCACACTATGGCAGATAAAGGGAAAATAGATCTACATGCAAAAGCTCCCAACCTCTTACTGTGTTTTTGGCTGGATTAATATTGAGTTATCAACAGTTCTAATGTACTTAAAACATTATACAGAATGGCATTGTAGATAGGAATACAGACAGCTATGTACAACTTTAACTCTTGTTTACACCCAGTGATCTCGTAATACCTACCCGGCACTACAAGAGTTAAAGTTAACATAGCTGTCTGTATTCCTTCACAATGCCTCCGGTATATCATTCTCACTACATTACCCATGATCACTGTAACCCTACCCAGGCACTACAGAGTTAAGTTGAACATAGCTATCTGTATTCCTATCTACAATGCCATCCTGTAAACATTCTAACTACATTACCCAGTGATCTCTGTAATACTACCCGGCGGCACTACAAGAGTTAAAGTTGTACATAGCTGTCTGTATTCCTACCACACAATGCCATCCGGTATATCATTCTAACTCATTACCCAGTGATCTCTGTAATACCTACCCGAGGCACTACAAGAGTTAAGTTGTACATGCTGTCTGTATCCTATCTACAATGCCATCCGTTATCCATTCTAACTACATTACCCAGTATCTCTGTAATACCTACCCAGCACTACAAGAGTTAAGTTGTACATAGCTATCTGTATTCCTATCTCCAATGCCATCCGGTATAATCATTCTAACTACATTACCCAGTGATCTCTGTAATACTACCCAGGCACTACAAGAGTTAAAGTTGAACATAGCTTCTGTATTCCTATCTACAATGCCATCCGGTATACATTCAACACATTACCCAGTGATCACTGTAATACCTACCCGGCACTACAAGAGTTAAGTCGTACATAGCTGTCGTATTCCTACCCACAATGCCATCCGTTATACATTCTACTACATACCCAGTGATCTCTGTAATACCTACCCAGCACTACAGAGTTAAAGTTGTACTAGCTGTCTGTATTCCTATCCCACAATGCCATCCGGTATATCATTCTAACTACATTACCCAGTGATCTCTGTATACCTACCCAGGCACTACAAGAGTTAAAGTTGTACATAGCTGTCTGTATTCCTATCTACATGCCATTCTGTATAACATTCTAACTAACTTCCCAGTGATCTCTGTAAATACCTACCCAGGCACCACAAGAGTTAAAGTTGTACATAGCTGTCTGTATTCCTATCTACAATGCCATTCTGTAAATGTTTTAAGTACATTAGAATGTTAACTCAATATTAATCCAGCCAAAACACAGTAAGAGGGTTGGGAGCTTTTGCATGTAGATCTATTTTCCTTATCTGCCATAGTGTGAATTGAGTTAGGTGCTATCACACACCGCACATGTGTTGGATTGAATAACAATGTATTCTCAGCTTCAGTTATTACAGACAGATCTCTCTTCATGGAGAAGACTGAATTCTTCCAACTGACCTGAACCCGACACGAGGTTCCCTTACCCAAACCCGACCCTCAACCAATTCAAACTCAATTGGATGTACCCCAACCCGACACGTAAATCAGGTAATCCGCGGTACCTGACCTGATGCAGGACTCTAGCTGCAGAACCCCCCAAACCCCATTTTATGTTTTACTTACCATCCCTAAAGGTGCAGCTAAACATACTTACAACAAGAACAGCAGCGTGAGGCACTTCCTGGTCCGCAGCTGTCAGCTATTGGGCGTAATGTCACCGTTATCTTATAAATGACAGCCGTGACCAAGAAGCAGAGAGGGGAGTGCAGCAGAGCACAAGGGCCCGTGTCTTGTAGTTAGCAGCATCTTTGAAAAAGGTAAGCAAAATGTAACTAGGGTTTAGGGGGTCCTGCAACTTTCCATTTGTGGGTGGAAATATCCGTCTTATATAGTAATTGAGCCCAACCTATTCACCCTCTTTTTTTTTTTTTAACCCTACCTAACAGTTGATCCAGAGGAAGGCAAAAAAAAAAAACCAGCAAAAAAGGGGGGAAAAATTCCTTCCTACTCCAAACATCAACGGAAAGTATCCCTGATCAACAGACCTATATGCATTAATACCAGTAATTCTCAATATTATAGAGTATCTCTGTACCAACCAAACTACATTATTGTATTAATACCAGTAATTCTCAATATTATATAGTTCCCTGTACCAACCAAACTACAGTATTTGTTTAATACCAGTATTCTCATTATATATAGTATCCCTACACCAACCAGATCTACAGATATGTATTAATACCAGTAATTCTCAATATATATAGTATCCCTGTACCAACCAGACTACAGTATATGTATTAATACCAGTAATTCTCATATTATATAGTTCTCTGTACCAACCAGAACTACAGTAATATGTTATAATACCAGTAATTCTCAATATTATATAGTAATCCCTGTACCAACCAGAAACTACAGTAATATGTATTATACCAGTAATTCTCAATATTAATATATATCCCCATACCACCAGAACTACAGTATATGTATTAATACCAAGTAATTCTCAATATATATAGCATCCCTGTACCAACCAGAACTACAGTATATGCATTAATACCAGTAATTCTCAATATTATATAGTATCTCTGTACCAACCAGAACTACATTATATGTATTAATACCGTAATTCTCAATATTATATATATCCTCTGTACCAACCAGAACTACATTATATGTTTAATACCAGTAATTCTCAATATTATATAGTATCCCGTACACCAGAACTACATTATATGTATTAATACCAGTATTCTCAATAATTACTAGTATCCCTGGTACCACCAGAACTACAGTATATGGTAAATACCAGTAATTCTCATTAATCTAGTATCCTGTACCAACCAGAACTACAGTATATGTTTATACCAGTAATTCTCACTATTATTAGTATCCCTGTACCAAACCAGAACTACAGTATAATTATTAATACCAGTAATTCTCATTATTTAATAGTATCCCCTGTACAACCAGAACTACAGTATATGTTTAATACCAGTTTATACTCAATGTTATATAGTATCCCTCTACCCAACCAGAACGACAGTAATAATGTTAAAATTAATAACCATTAATTCTCAAAATATTATATAGTATTCCTGTACCAGCCAGAAACTACAGTATGCATTATACCAGTAATTCTCAATTATATAGTAATCCCTGTACCACCAGAACTCAGTAGATATTATAATACCAGAATTCTCAATATTATTAGTATCCCTGTACCGACCAAACTACAGTATAATGTATTAATACCAGTAATTCTCAATATTATTAGTATCCCTGTACCAACCAGAACTACATATATGTATTAACACCAGTAATTCTCAATATTATATAGTATTCCTGTACCCACATACACGTAAATGTGTTAATACCAGTAATTCTCAATTATAATAGTATCCCTCTACCCAACCAGAACTAAGTATATGTATTTATCTAGTAATTCTTCTCAATATATATAAGTATCCCTGTACCGACCAGAACTACAGTATTTATTATACCAGTAATTCTCAATATTATATAGTATTCCTGTACCAACCAGAATACATATAGTATTAACACCAGTAATTCTCAATATTATATAGTATTCCTGTACCACCAGAACTACAGTAAATGTGTTAATACCAGTAATTCTCAATATTAATAGTATCCCTCTACAACCAGAACTACAGTATATGCATTAATACCAGTAATTCCAATATTATAAGTATCTCTGTACCAACCAGAACTACAGTATATGTGTTAATACCAGTAATTCTCATATTAATTATATCCCTGTACCAAACCAAACTACAGTATATGTATTAATACCAGTAATTCTCAATATTATATAGTATCCCTGTACCAACCAGAACTACAGTATATTGCATTAATACCAGTAATTCTCAATATTATAGTATCTCTTTACCAACCAGAACTACAGTATATGGTATTAATACCAGTAATTCTCAATATTATATGTATCCCTGTACCAACCAGAACTACAGTATATGTATTAATACCAGTAATTCTCAATATTATATAGTATCCTGTACCAACCGAACTACAGTATAGTATTATACAGTAATTCTCAATATTATATAGTATCCCTGTACAACCAGAACTACAGTATATGCATTAATACCAGTAATTCTCAATATTTATAGTATCCCTGTACCAACCAGAACTACAGTATAGTGCATTAATACCATAATTCTCAATATTATATAGTATCTCTGTGTACCAACCAGAAACTACGTATATTGTATTAATACCAGTAATTCTCATATTATATAGTATCCCTGTACCAACCAGAAACTACAGTATATGCATAATACCAGTAATTCTCATATTATATAGTATCCCTGTACCAACCAGAACTACAGTAATGCATTAATACCGAATCTCAATTTATATAGTATCCTCTTACCAAATCAGAATACGTTATGTGTTATACCAGTAATTCTCAAATTATAAGTTTCCCGTACCAACCAAACTACAGTAGATGTTATTAATACCAGTTAATTCCAATATTATATAGTATCCTCCTGTACCAACCAGAACTACAGTAATAGTATTAATACCAGTAATTCTCAATATTATATAGTATCCCTGTACCAACCAGAACACTACAGTTATATGATTAATACCAGTAATTCTCAATATTATAGTATCCTGTACCAACCAGAACTACGTAGTATGCATAATACCAGTAATTCTCAATATTATATAGTATTCCTGTATACCCAACAGAACTACAGTATATGTATTAATAACCAGTAATTCTCAATATATATAGTATTCCTGTACCAACCAGAACACAGTATTGTATTAATACCGAAATTCTCAATATTATATAGTATCCCTGTACCAACCAGAACTACAGTATATGTACTAATACCAGTACATTCTCAATTATTATATAGTGATCCCTGTACCAACCAGAAACTACAGTATATGGTATAATACTAGTAATTCCAATATTATATAGTATCCCGTACCAACCAGAACTACAGTATTGTATTAATACCAGTAATTCTCAATATTTGTGTTTTAGAACCTCCAGGCCTTTTTTAAAAGTTATTTAATGAACTTGCCATGATCATATCCCCACGCAAAAGTCGCTGTAAACAGCCCTAACTTGTCTAATCTGCCTGCATATTCAAGCCCCCTCCATTCCCCTTATTAATTTAGTTGCCCTTCGCTGACTGGCTTCCATTTCCAATATGTCCCTTTTTTAATGGGATCCCAAAACGCACTGCATATTCTAAATGAGGCTACCAGTGACCTTGTAAAGAGGGACATAATATTTTTCTCTCATGAATCATTCCCTCTTTATACATACAATACCTTGCTAGCTCTAGCTGTAGCTGTCTGGCATTGATTGCTACAGCCAGTCTGCCAAATCTACGCAAAGAACCCCCAAAGCTTTTGCCATTACAGATGCAATTAACACAGAGTTATTTATGGTGTAGGTGGCACAGGGATTATTAAATCCCAAATGCACACATTGATACATTTATCAACATTGAATCTCATCTACCATTTGGCTGCCCATTTTGATAATCTATCTAGGCCTGCTTGCAGCACTTGCACATCACTTGAAGTTTCCCAAGCTCTGCATATTTAAGTGTCATCAGCAAACACTGAGACCTTACTCTCAATGCCCCCTTCTAAGTCATTTATTTCCAGATTACAGATTAACAATATGCGGGCCCCAGTACAGAAACCCTGAGGCACTCCACTTAGAACTTTAGCCCACTAGATGTAGCTTCATTACCACCATCTCTGTTTGCGATAAGTCTTCATTTACACTTGTCTTTATTGGTACTGTAACAAGCTGTCAAGGTTTACCTGATTCCGTGTGGAGACAGTAGACCTGCGATCAGAGATTATTTCATTGGGGATCCCATGAAGTGAAGAGACTTTTTGTAAAGACATGCAGGGAGATTCAACAAAAGTTTTTATCGTTAAAAATGGTGCTAATTTTCCCCAACCAACGGGGCAAAATAGCCAATTTTTAATGATAAGAACTTTTATTGAATCTCTCCCTGATAGTTTTACAGTCCTTGTGCAGGATTGGCCACCAGAATTGTTCGAGGTTAATTTCCAGGTTTTGTTTGGAGCCAAAGTGACCCGCAAGATGACGATGTGGGTCATCTGTAGCACTTGCTGACTAAGTTTTTGGGGCCAACAATGTTATCCTTATAGAATAGAAGCCATCTCAAGCTGTTAATCAGGAAGTCTAAAGAGGAGGAACACAGAACTAGAGCGGATTTCGATTCCATAAGAAGGAAATGGCGCCGTTGAGAATAGTTTCATGAACATAATCTTTAGGGAGGTCAGAAGGAAACATCTGGGAAAGGACATCAGGCTTACCATTCTTTGAACCAGAGCGGTGTATTTATGAAAATTAAAAGGGGGAAAAACAGTGTCTGGGATTTAATCCGTGAGCTGTTCTGAGGTGCTCTAAATTCTTATAGTCTGTATAGACCAAAATTGGGTGAATTGCCCCATCCGAAGTTAACGCCACTCTAGGAATGCAGCTTTAATGGAGAGTAGTCTTTATCAGCGAATTATAGTTTCCGTCCGGGTGACATTATCGGGAAGAAAGCAAGCACTGGATGAAGAAAGATTCATTAAACTCCCCAGAGTCAGGAATGCATTAACTTTAACTTGTCTTCTGATGACTGTTAAAACAATAGGTATGGAGAAGTGAGTACTTTTGCAGAGAGGAAAAAATACTTTTTCAGAACATGGCTTACCCTGGGGACGGGTAGGACAAGATCTCAGAAGATGACTGGCTTCCCCACAGTTAAGGCACAATCCTAATTTCCTTCTTCAAGACTTTCTTCCAGAGAGAGCAAGGAGAGCGAATTGCAATCTGCAGGGGATATACGGCATCAGTAGTTGGATAAGGAATCGACTGGACCCACGCAGGATGCGAGTAGGGGCACTATGGAAGGGAACCATTCAAGTTGGATCCTGGAGACGGTGGTCAATCTGCACCATTGGCTGTACTAGTTCTTCCAAGGGAAGATGGAACCCAACATGAGCAATCTTGTCCTTGAGAGCATCGGAAAGCCCCAATCTAAATTGTTGTTAAGGGTGCATCATTCCAGCAGGTTGTCTTTGTGCTAGAGCCTCAAAACTTTGGTGACATAATCCTCACTGGTCTATTCCCTTGTCAGAGAGCACAGATGGCCGATTCAGTGGAATGGGCCCATTAGCGTTGTCATACAGGGAGGCCAATGCTGGAAAAAAAGGGTCCAGCAAACGTACAAATGGACTTTGCTGCTCTAACAAGTGATGAGCCAGGATTGAGGTGCTCCTTGGACAATGGAGATGACTAGCATAACTCTAACATGTTTTGTTAGGGTAGGTCAAGGCTGAAGCTCAAAAAATAGTCGGCAGCTATGGCGGAAGGTCCAGAAGCTTGCCACGGTTACCACTGACCAGTCCCCAGTTGTACCAATGCAAACAGTGGAATTCTGTAATATCCAAATCCAGACAGAACATTCAGGGTATTCAATAAAAGTTCTTATCGTTAAAAATGGTGCTAATTTTGTGCCAACCAATCAGATGTTAGCTTTCAAATGTTTAATAAGATTGATTGTTGGGGTAAAATTACCACCAATTTAACGATAAGAACTTTTATTGAATCCCCTCCTGAGTTGTTTTGTAAATAACGAATTATTACTCCAATCCCGTTAAATTATTTTACACAACCTTTGCTCTTGTCAAAATTCATCTGACATGATATAGAAACTTGCCTAGAAATCTCCTTCGGAATCCCCCCATTTAGTCTGTAACTCATACAGAGGTGCCTTTGTAGTTCTGTATCAGCTTCTAAGCAATGTGTGATCCTCTGAGTCCTCGACCAAACTCTAAAGGATTAGAGAGAAAAAATATGAATAAAGAAAAGGTTATTGTTTAAAGGTCAAATCTCGGGTTTTTCTAAAAACAAATCAGTTTTATGGAAGCAGAGAAAAATAATATCTCCCGCCTTAACAGCTTTGAGACCCATGGGAAACCACAGAGAAAGACCCACAAGGAGTAGCGACATACTAAGATTAGATTACTGTCTGTAAAACTGGAATTCACATTGGCTTTGGGATGTATGTACATCTCACAGGATATGATCTGACTTTTTCTTGACATTTTTTGACATTTGTTTCAATTCATTCAGATCATTTAGATCTGACAGTACAAGTTTTATGGAAAGACATTTCAGACCTTTTACATGTTTAATATTAAAGAGCAAAAAAAACACTGGTCACATGTTGTTAACCTGCCCCCAATCCCAACTGATCTATCAGCACATTGTTTTTATTGATGTTTTAACCAGATATTTAAATATAATATTGCCTTCATTCTGGCAGGGTTAAGCTGGCTCCTCCCTCATGCAGTCAATCAAGACGACAGCTGACATCACAACCAATGACTGCTGTTACACCTGCTACCCACTGCATGTGCTGCAAGCTCATTGAGCAGGGGAGGAGGCTATCCCTTGCCACAAACAGAACTTTTTTAATTAAATATCTGGTTACAAATACGTAATAAACTGGTAGAAATAGCATTGGGATTCAGTTTCTACTATAATAGTAAATGCTACTGATAAGAAGATACTGTGCCAGGTTGATGTTGGTTTTTCCCATAATAGCTGAAAGGCAGCTGACAGTCCTTATCTTCAGGTGAGGAGCATGTTACAGGGTAATTGACATACTCCACACCTGGCAGATGAGAATATAACAGGCCCAGGAGATGCTGCTTCCTCTAAGGATTAATAATGATAATAGGTAGGCACAGCTCTAAGCTGGCCGGATGTGCAGTTGGCGCAGAATGTTGCCTTTATGTCCGTCTTTCAGTGTTTTTACATATTAAATTCAAAATATTTTCCAAAAGAAATCTTATCTGCAAATTGATCATTTGTGCTCTCTCGATTGCAGGTAACAGCCTTTATTATTATTATTTATTATTATTGTTTATATAGCGCCACATTTCCGTGGCACTTTGCAATTACAAGTCTAACATTACATACAGGGTAATACATGTTATATAAAGTCAACTATTACATACACAGGTAATACATTAATATAGTAAACAGAGTGATGTAGTTTCTTACACACAATACGTGATACAATAGGAAGAGGACCCTGCCCAAAGAGCTTCAGTCTAGAGGATATGGGGGGTGAGACACAAGGTTGAATCGTAGGCTGTAAATAGATTGGCATGTGGTGAAAGGCGGGTTGGATCATATTGGGTTAAGATGGGTAATGTCTAGACCTCTATATGTCTTGCCTGAAGGGAGGTGGGTTGTTTAGGTTACGTTTGAAGGTGTTAAGATGGTGAGTGACGGACAGACGAGAAAGGGAGTTCCAGAACAGAGGGGCCAGCACGAGCAAAGTCCTGATACAGGCATGGAAGAGGTGACAAGGTGGATAGAGGAGGGTATTGTTTGCGGAGCGGGGGTTTTTTTGGGTGTCTGGAACGTTCGTCCGGTGGTGGATCAGCTCTGAGCGATATATGGAGGGGCTTCTATTGGATAGTGCTTATAGGAAAGGTAAGCGGCTTGAAACTGGATCCTTTGCGTGATGAGCAACCAGTGGAGGAACTGAAGAGAGGAGAGGCATAGAGAAGCGATGGAAGATAACTAGCTCATATTCTTCCGAGACCGCAGTGTTCAGGTGAACAGTGGTTTAAAGTCAATCGTTAACCCACTTCACTGCTGGTTAGGGTGATTAGTACCCTTGCTTATGGCAGCTGCATGAGTCACAATGCAAGAGACCCTGCCACAGCCGCCACAAGACATTCACCATGGGGCTGTGGCTTCTGATATAGAGTATTGAACGCACAACCATTAGCGATTTACACTGAGTCTCAAAACTGCTAGTGAATTTCCCTAAGGGGAGCTGGCGGTTCCCAATAGAATTTCTTTTTGAAGTCCTTGATGTTAGAACCATAGTTCCCCTTTAATGAAAATACCAGTTTGTGTTTTTTTTTTACATTGTCAAAGCTCAATTATTTTAATAGTTCAAGTGTTTATATGTGGAACTTCACTGTGGTCCCAAAAAGTGCGTATTCTGTCCTGTGCATGAATCTTTCATTTTCTTTAAGAGCTGGAAGAAGGTTTGTGTTCTTTATTTTCGATTTATATATTAACTGCGTTTCCTTCTCAGGCTAATTCTAATTTAAGTTAGTACTTTGATCTCCTTTTGGTGAAGCTTAAAAATCATTCTACCGTCACTTCAAATATTTGGAGTTCCTGTCTGATAACGTGAGCATGCTCGTCTATCACTGGAACATTTCTTGGCCTATTGCATTTGGTTCCCACCTCTTGCTGTACAACTCTAGAAAGATCCTGGTTTACAGTGGCTCACAATAGAGATTCAGAAGGCAGAGGCAGGCCAAACATTCAAGAGCATTTCGGAAATGGAATGTGTGATTCAATCTGGATATCCAGGAAATAGAAAGTCTGTTTCTGTGTAAGACTTATCCTGTTCCATACAGGGATTTCCTTTAATGTGGTTGGAACCTTTTTTATATACTTTTAAACCCCTATGTTTTGTACATGTATGTAGCTAGCATTGAGACTATGTGCCACGAATTTCTTGGCTCAATTTCATTGTCCACTAGTTACCTTTGAAGAGCTCCATAGTCCCTCTTTTGTCAACATAAACCCCACAGGAAACTAATTACAAATACCACATCTATAAATCTATAATCTGTACTGAATCCGGCAGCTGTTGATAGCTTCATGAATGAAGATAAGTACTGGTAATGTTCATAGGGAGGCATCCGGGTCCAATTTCAGACTCGGTTCCAACTTGGAATCCCCAGTTTAAGATATCACAATAATTTGGATGACTTTCAAGGGTTACAGGTTCTAGGAATATGAAGTAGCCTTCTGTAACTCTCGTAGCCCTGAAAAATAGCTTGCCGTTTTTATTAACGTTTTGGTGTTTTAATCAACATGTCCCCCTGACAATTTTCCAGGTGCCTGTGCCATTCTACTGCAGGTCTCCCACCCCCCAGGAGTCACGGAGTGCATCCTGAATTTGTGGGTGTTCCTCCGCACACCACCCCGCTAGACCACCCCAAAACTCCCGCGACCCGAAACCTACCTGAGACTCTGCAACGCCTCCTTTCTTCTGGCCAGCCCTCCTGTGCGATTATAATATGTCACACAGGCAAGTACGCCCCTAGCCACGCCGTCTAAACGTGACATAATTACGTCACATAATGTATTCCTCCCCTGACTCTGTCTCCCTCGCCCCTCCTTAGTGACATCATGACGTCACATCACTCGGCCATGCCTACTTTCTCCCACCCCTGCCGGAGCCAGGTTCCGCATTGTGGATGTCTGCTACGTTAGTTTACCAATGCTTTTACTACTCTTACTTACTGAGAACTTTCTGATTTTCTATAGGTCCTTTTCAGATTTCAGTATTTTGGATTTTTTAAGAAAGTTCGAAAATCTAAAAACAGAAGCAACCGTGGTTTTGAACATCTCTGCAAATAAACTGTTTAGGAGTTAATAGTTTATGTGTCAATATTTATGTGTAGAATTATTAGTGATCATAACATGCAATTACCAGCAGATTTATTATTCCAACCAACAATATTTGTTACAATGACTTGGGACCATCAGTTCCGGATAAAGTTGCTTCAGATTCCTTGTCCACTCAATCAAATTATCTGACGCGAGGGATCAACAGGCCTACAACTTTCCTGAAACCTGGATGTACACGCAAGCTGAACATTTCATATTTCTCCCATCAATTTATCAACTCTAAATACTTTACAAAAACACAGTAAGCACTTAATTCTAATTCTGCCCACATCAACCCTTATATCTATTAAAATTGGTTAAAACTTTTTATTGCGGCAAGGTTCTGAGTCAGTACAACAATATTCTCCCCGTTACAGCAGATACACCACAACTAACAGCCCCATAACAATTCATTTCTGAATTAAGAAATATTACATCCAACCTGCTGGAACTACCCTCCAGTGATCAGTTACCATGAAAATCAAAGTTTATTAATGTCAGTACAAGTATTTCACCGTCGTTCATTAATTTAATTTCCTCTCCAGCTGTAATCCTCAGTTGACTTATTAAATAAGGCGTTCCCTTTCCTCTTCCAGCATGTTTTAATGTTCTGTTAACCTCATAATCATCGGGGCTCATGGTGATCTGTGTATGATTATATAAAACATCAGCATAAATCAGGACCCTTGATGGGCAGGTCTATAATCAGCGAATGCATAATGTTTTACGTTGTTGGTTAATCAATTTCAGGGTTTATTCTTTTAAGCAATAGGTGTTTAAAGATACAAAGAGCCTCAACCACAAATCAAGACAAGAACCAGAGCTAAAAAAAACTGCAGCCTTGTTAATGATTGCAATACAACCAATGTATAACGTTTATTATAAATAAGCCCTGTAGTCACTGCCTCGTCCTGTGTCAGTGATCAAGACATGCTCAGTGTGTGCCTGGGGGAATACAAATTGGAGGTGAAGGGAATGGGGAGAGAGGGCTTCTGTATAGAACCAAATATTCATTTCTCCAATAGTTGTATTTTTTAGCTAGGATTTATCTAATAACTGAAAACCAATTTTTTCAATAGAATCGAAACTTTACCTAACGTGTTTAATTTGAGGAAACCCCATTTCGTTAGGATTTTTTCAAAATTAGAAAATCAAAGTTCCAAATTTTATTGAAAAATGTAAAATTCCTATTGAATCTCGAAAAAGTTTCTTGAATAAACCTAATTTTGATTAAAATTCTGATTTAAAGTGGGGTTGAATCGGATTTTCAGAACGTTCTAACAGAACTAGTCTGTATCTCTAATTTTTAAAATCATGTTTACATGCATTTGCAGAATTTGAATCAACAACAGTTTCTTCAGTGGAAAGAGTAGCATTTCATTCCCCTATACCCGTATTACTCGAGTATAACCACCCGAGTATAAAACCTAGGTACCCAATTTCAGCTTAAAATCCTAATCAAAGTTGTTGAAGCTTTGAGTATAACCGAGGTAGAACTTGGCTTCATAGATGTTTGAAACTACAACTCCCGCTTCTTTCTTAGCTGGGAGTTGTATTTTACAAACAAACATCTTGAATGCCAAGTGAGGGTGGCATTCAAGATAGATAGATAGATAATAGATGATCAGGATCGATCAATGGTAGAGGAGTAGGACTGATAGGAATAGCAAGATTATATAGATATATAGATCGATAGATAATAGATAGATCCGCTCATATCGATCGATAGCTCAGATAGATAGATTGATTAGATAGATAGAAATGGTAAGGCTAGCTATTAGATACGCTAGACTCAGCAGAAATTAAGATAGATAGATAGATAGTATGGTAAGGATAGATAGATAGATCGGATGATGAATAGCAAGATTTGATAGATAGATAGATAGATAGATAGATAGCTCATAGATCGATTCATAATGTCTCTGGAATATATAATAGATCTAATAGCAGAAGTTAGATCGCATCGATAGCATCAGCTCGCTCGAATGGTCGAGCTTACCGATCGATCCCTGGTAAAGATTCGATAGCATAGATAGATTTATTTGATGATAGATCGCCATCGCTCCAGATCAGATCGATCGCTCAGATAGCTGGTAGAGGCATAGATATATAGATAAGATAGATAGAATAGATAGATAGAATAGATATATACATAGATGAAATAGGCCTCGATTAGATGATAGGCGGACAAAGAGTGCAGAGATTAATACGATAGATAAAGAAGATAGATAGATCGATAGATCGATATATACATAGATAACCATACAGAGATTAGATAGATCGATCGAATGGCAGAGATTAGATACGATAGATATGCTAGACACTGTAGAGATTAGCATGATAGGAAATAGGAGAGATTAGATAGATAGATAGACATAGAATGGTGATGCTGAGAATAGATAGAATGTAGAGAATTAGATGATAATTAGATAGACTGATAGATAGATTCATATAGATAGACATGGTAGAGATCGATAGATACGATAGGATAGCTACATAGATGAAATAGCCGAGATTAGATAGATAGATATTAATGGCCTGAGATTAGAGTACATAGACTAGATAGAGCGATAGCATGGTAGAGATTAATAGATTTCAGTTGTACCTGAAAGGGCTTCCCTGTGTAAGACCTGGTAAAGTTTCTCTTACGTAGCAGACTGTGTTCCAGGTACCAGGTAAACTTGCTCTGCCTTCCGGCAGCCGTAGCGCAGCCCATCTCCTTTCCTGTACTGTGCTCACGGCGTGACGTCACTTCTGCCCGGCGGCGGGCTTGGCGCCGGGCCAGGGACGCAGGCGCGCTCATTAGAGAAAGATCGTAGCGGCTGCCTGATGCTTAGGTACGCTGTGACTCGAGTATAACTGAGTCCCGTTTTCAGGCTGATTTTTTTTTTCAGCCTGAAAAACTTGGTTTAATATACTCGAGTATATATGTATAGTCCCTTAATTAAGTAGGGATCCAAATACAAGCATTTTAAAAAGGGGGGGAACTTACAAGTGGTCAGAATTTCGGCTGTCATTCTATCTGTAATTTCTGAGACCTTGAGTTAATTACGAAAGTGCAGGGGTAGTGTGAAAGGGGATTAAACACTGGGAGCCAATATACCAACAGTAAAGGCCTGTTCGAGATCTCAGGAAAAGACCCCCTTGATACCCCCTCTGGACGCGGAATCTAAGTACCATACCGGTTTTCCACCGAGCCTCTAATGGTGAGGATGTTGTGCCGGCGGACGATACACGGTCGCGGCTCAGATAAGAGAACCACAAAGGCCAATCCCCACAACTGTGGAACAGGCTCAGACACAGATACAGTTGAAGTTACAAGGAAGTAGGACCTGGATGATAGTCGGATCGGAAGTAGGATCTGTGGGGAAATGCAGACCGGAGATAACCTGGAGGTAGGAGCTGTGGTATATATTCGGACGGAGTTAGGAGCTTGGGGCATATGCAGACCTGGAGATAACCTGGGAGTCGTAGGAGCTGTGGTCAGATTTATTTCGGACCGGAGGTAGAGCTGTGATAATATTCATACAGGATATAACTAGGAGGTGCGATCTGTGGTAGATATCGCACGAAGCAAACCGGAGGTAGGGAGCCGTGTGTATAATATGCAGACGCGAGATACCCTGCGGTAGGAGCTTTGGTAGATCTTCGGTCGATGGGGGGGGGGGGGACCGAGGTAGGGAGCTGTGGAGGATATGCAGCCGGAGATAACTGGAGGTAGGGCTGTGGTAGATATTTCGGACCGCGGAGGTGAGGAGCTGTGGGATGATATGCAGACCGGAAGATAACTGGAGGTCGGATCTGTTTGTTATATATTCGGACCGGAGGTAGGAGCTGTGTAGGATGTATGCAGACCGCATATAACTGGAGGTAGGAGCTGTGGTAGATCTTTGGACCGGAGGTAGGAGACAGGACCAACAATGAAACAAACCTAGAGGTACACAGGAGCTGGAGTCCAGAGCAGCACTCTGAACTGGCGAGCAAGAAGGCCAGCTGCCAGGAGGAGCCAATAGGCCCCTGGTGAACTCCTCCCTGCTGGCCGTGCCCCGAATGGAACAGCTGCAAGCAGGGAAAAATCCTGCTCCGCCCAACGTCCTCGCGTCACTGAGGACGCGCGGACACGTGAAGCGGGCGTGCAGCGGCGGCGCGCGTCTCGCGCGCTCCCGCATCGGCGACCCGCCGGTAGGATGACCCCGACCCGCGGAAAGGTAGTCCTGACCTTGCCCCCACCCCCCCACACGGGCAACCCTCCGGGTCCCTTGGTTAGTTTTTGTCAGGGTGTTGAGAATGAAATTCTTACCAAACGAGGCGCGTGAAAAATCTGTTCTGCCGTTTCCCCAAGGAATTTTCTGCCCGGGAAACCAAATCCCTTCCATTTAATCAGATATCTTAACTTCCCAGCAGAAATCTGGCATCTAAAATATTCTACTCGTTTCGTCAGTCCCGCAATCAACAGCCAGCCGGAGGAGGCTGCAGCGCAGAGTCGGAAACATATCTTTTGAAACTGATACATGAAAAATGGATTTAATCTTTAATGAATTGGGGCGCTCAGTTCAAAGGCGATCGTGTTTATAGCTTTCTAATACGAAATGGCCCGATGAACCGGGGACCCAACTTAGCAGAAGGAATCCTCAATTTCAAATTACGAGGTAAGACCACCAGACCAAGTCTCAACCTTAAATCGAAGAATCCTTTCTTAAAAGATTAGCTGACTTGCAGGCTTGTTCTTGAGCTTCAGCAGATGAAGTCTTTAGCTCTAGCAGTCTTCTCCTTCATACGATGTACTGTGATAAGGTTCCGGAATAGTGATCTTTGGAAGGAATACCGGTAAGGAACGTTGGATTAAATCCATAGTTAGCATAAAAGGGGGAACACGTGATGGATGACGGGACAGCGTTTGTATAGGCCCCCCCCACACAAACTGCTCCGCAAAGTCGGTAACAGAGAAGACCAATCTTCTTGTGTTGGCCGAGGATTAACACCGGAGTATTGTTCAGGTGTTTGGTTGTTCTTTCTGTTTTCCATTTAGATTGTGGATGGTTCCGGAGGGAAAAAGAATTGTGGATATCAAACCTTGCACAACATCCTCCAAAATTTTCGATTGAATTGTACACCGCTACTGATACGATATCCTCGGAACCCCATGGAACGCACCATCTCTCTAAGAACACTCTGCGTAATGGAAGCTGAGGGAATTCCCTTTAACGGATAAAGTGAGCCATCTTTCGTTACCGATCAACAACCACAAAATTGTGTTGAAACCCTTTGAGCGAGGTAACTCAACAATGAAGTCCATGGTAATCATGCCCAAGTGGCGTTCAGGACCGCAGATGACGACAGTAACCGTATGGTCCTTCTAGTAGTCTTGAACCTAGCACAAGTAAGACAAGAAGCCACAACTGTTTACAATCTCTAGACATACTTGGCCCAAAAAAAATTTCTGTTACCCAATCCACGTCTTGTACACCCACACAGCCCCAAAGACCGGCCAAAGCATGAGAATGACAATACTGAAGTACTGCAGACCTGGGGCCCGGTCCGGAACAAATATTTTGGTTATTTTGGTATATACACCCCATCTTGGGAACGAGATGGTAGACCTGGAGAGATGCGTCTTTGATGGTTTTTGGCTATATTAGTAATGCAACAGCGAGAAAATTTGATTTGGAAAGACCATATTTAGGTATGTCAGACTGATTGACGCTCACAAAATTGTCTAGAAGGGCGTCGGCCTTGTCCATTCTTTGAACTGGGCGAAAGTGTTATATGAAGTTAAATCGTGTAAAAAAAAGAGCCATCTAGCTTGACGGGTTTGAATCTTTTGGCAGTTTTGCAAATAAATTCAGATTCTTATTATCAGTGCATATGGTAATAAGGAATGCTTTGCGCCCTCAAGTAAATATCGCACACTCTTCTTCAGGGCCGATTTTATGCCACAACTCACGGTCCTCCTACATCATCATTTCTTCTCAGAGTCCGTAAAGTTTCTTGAAAAAAAAGCAACTGGGTGGTAGTAAACCTAGGTCCGTTACACGTTTGTGAGAGTTAGCTCCTAGATGCACTTCGACGCATCCACCCTAATGTAAAGGAACAGTTGGATCTGGATGATAAGGATTGGTGCTGAAGTAAAGCAGATTTCAGAACTCTCAAAGCTGTTTTTGAGCGGGCTTTCGTCCAACATAAGGGACATGGGTTTCTGGTCAAGCGGTCACGGCAGTATGATAGTAGAAAAATTCTTAAGAATCTACGTAGAAGTTAGCAAAACCAATGAATTTTTGAACCTGCTTTGGGGTAGTTGGAGTAAGGCCAATCCTGATAGCGGAAACCTTTTGAGATCCATAATTAACCCTTGGGATGAGATGAATGAACCCAGAACGGTATTGAAGGTTTTTCGAACTTCACAGTTCCCCAGTTTTGGCGTATAGACCCATGATTTCTAAGACGAGAAAGAACTTTCTAACCTGGGTCGATGATCCTCCTAGGTTTAGAAGACAAAATCAATTCTCATCTAGATACACCGGCCAAGAAATCATCACAATCCACGGAAAAAATGTTCATGAACAAATGTTGTAATGTGGCCGTTGCGTTGTCACAGACCGAAAGTCATGACCAATATTTGCTAGCTCTAGCTGTAGCTGTCTGGCATTGATTGCTACAGCCAAGTCTGCCAAATCTACCAGAACCCCCAAAGCTTTTCCCATTACAGATGCAATTAACACAGAGTTATTTATGGTGTAGGTGGCACAGGGATTATTAAATCCCAAATGCATCACATTGATACATTTATCAACATTGAATCTCATCTACCATTTGGCTGCCCATTTTGATAATCTATCTAGGCCTGCTTGCAGCACTTGCACATCACTTGAAGTTTCCAAAGCTCTGCATATTTAAGTGTCATCAGCAAACACTGAGACCTTACTCTCAATGCCCCCTTCTAAGTCATTTATTTCCAGATTACAGATTAACAATATGCGGCCCCAGTACAGAACCCTGAGGCACTCCACTTAGAACTTTAGCCCACATAGATGTAGCTTCATTGACCACCACTCTCTGTTTGCGATAAGTCTTCATTTACACTTGTCTTTATTGGTACTGTAACAAGCTGTCAAGGTTTACCTGATTCCGTGATGGAGACCAGTAGACCTGCGATCAGAGATTATTTCATTGGGGATCCCATGAAGTGAAGAGACTTGTTTTGTAAAGAACATGCAGGGAGATTCAACAAAAGTTTTTATCGTTAAAAATGGTGCTAATTTTTCCCCAACCAACGGGGCAAAATTAGCACAATTTTTAATGATAAGAACTTTTATTGAATCTCCCTGATAGATTTTACAGTCCTTGTGCAGGATTGGCCACCAGAATTGTCGGGAGGTAATTTCCAGGGTTTTGTTTGGAGCCAAAGTGACCCGCAAGATGACGATTGTGGGTCATCTGTAGCACTTGCTGACTAAGGTTTTTGGGGCCAACAATGTTATCCTTATAGAATAGAAGGCCATCTCAAGCTGTTAATCCCAGGGAAGTCTAAAGAGAAGGAGGAACAGAACTAGAGCGGATTTCAGATTCCATAAGAAGGAAATGGCGCTGGTTGAGAATAGTTTCATGAACATAATCTTTAGGGAGGTCAGAAGGAAACATCTGGGAAAGGACATCAGGCTTACCATTCTTTGAACCAGAGCGGTATGTTTTATGAAAATTAAAAAGGGGAAAGAACAGTGTCTGGGATTTAATCCGTGAGCTGTTCTGAGGTGCTCTAAATTCTTATGGTCTGTATAGACCAAAATTGGGTGAATTGCCCCATCCAGAAGTTAACGCCACTCTAGGAATGCAGCTTTAATGGAGAGTAGTTCTTTATCAGCGACATTATAGTTCCTCTCCGTGGGTGACAATTTCCGGGAGAAGAAAGCAACTGGATGAAGAAGATCATTAAACTCCCCAGAGTCCAGGAATGCATTAACTTTAACTTGTCTTCTGATGAACTGTAAAACAATAGGTATGGAGAAGTGAGTACTTTTGCAGAGAGGAAAAATGACTTTTTCAGAACATGGCTTACCCTGGGGACGGGTAGGACAAGATCTCAGAAGATGACTGGCTTCCCCACAGTTAAGGCACAATCCTAATTTCCTTCTTCAAGACTTTTCTTCCAGAGAGAGAGGAGAGCGAATTGCAATCTGCATGGGATATACGGCATCAGTATTGGATAAGGAATCGACTGGACCCACTGCAGGATGCGAGTAGGGCACTATGGAAGGGAACCATTCAAGTTGGCATTCCTGGAGACGGTGGTCAATCTGCACCATTGGCTGTACTAGTTCTTCCAAGGAAGATGGAACCCCAACATGAGCAATCTTGTCCTTGAGAGCATCGGAAAGCCCCAATCTAAATTGTTGTTTAAGGGTGGCATCATTCCAGCAGGTGTCTTGTGCTAGAGCTCAAAACTTTGTGACATAATCCTCAGCTGGTCTATTCCCTTGTCAGAGAGCACAGATGGCCGATTCAGTGGAATGGGCCCATTTAGGGTTGTCATACAGGGAGGCCAATGCCTGGAAAAAAAGGGTCCAGCAAACGTACAAATGGACTTTGCTGCTCTAAC
Organism: Hymenochirus boettgeri; assembly: GCA_019447015.1. Taxonomy (NCBI): domain Eukaryota; kingdom Metazoa; phylum Chordata; class Amphibia; order Anura; family Pipidae; genus Hymenochirus; species Hymenochirus boettgeri. The sequence goes on along the minus strand of CM033476.1, from coordinate 71,033,333 downwards.
AAGTGATGAGCCCAGGATTGAGGTGCTCCTTGGACAATGGAGATGACTAGCATAACTCTAACATGTTTGTTAGGGTAGGTCCAAGGCTGAAGCTCAAAAAATAGTCGGCAGCTATGGCGGAAGGTCCAGAAGCTTGCACGGTTACCACTGAACCAGTCCCCAGTTGTACCAATGCAAACAGTGGAATTCCTGTATTATCCAAATCCAGACAGACATTCAGGGTTATTCAATAAAAGTTCTTATCGTTAAAAATGGTGCTAATTTTGCCCCAACCAATCAGATGTTAGCTTTCAAATGTTTAATAAGATCTGATTGGTTGGGGTAAAATTACCACCATTTTAAACGATAAGAACTTTTATTGAATCTCCCTGAGTGTTTTGTAAATAACGAATTCATTACTCCAATCCCCGTGAAATTAGTTACACAACCTTTGCTCTTGTCAAAATTCATCTGACATGATATAGAGAACTTGCCCTAGGAAATCTCCTTCTGAATCCCCCCATTTAGTCTGTAACTCATACAGAGGTGCCTTTGTAGTTCTGTATCAGCTTCTAAGCAATGTGTGATCCTCTGAGTCCTCGACCAAACTCTAAGGATTAGAGAGAAAAAATATGAATAGATAAAGAGGTTATTGTTTAAAGAGTCAAATCTCGGGTTTTCTAAAAACAAATCAGTTTTATGGAAGCAGAGAAAAATAATAATCTCCCGCCTTAACAGCTTTGAGACCCATGGGAAACCACAGAGAAAGACCCACAAGGAGAGCGAATACTAAAGATTAGATTACTGTCTGTAAAAACTGGAATTCACATTGGATTTGGGATGTATGTACATCTCACAGGATATGATCTGACTTTTTTCTTGACATTTTGTGACATTTTTTTCAATTCATTCAGATCATTTAGATCTGACAGTACAAGTTTTATGGAAAGACATTTCAGACCTTTTTACATGTTTAATATTAAAGAGCAAAAAAAACACTGGTCACATGTTGTTAACCTGCCCCCAATCCCAACTGATCTATTCAGCACATTGTTGTATTAGATGTATTTTTAACCAGATATTTAAATATAATTATTGCCTTCATTCTGGCAGGGTAAGCTGGCTCCTCCCTTCATGCAGTCAATCAAGACTGACAGCTGACATCACAACCAATGACTGCTGTTACACCTGCTGACCCCACTGCATGTGCTCAAGCTCATTGAGCAGAGGGAGGAGGCAGATCCCTTTGCCAGAACAGAACTTTTCATTAAATATCTGGTTACAAATACATGTAATAAACTGGTAGAAATAGCAGTTGGGATTTCAGTGTCTACTATAATAGTAAATGCTACTGATAGAAGATACTGTGCCAGAGTTGATGTTGGTTTTTCCCATAATAGCTGAAGGCAGCTGACAGTCCTTATCTTTCAGGTGAGGAGCATGTTACAGGGTAATTGACATAATCCACACCTGGCAGATGAGAATATAACAGGCCCAGGAGATGCTTCTTCCTTCATAATGATTAATAATGTAATTAGGCACAGCTCTAAAGCTTGGCCCGGATGTGCAGTGGCGCAGAATGTTGCCTTTATGTCCGTCTTTCAGTGTTTTTACATATTTAAATTCAAAATATTTTCCAAAAGAAATCTTATCTGCAAATTGATCATTTGTTGCCTCTCTCGATTTGCAGGTAACAGCCTTATTATTATTATTATTATTATTATTGATTTATATAGCGCCAACATCTTCCGTGGCACTTTGCAATTACATAGTCATACATTACATACAGGGTAATACATGTTATATAAAGTCATACATATTACATACACAGGTAATACATAATATAAGTAAACAGAGTGATGAGTTTCTTACAACAATACCGTGATACAATAGGAGAGAGGACCCTGCCCAAAGAGCTTACAGTCTAGAGGATATGGGGGTGAGACACAAGGTTGAATCGGTAGGCTGTAAATAGATTGGCAGTGTGTGAAAGGCGGGTTGGATCATATTGGGTAGTAAGATGGGTAATGTCTAGACCTCTATATGCTTGCCTGAAGAGGTGGGTTTTAAGGTTACGTTTGAAGGTGTTAAGGGATGGTGAGTGACGGACAGACTGAGAAAGGGAGTTCCAGAACAGAGGGGCAGCACGAGCAAAGTCCTGAATACAGGCATGGGAAGAGGTGACAAGGGTGGATGAGAGGAGGGTATTGTTTGCGGAGCGGAGGTGGTGTCTGGAACGTTGCCGGTGGATCAGCTCTGAGATATATGGAGGGGCTGTATTGGATAGTGCTTTATAGGATAAGGTAAGCGGCTTGAACTGGATCCTTTGCGTGATGAGCAACCAGTGGAGGAACTGACAGAGAGGAGAGGCATTAGAGAAGCGAGAAGAGAACTAAGCCATATTCTTCCAGAGCCGCAGTGCAGGTGAACAGGGTTTAAAGTCACGTTAACCCATTCACTGCTGGTTAGGGTGATTATAACCCCTTGCTTATGGCAGCTGCATGAGTCACACAACAGACCCCTGCACAGCCGCCACAAGCTATTCACCAGTGGGCGTGTGGCTCTAGATATGAGAGTATTGAACGCCAACCATTAGCGATTTACCTGGAGTCTCAAAACTGCTAGTGAATTTCCCTAACGGAGCTGCGGTTCCCCAATAGAATTTCTTTTTGAAGTCCTTTGATGTTAGACCATAGTTCCCCTTTAATGAAATACAAGTTTTGTTTTTTTTTTTTACAATTGTCAAAGCTCAATATATTTTATAGTTAAAGTGGTTATATGTGGAACTTCACTGTGGTCCCAAAAAGTGTCTATGTCTGTCCATTGGCCTGAATCTTTATTTTCTTTAAGAGCGGAAGAATTTGTGTTCTTTATTTCGGATTATATTATTAAACTGGTTTCCTTAGCTCAGGCTAATCTAATTTAATGTTATTACTTTGATCTTTCTTTGTGATCGTATAAAAATCATTCTACAGTCACTTCAAATATTTGGATTCCTGTCTGTACAGTGAAGCATTGCTCGCAGCACTGGAAACATTTCTATTGGCCTATTGCATTTGGTTCCCACCTCTTGCTGTAACTCTAGAAAGATCCTGGTTTACAGTGGCACAATAGAGATTCAGAAGGCAGAGGCAGCAAACATTCCAGAGCATTTCGAAATGGAATGTGTGATCTCAATCTGGATATCCAGAAATAGAAAGTCTGTTTCTGTTAAAGACTTATCCTTTCCATACAGGGATTTCTTTAATGTGGTTGGACCTTTTTTATTACTTTTAAACCCCTATGTTTTTTACAATGTATGAGCTAGCATTGAGACTATGATTCCACTAATTTCTTGGATCAATTTCATTTCCACTATGTGTTACAGTTTTGCGTACAGAGCTCCATCGTCCCTCTTTTGTCACAATAAACCCCACAGGAAACTAATTACACCAATCTATAAATCTATAATCTGGTACTGATCCCGGCCAGCTTTTGATAGCCATAATGATGAAGATAACGACTGGTAATCATCAATAGGGATGGAATCCGGGTCCAATTCAGACTCGGTTCCAACTTGGAACTCCCAGTTAAGATATCAAAATTTTGGTGACTTTCAAGGGTTACTAAGGTTTCTAAGGAATATAAGTAGCCTTCTGTAACTCTCGTAAGCCCTGAAAATAGCTTGCGTTTTATTAACGTTTTGGTGTTAATAACATGTCCCCCTGACAATTTCCCAGGTGCCTGTGCCATCTACTGCAGGTCTCCCACCCCTCCCAGGAGTCACGGGAGTCTCCCTGATTTTGGGGTGTTCTCCCGCACACCCGCGAGACCACCCCAAACTCCCGCGACCCGAAACCTACCTGAGACTCTGCAACGCCTCCTTTCTTCTGGCCACGCCTCCTGTGCGATGTAAATTATGTCACACAGGCAAGTAACGCCCCTAGCCACGCCTCTAACGTGACATAATATACGTCACATAATGTATTCCTCCCCTGACTCTGTCTCCGCCCGCTCCTTTAGTGACATCAGTGACGTCACATCACTCGGCCATGCCTACTTCTCCCCACCCTGCCCGGAAGCCAGGTTCCGCATTGTGGGATGTCTGCTACTGTTAGTTACCATGCTTTTACTACTCTTACTTTACTGAGAACTTTCTGATTTTCTATAGGTCCTTTTTCAGATTTTCAGTATTTTGGATTTTTTAGAAATTCGGAAAATCTAAAAACAGAAAGCAACCCGCTGGTTTTGAACATCTCTGCAAATCAACTGGTTAGGAGTTAATATTTTATGTGTCAATATTTTATGTGTAGAATTATGAGTGATCATCCATGAATTACCAGCAGGATTTATTTTCCAAACCAACAAATTTTGTTAAAAATGTACTTGGGACCAATCAGTTTCCTGATAAAGTTGCTTCAGATCCTTGTCCAATCAGATCAAATTATCTGACCGAGGATCAAACAGGCCTAAAACTTTCCTGAAACCTGGATGTACAGCAAGCTGATCATTTCAGATTCTCTATCCCATCAATATTATCAACTACTAAAATACTTTAAACCAAAAGTAATGACTTCAATTCTAATCTGCCCACATGCAAACCCTTATTCTATTAAAATTGGTTAAACTTTTATTGCGGCCAAGGTAGTAGCAACAAAATATTATCCCCGTTCCCTAGATACACACAACACTAACAGCCCCATAAACCATTCATTTCTGAATTAAAATATTTACATCCAACTGCTGGAACTAGCCCCAGTGAATTGTACCATGAAAATCCAAGTTTATTGTCATATCAAAGTATTTCACCGTCGGTTCATTAATTTTCATTTCCTCTCCAGCTGTAATACCTGCAAGTTGACTTATTAAATAAGGGATTCCCTTTTCCAGCATGTTTGTCTAATGTCTGTAGACCCTCAATATATCACTGTGTCTCATGGTATCTGTGTATTTATTATATAAACATCAGCATAAATCAGACCTTGACTGTGCAGGTCATATAATAGCGAATGCATAATGTTTATAGTTTTGGGTTAATCAAGTTCAGGGTTTATTCTTTTTAAGCAATAGGTGTTTAAATGATACAAAAAGCCTCAACCAACAACTCAAACAAGAACCAGCTAAAAAAAACTGCAGCCTTGTTAATGATTGCAATACAACCAATGTATAACGTTCATATTATAAATAAGCCCTGTAGTCACTGCCTCCTGTCCTGGTTCAGTGATCACAGACATGCTCAGTGTGCTGGGGGAATACAATTGGAGGTGAAAGGGAATGGGGAGAGGGGCTTTCTGTAGAGAACAAATTATTCATTTCCAATAGTTGTATTTTTAGCTAGGATTTATATAATAAGCGAAAACACATTTTTTCAATAGAATCGAACTTTACCTACGATGTTTAATATTGATGAAACCCAGTTTCGATTAGGAATTTTTCAAAATTTAGAAAATCAAAAGTTCCAAAATTTTATTTGAAAAATGTAAAATTCCTATTGAAATCTCGAAAAAGTTATTGAATAAACTAAATTTGTGATTAAAAATTCTGATTTAATTGGGTTTGAATCGGATTTTCAGAACGTTCTACAGAACTGCTGTCTCTCTAATTTTAAATCATGTTTACATTGCATTTTGCAGAAATTTGGAATAAAACAACAGTATTTCTTTCAGTGCAAAGAGTAGCATTTCATTCCCTATTACCGTATATACTCGAGTATAAACCCGACGCCCCTAGTATAAACCGAGGAGGTACCCAATTCAGCTAAAAATCCTAATAAAAGTTTGTTGACTTGAGTATAAACCGAGGGTAGAAACTGGCATTCAAGATGTTTTGGAACTAACACTCCAGCATGCTTATTAGCTGGGAGTTGTAGTTTCCAAACATCTTGAATGCCAAGTGAGGGTGGCATTCAAGATAGATAGATAGATAATAATAGATAGCTAGAATGGTGATAGATAGATAGATAGAATAGCAGAGATTAGATAGATAGAATTAGACATAGATAGATAGATGATAGATATTATATAGCATAGCTAGTAGATACTTGCATAGATAGCTAGAATTGGATATCGATATCTGCTGCTGTGCAGAATTAGTCTAGTACGACTCGACTCGACATCGAGTCCGCTCCTAGCTAGCTGCTCGCTCGCCCGCCCGCGCTTCTCTCGCTCGCTTCGCTCCGCTCGACTCGCTCTAGCCGTCGCCTCGTCGCCTGGTCGCGCTCGCTGCCGCTCCACTCGCCGCAGTTCTCTCGCTCGCTCGCTCCTGCTATTCTGGTCGCGCTTCGCTCGCTGCCCTGGTCGCGCTTCCGCTCGCTCGCTCGCTTGCTTGCTCGCTCGCTCTCGCTCGCCTCGCTCGCTCGCTCTCTTCGCTCGCCTGGTCGCGGCTCGCTCGCTCGCTCGCTCCTCTCGCTCGCTCGCTCGCTCGCTCCCTCGCTGCCTCGCCGCGCTTCGCTCGCTCGCTGGCCTGGCCGCGCTTCGCTCGCTCGCTAGCTCGCTCGCTACGCTCGCTCGCTCGCTCTCTCCCCTCGCTCCCCTCGCCGCGCTTCGCTCGCCTCTCTCGCTGGCCGCGCTTTCGCTCGCTCGCTCGCTCAGCCTGGTCGCGCTTCGCTCGTCGCCTGGTCAGAGCATTCCTCCGCTCGCTGCTCGCTGGTCCGCGACTTCCTCGCTCCCTGGTCGCCTTCCTCGCTGTCTCTCGCTCGCTCGCTCGCTCGCCTCCTCGCCGCTTGTCGCGGCTCGTCGCTCGCTCGCTCGCTCCCTGCTGCTCGCCGCGCTTCCTCGCCGCTCGCCGGCCGCGCTTCGCTCCATAGATAGATAGATAGCTAGAATGGTCGAGTTAGTAGATTTCAGTTTTGTACCTGAAGGGCTTCCTGTGTAAGGCGTGTAAGTTTCTCTTACTGGGAGCAGACTGTGTGCCAGGTACCGGTAAACTTGCTCTGCATTCCGGCAGCCGTGCGCGCCCATTCCTGTACTGGTGCGCCGGCTGACGTCACTGCCCGCGCGGCGGGCTTGGCGCCGGCAGTGACGTCAGGCCGCGCGCCAGTAGAGAGAGAAGATCGTGCGGCTGCCGGAATGCTTAGGTAAGCTGTTGACTCGGTATAAACTGAGTCCAAGTTTCAGCTGATTTTTCAGCCTGAAAAACTTGGTTTATACTCGAGTATATACGGTATATCCCTTAATTAAGTAGGGATCAGAAGCATTTTAAGGGGGGAATTACAAGTGGTCAGAATTTCTGCTGTCATTCTTATCTGTAGTTCTGAGACCTTGAGTTAATTAGAAAGTGCAAGGGGGTCAGTGTGAAAGGGGATTAAACAATGGGAGCCAAGATACCAACAGTAAGCTAGCTGTTACGAGATCTTCAGGAAAGACCCCCGTGAGACCCCCTCTGGACGCGGAATCTAAGTACACCGGTTTTCACCAAGCCTCAATGGTGAGGATGTTTGGCGGCGGACAGATACCAGGTCGCGGCTCCAGAGAAGAGAACCACAAAGGCCAATCCCACAATGTGGAGAGCAGCAAAACAGATACAGGTGAAAACAGGAAGTAGGACCTGGGAATGATATTCGGATCGGAAGTAGGAGCTGTGGGGAAATATGCAGACCGGAGATAACTGGAGGTAGGAGCTGTGGTAGATATTCGGAACCGGAGGTAGGAGCTGTGGAGATATGCAGACCGGAGATAACTGGAGGTAGGAGCTGTGGTAGATATTCGGAGGACCGGAGGTAGAGCTGTGGAGAATATATGCAGACCGAGATAACTGGAGGTAGGACTGTGGTTATATTCGGACCGGAGGTAGGAGCTGTGGAATATGCAGACCGGAGATAACTGAGGTAGGAGCTGTGGTGAGATTTCGGGACCGGAGGTAGGAGCTGTGGAGGATATGCAGGCCGGAGATACTGAGGTAGGAGCTGTGGTAGATTTCGGCCCGGAGGTAGGAGCTGTGGAGGATATGCAGACCGAGATAACTGGAGGTAGGAGCTGTGGTAGATATTCGGACCGGAGGTAGGAGCTGTGAGGATTGCAAACCGGAGATAACTGGAGTTAGGGCTTGGTAGATATTTGGACCGAGGGGTAGGAGACAGGACCAACAGGAAACAAACACTAGAGGTACCCAGGGAGCTAGGAGTCCAGAGCAAGCAACTCTGAACTGGCACAAGAGGCCAGCTGCCAGGAGGAGCCTAAATAGGCCCCTGTGAACCCCTCCCTGCTGGCCGTGCCCCGAAAGGGAACAGCTGCAAGCAGGAAAAAGCCTGCTCCGCCACGTCCTCGCGTCACTGGGACGCGCGGACACGTGAGCGGGCGTGCGAGCGGGCGGCGCGCGTCATCGGCGCGCTCCCGCTCGCGACCCGCCGGGGAGGACCCCGACCCGCAAAGTAAGTACCTGACATTGCCCCCCCCCCCACGGCAACCTCCGGGTGCCCTTGGTTTAGGTTTGTCAGGGTGTTTGGAATGAAAATTCTTGACCAAACGAGGGACGTGAATCTGTTCTGCTGGCGGCCGTCTCCAAGAATTTTCTTCGGGACAAATCCCTTCCATTTAATCAGATATCTTAACTTCCCAGCAGAAATCTTGGCATCTAAATATTTTCTACCTCTTTCGTATTCGTCAGTCCCATCAATCAAAACAGGCAGCCGGAGGAGCTTCAGCACGCGAGAGTCGGAAACATTTTTTGAAACAGGATACATGAAAAACTGGATGTATCTTTAATGAATTGGGGGAGCTCCAGTTCAAAGGCGATCGTGTTGATAGCTTTCCTAATACGAAATGGCCCGATGAACCGGGGACCCAACTTAGCAGAAGGAATCCTCAATTTCAAATTACGAGTAACACCAGACCAAGTCTCCAACCTTAAATACCGAAGAATCCTTTCTAAAAAGATTAGCTGACTTGCAGGCTTGTTCTTGAGCTTCAGCGATGAAGGTCTTTAGCTCTACAGTCTTCTCCTTCATACGATTATTCTGGTGATAAGTCAGGAATAGTGATCTTGGAAGGAATACCGGTAAGAAAGTTGGATTAAATCCATAGTTAGCATAAAAGGGGGAACACTTGATGGAGGAATGGACAGCGTTGTTATAGGCAACTCCGCAAGCGTAACAGAGAAGACCAATCTTCTTGTGTTGCAGAGGAGTAACACCGGAGATATTTGTTCAAGTGTTTGGTTTGTTCTTTCTGTTTGTCCATTAGATTGTGATGGTATCCGGAGGAAAAAGAATTGTGGATATGCAAACACTTGCACAACTCCTTCCAAAATTTCGAAGTGAATTGTACCCCTCTATCTGATACGATATCATCGGAAACCCCATGGAGACGCACAATCTCTCTAATGAACACATCTGCAGTAATGGAAGCTGAGGGAATTCCTTTTAAACGGAATAAGTGAGCCATCTTCGTTAACCGATCAACAACCACAAAGATTGTGTTGAAACCCTTGGAGCGAGGTAACTCAACAATGAAGTCCATGGTAATCATGCCCCAAGGGCGGTCAGAAACCGGCAGAGGAGACAGTAACCGTATGGTCTCTGTCTAGTAGTCTTGAACCTAGCACAGTAAGACAAGAAGCCACAAACTGTTTACAATCTCTAGACATACTTGGCCAAAAAAAATTTCTTTAACCAAATCCAACGTCTTGTGAACAACCAAATGACCGGCCAAAGCATGAGAATGACTACTGAGTACTGCAGACCTGGCCCGGTCCGGAACAAATATTTTGTTATTTTGGTATATAAACCCTCTTGGGAACGAAGGTAACTGGAGATGTTCTTTGATGGTTTGTGCCTATATTAGTATGCAACAGCGGAAAATTTGATTTGGAAAGAACCATATTAGGTTTGTCAGACTTATTGACCTCACAAAATTGTCTAAAAGGGCGTCGGCCTTGCCATTCTTTAGAACCTGGGCGAAAGGTTATATGGAAGTTAAATCGTGTAAAAAAAAGAGCCCATCTAGCTTGACGGGGTTTGTAATCTTTTGGCAGTTTGCAAATATTCCAGATTCTTATGATCAGTGAAGATGGTAATAGGATGATTGGCGCCCTCAAGTAAATATCGCCACTCTTCCAGGGCCGATTTTATGGCCAACAACTCACGGTCCTCCTACATCATAATTCCTTCTCAGAGTCAGAAAGTTTTCTTGAAAAAAAAGCAACTGGTGTAAAGCCTAGTAGTACCGTTACGTTGTGAGAGTAGCTCCTAGAGCAACTTCGGAAGCATCCACCTCTAATGTAAAAGGAACAGTTGGGATCTGGATGGATAAGGATGGGTGGCTGAAGTAAAAGCAGATTTCAGACGCTCAAAAGCTGTTTGAGCGGGCTTCCGTCCAACAGAATGGGACATGGGTTCTGGTCAGAGCGGTCAACGGCAGTATGATAGTAGAAAAATTCTTATGAATCTACGGTGAAGTTAGCAAACCAATGAATTTTTGAACCTGCTTTCGGGTAGTTGGAGTAGGCCAATCCTGAATAGCGGAAACCTTTTGAGGATCCATAATTACCCTTGGGATGAGATGATGAACCCCAAGAACGGTATTGAAGTTTTGTTTCGAACTCACATTTCCCCAGTTTGGCGTATAACCCATGAATTCTAAGACGAGAAAGAACTTTCTTAACCTGGGTACGATGATCCTCTAGGTTAGAAGAAAAAAATCAATATATCACTAGATACACGGCCAAAAATCATCAACAAGTCACGGAAAATGTCATTGAACAAAATGTGGAATGTGGCCGGTGCGTTGCACAGACCGAAAGGCATGACCAAATATTCGAAGTGACCATATCTGGAGCGGAACGCCGTTTTCATTCATCCCCTCCTTTATTCGAATTAAGTTATAGGCTCCCCAAGATCCAACTTGGTAAAAATTTTGGCGGTCCTCAACCGTTGAAATAATTCAGGGAATATGGAAGAGGGTACCTATTCTTAATTGTGACGTTATTGAGAGCTCGGTAGTCAATACGGTCTAAGCGAACCGTCTTTTTTCTCCACGAAAAATATACCAGCCCCTGCTGAGACGTGGAATGGCGAATGAAGCCCTTCTAAGATTCTCTTCTATATATTCCTTAAGAACCCTTTGCTCAGGTTCTGACAACGGATATCCCCGCCCAAAGGAATCTCCGCACCAGGTAACAGTTCAACTGGCACATCGTAAATGCGGTGTGGTGGAGATTGTTAGCACCCTTCTTATCAAAAACATCTGCGAAGTCCTGATAGACACTGGGTACAAAGCTTCAGAATGGACTTGTTAATACTTAACAATGAAGAGGAAATACATGACAGCCGACAATGCGATGAGGGAAAAGAAACCTCTCCAGAGATCCAATTTATTGAAGGGTTGTGTGTTTTCAACCATGGCATACCTAGAATAAGGGGAAAAAGAGAAAAAGGCAGTACACAAGACATCAAAACATAACTTCTGAATGATGATTGATATTAATCAATACTGGGAAAGTCTCTCGTAGTACAGGAACATGAAATTTTAGACCCGTCTGCCAGATGAATGAAGAGGTGAAGATTTGGGACAGTGGGAATCTTCCATTCCTGGGTTAGGGATTCCAAAATAAAACAGCTACAGGCCCCGGAGTCAATAACGCTGCGGCTTGGACGTGAACCTCGGACCGGTTCCCTGTAGAGACGTCAACAGATAGGTAAGGTGCTGAGCCGAAGAGACGGCTAGAAGCTGTAGTGAACCTTACTAGTGGGCCTGATTGGGCCATCCCTGAAGCAGATGACCAAACTCTCCGCAGTAGAGACACAGGTTTAAGCGCGTCTTCGGATCCTTTCTCTCAGGAGAGAGAGAAGGACGAGTTAACCCTAATTGATGGAACGGTGTTCCAGAAATCCTGAAGCAGGTGCAGCAGTAAAGGTATCACGAACAGACGGAAGCACCCAACCTTTCTAATCTCCTTTCTCTTAGTCGGGCGATCGATTTGGACCGCTAGATCAATAAGATCCTTCAGCTTCCCAGGGACTCCAGTGCGTGCTCATCATCTTTAAGAGTTTCGGACAGTCCGATTCGAAACTGATGTATAAGGCCGCTTCGTTCCATTGAGTCTCAACACTGATTCTGCGAAATCGGCCACATAATCTTCCACCTGTCTTTTCCCTTGAGACAGTTACGAAGGGCCGCTCACTGAGACAGCTCTACGAGGATCATCGTAAATTTCTCTCTCTAGGCAGAGAAAAAGGATACCAAGAGGCTACTGCGGGCTGTTCTGATCCAACAAGCGAAGGGCCCAAGCTTGGGGCTCATCCTGAAGCAATAAATAATGACCCTACTTTCACCCTTTCTTCAGTGAAACTTTTAGGGCGAAGGGAAAAGTACAATTGCAGGAGCTTTTGAATGGCCAAATTTGGAACGATCACCGGAAAAACCGATCAGGGAGCGGGATCTTAGGCTCCGCAATAGCAGGGTAATGAGGAGTGTGCCAGGGGACTGGCATTCATGTTTAGCGTTTTGACAGAATCCCTGCCCTAGCTTCTTGCAAAAGCTCCACGAAGTTCAGCGACTTGACGGTACAGGTCTTCTGCTGGACTGACATCTCCAGTGGGATTCATCTGGCTGCCAGTTACTGTTACGAGATCTTCAGGAAAGAACCCCCGTGAGACCCCCTCTGGACGCGGAATCAAGTTACAAGCCGGTTTTTCACCAGAGCCTCTAATGGTGGAGATGTTTTGCGGCGGACAGATACAGGTCGCGGCTCCAGAGAAGAGAACCACAAAGGCCAATCCCCACAATGTGGAGAGGCAGCAGAACAGAATACAGGTGAAACAAGGAAGTAGGACCTGGGAATGATATTCCGGATCGGAAGTAGGAGCTGTGGGGAAATATGCAGACCGGAGATAACCGAGGTATGAGCTGTGGAATATATTCGGACCGGAGGTAGGAGCTGTGGAGTTCAGAGGACCGGAGATAACTGGAGGTAGTGAGCTGTGGTAATATTCGGACCGGAGGTAGGAGCTGTGGAGAATATGCAACCGGAGATAACTGGAGGTAGGAGCGGTGGTAGATATTCGGACCGGAGGTAGGAGCCTGTGGAGAATATGCAGACCGGAGATAACTGAGGTAAGGAGCTGTGGGTAGATATTTCGGGACCCGGAGGTAGAGCTGTGGAGGATATGCAGACCGGAGATAACTGGAGGTAGGAGCTGTGGTAGATATTCGGACCGGAGGTAGGAGCTGTGGAGGATATGCAGACCGGAGATAACTGGAGGTAGGAGCTGTGGTGATATTCGGACCGGAGTAGGAGCTGTGGATGGATATGCAGACCGGGAGATTAACTGGAGTGAGGCTGTGGTAGATATTTGGGCCGAGGTAGGAGACAGGACCAAGGAAACAAACACTAGAGGTAACCAGGAGACTAGGAGTCCAGAGCAAGACAACTCTGAACTGGCAGCAAGAGGCCAGCTGCCAGGAGGAGCCTAAATAGGCCCCTGTGAACTCCTCCCTGCTTGCCGTGCCCCAGGGAACAGCTGCAAGCAGGAAAAACCTCTCCGCCCACGTCCTCGCGCGTCACTGAGGACGCGCGACACGTGACGGGGCGTTGCGGGAGCGGCGGGCGCGTCATCGGCGCGCCCTCCCGCTCGCGACCGCCGGAGGAGGACCCCGGACCCGCGGAAAGGTAAGTACCTGACACTAGCACCTAGCACCATAGTTAGAATTTGTCAGACAGAATCTGCAAGATCATGCTACACACAGTAATGAGTGTTCTCCGTCTAGGTTTTTTTATGTAATTGACTGATAATAATAATTAAAAAAAAAATTCTGAGGACTCTTTGGGAGTCGGGACTAATCAACTCTTTGGGAAAATTACACATAGCCAGCAGAGAAACTAGAGATGTTTCCTGGTTTCTAAACCAACCTGCCTTATATTGGTTTCTAAAAATCCACAGATCTGATAGAATTTTAAGAAGTCGAGGCTTAAAATTGCAGTTGAAAGCACGGAAATCAAGAACAAAAATTTTATAATCACGGAAAAAATCATTACCGAAAGCTGAAAATCATGGCTGAAAATTCAGTTTTTAACTGGGTTCGAAACAGATTTTCGGAATTTTGATACATTCGCAAAACCGCTGGGGGAACAAAACTCATTAGTTTTTGTTCATCTGTACTAATAAATTGACAGTTTGAAATTAAGCAAATTTATGTTAATGTCAAACAAAATCCATGATTCCCACTTAGAAAACTTTAGAAAACTCTAAAGCATATTTTTAAAATATTAGAAAATAGTTTAATTTTTTTAAAGACAATTATACAGTGTATTGTACGTATTGGGGGAAGTAAAGGGAGAAATAGGGGGGTGGAGGCAGCCAGTCCTTTCTGTTCAGATTATTGGTTCAGACCAATTAAGTCTGTCACTGTCTGGAGACTGGTCTCCCTGACCTCTTCCACCAACCAGCCAATCGGAGAGCATGGAAACCAGCTCAGGTATTTACTCCCAGTAAAAGGAGTGTTTTGAATATGGAAGGAAGAATAGAACAAAGCAATAAAAGGAGAAATAAGGTGGGAATAAAGGGACGGGGAACAGGCAAGGTGGGCCTTGCCTTGCCTTGCGTCATCGGCGCGCTCCCGCTCGCGACCGCCGGAGGAGGACCCCGGACCCGCGGAAAGGTAAGTACCTGACACTAGCACCTAGCACCATAGTTAGAATTTGTCAGACAGAATCTGCAAGATCATGCTACACACAGTAATGAGTGTTCTCCGTCTAGGTTTTTTTATGTAATTGACTGATAATAATAATTAAAAAAAAAATTCTGAGGACTCTTTGGGAGTCGGGACTAATCACTCTTTGGGAAAATTACACATAGCCAGCAGAGAAACTAGAGATGTTTCCTGGTTTCTAAAACCAACCTGCCTTATATTGGTTTCTAAAAATCCACAGATCTGATAGAATTTTAAGAAGTCGAGCTTAAAATTGCAGTTGAAAGCACGGAAATCAAGAACAAAAATTTATAATCACGGAAAAAATCATTACCGAAAGCTGAAAATCATGGCTGAAAATTCAGTTTTTAACTGGGTTCGAAACAGATTTTCGGAATTTTGATACATTCGCAAACCCTGGGGGAACAAAACTCATTAGTTTTGTTCATCTGTACTAATAAATTGACAGTTTGAAATTAAGCAAATTTATGTTAATGTCAAACAAAATCCATGATTCCCACTTAGAAAACTTTAGAAAACTCTAAAGCATATTTTAAAATTTAGAAAATAGATTTAATTTTTTTAAAGACAATTATCAGTGTATTGTACGTATTGGGGGAAGTAAAGGAGAAATAGGGGGGTGGAGGCAGCCAGTCCTTTCTGTTCAGATTATTGTTCAGACCAATTAAGTCTGTCACTGTCTGGAGACTGGTCTCCCTGACCTCTTCCACCAACCAGCCAATCGGAGAGCATGGAAACCAGCTCAGGTATTTACTCCCAGTAAAGGAGTGTTTTGAATATGGAAGGAGAATAGAACAAAGCAATAAAAGGAGAAATAAGGTGGGAATGAAGGGACGGGGAACAGGCAAGGTGGGCTTCATCTGACCCTTTTGCTTTAATAATTTACTTTGTTAATGTGCTTAATGTCATTTTGAATTGTCCATTAATTCTCCTATAATGTTAAAAGTAGAACCGTATGCTTATTTCTTACTATTTTTGAAAAATGGTTTGCCTTCATATCTTTTGCTATGCCCTACCGAGTCCTTCTCCTTCAGCATGCTCATTTCTTTTTAGGTTCCCAAAACTCTGTTTTACCTTATTGGCTGCTGTGTGGGTCAAACATGCTCAGATTAATGGGAAAGACAGACACTATTCGTTCCATCCTCCCTGTAATAGTTAAATACATAGTAACAGTAACAATATTTATAACGATTTTTTCAAATTGATTCACTGTTGCCTTATACTCCATATTTGTTCTATATCTAATATATATATACTGTATAGAGGTATAGACTCGTCCGCACTCGTACTGATACAAATGCCCGGTGCTGCCGATAGGATATGTGCATAGACAGAGAGGCAAGCGGAGCACCTTCTTGGGTCTTTAGAAAGATTTATTAGATGAACAAAGGTAGGCAGAGAACCTACGTGTTTAGCCCTAGGTTCTGGGCCGTCCAACCTAGGACTGAAACGCGTAGGTTCTCTGCCTACCTTTGTTCATCTAATAAATCTTTCTAAAGACCCAAGAAGTGCTCCGCTTGCCTCTCTGTCTAAATATATACTGTTTTATCTATCAGGTCATAAGGTGTGATTACTATATAAAGAATATATGCATTACTTTGCATTATGGATTGTGGATACATGGATTTGATTCTTTCTGTTCTGTTTTGTATCTCTTATGCTGTGTTTTTTTTTAATTGTTGTGTTTAAACAGGGGGTTAATATTGTTTTATAAATTACCTACCTATGATGACACGCCCTCCAAGCCCCCGAGAAAGTGGAGGCGGAGCTCTGTGTGTACATACCTGATATGGCCCAAAGTCTGTGTTAGCTGCTACATGCTTTTAATACTGATTTAATAAAGAGTTGGAAGTTTTAACCTAAACTTATGGAGTCCGGTTGCCTACCTCTGCACTTGGGGTAAATCCGTGGTCGGACATAGTAACAAGGGCGTAACTGCCGGCAAGCTTGGAGGCCGGACCCCTGAAGTGCAGTGAAATGAGATAATACTCCCATATTTCTTTTTTCCCCAAAACTTCAATTTAAATACAATCCAACCACGCACTTGCTTTTGTTTTACTGTACATTATCTTTTTGAAGTCTATGAGCTTGTGCCCAAAAAAATATTTGGCTGACCAAAATTTAACAGATACGAGAGTCTGGGAAGCAGGGAAGCAATATTCATGAATTCATAAAAAAAGTTTAATTTCTTTAAAGGGCAAGTCCATCCCCAAAATGAAACTTACATACAGGTAAATCACCCCCCAAAACCCTACTGTATAGTTTGAAATCTGAAATATTGAAAAATCTCTTTCTGCTTCCGGTTCTTCCAGTTAGCAACTGTCAGTTATGGATTTGACAGTTGACATCACAGCCAATGACTGAATGTTAATCCCCTGTCCTCTCTTCTGAGCATGCCCAGGCTCAGTACAGGCTCAGTACAGGTTCTAAATTGCTCAGTTTCCATGAGGCATCCAGAAGCATGCAGGCATACAGTAATAGATTCATAGGACAAACTATGATATATCAACATATTTTAAAGAGGCCATTCTTTCTAAAAGATGTTCTTATGATGGGTGAGATGTCCTTTAAGTTACAAATATAGTAGTTTATGTCATATTACCAAAAACTAAAAAAAACTATACATATGAATACTGGGGACTATTTGGACTTGAATAGTACACCTTCGTATTTTTAGTGGGGTAGACTTAAAGGGCATGTCCACCCTTAAAAAATTGTTTTTGATATGATGTTCCCCATGTCTGGTAGCCCCAACCGCATGGTTTGTATTTTCCAAAAGTCCCCAAACTCTTACTTACTTACCTCCCCTCGTTCCTCCGCTGCACTGCCGCCCTCTGCTTGCGAGAATGCAAGCAGAGGGTGGGACCGGCAGTCGCGTTCGTGATTGGCTGAGCGGCAGCCAATCACGGACACGGCTGCAGGTCATTCAGTGCAGCGGAGGAAAGAGGAGAGGTAAGTAAGAGTTTGGGGAGCTTTTGGAAATACCAACCATGCGGTTGGGGCTGGGGGACATGGGGGAGCACATATTAGGGTTTTACGCTAGGGGGGAGGATATAGAACGGGAGGGGGAGGAGGGGGGAGAAGGGCTGCAGTACGCATGACAAATTTCTACCGGAGGCAAGGTAGCAGGCAGAGCCCTGCTAGCCTCTGGTGGACAGTTTTTGGGACTTTAGGGGGGGTCTACAGGAGAACCCTATGGAGCTGGGATGTGAGGTAAGATTACACTACACTACATGGGGCCATTACTGGGGGGGATTATAGTTTTGGGGGTGGAACATGCCCTTTAATTACAAAATAATAATTCACAGTTGTTTAAGGAATCAGACCATTACACACAGCCATCACATTGATTGGGTAAGTGGAATATCATGGTGGGAATGTTAATCCAAGTTTTAATGTGGTTCCAAAAAGTGTAAAATAGTTTAAAGCATTTTTTTTCACATTTTAACTTACAAAAATTCAATGTGCCAAATAAAACATGGCGCATTGCACGCCACTTTCATGGAATTTTATCGGCCGCTAATAAACATTTAAAATATTGACATGAAATAATTTTAGAATTAGGTGAAACTACTTTTTTTTTCTTTTTCCTCCACAATCCTACAGTGTTCATTGCTGTTCCAGACTCCATTCTGTGGTAGCATAGTTTTCTCTTGCTCCATAAACATCCTAGCATACAGTCATTACTTAGGAGACATTAAATGGAAAGATATACTTGGGAAAGAGTATATTCTACACGTGCAAACAAGATAACTCCATCTTAAAGCATGGAATTACTCCGGGGAATCCAGTGGATGAGTGATGGTCAATTTTATATCACGTGGTGGCAGATCTTTGCTATCAATGCATCTGTAACTTTGCACACACTTAATAATAGTACATATGTAATGGAAATAATAGTAAACTGTACCCAACCAAACGCCTTTTCCACTTTAAAGACTGAAATATTTTTGCCTTAAACTTCATAAAAGCTCAATTTTTATTTAAAGGTTTGTTATGCTTTTGTCTGTGCACCAAGGAGGGAATGTGATGTCACCAGAAGGTCCACCTCCTCTCTACAATTTTCCCTGCCACAGCTGTGTGAAGAGGAAGGAGTTTTGAAAGATCAAAAGTACAGCCGACATTCCTCATTATATGCAGAATCATGCAAACTTGGTTTATTATTGACTTTATTTCTTCATATCCTCTTAAAGGTCCAGACCTCCCAACTACAGTTTGAGGAGCAGACTGAGAGTTTGGGGTGTTCTCAATTACATTTATGCTTTTGGATAGTTGAGAAGGATCCATGATCCTCAAGCAGAAACCATTGACCGCAATGGGGGAAAAAATATCAGAACACTTCCGGCTAAAATAAAGATGTACATAGCATGTTAACTTAATGTAAATGGCTCAGGAGGGACCTGGGAAATACGTATCAATGGCCACAATCTTAAAAAACCCAGTCCAGTAGCAGAACATTTTTAGAAATTTCTAGAATTGTAGAAAATTATGGAAATCCATGAAGTTCAGAAAAATCCAGAAAATGGAATTCGGAAAAATCTACTTAATTCACGGATCTCAGAAATCCACCTCGGAACTGGGTTCAGTCCATTATCTGGTCCATCTCTATTGGATAGGTGGAAGTCCAATATGCTCAACAGGTATGTGCACACCTGGCCAGGTATTATTGGAAGGCTCCACACCCCCGCGGTTTACTGAACATTGGCAACAAAATGAAGGAAGGAGGACACCAAGCAGCACTGAAAATGCCAATCAAGTGCTATTTATTGTGCGACATGCTTAATCTATGATAAGCGCTTGAGTAAGAACTTATCATAGTAAACATGTTGCACAATAAATAGCACTGATTTGCATTTTCGTGCTGCTCGGTGTCAGTGTTCTTTCTTTCATTTGGGATCCCAATTTATAAAGATGCTTGGGAAGGTTCTCATTATCCAGGTCTGGTATATCTGTGTTAATCATTAGAGCAGGCCCTACTAGGCAGCGCGCAGAATCGCACCAAATCGCAATGTCCACATGATTCACGTCTCTACCCTGTGCATGCGCTGCAATTCCTTTGATATTAACCTATAGCAGCGCATGCATGCGCATCAAAAATGGTGATTACATGTGCCACAAAAGGTCGGCAGCGCAGCTCAGCGGAGATGTGGGACTCTGCCCATCCTCTCTATTGTGCTAACACAGCGCCACCAAAATATCCTAGTGGGCCTGGACTGGATCCAAATGACCAGCGAAACGTCTTCAAGAACTAAACTTCAAGTCTGTTGACCTAACGGAATACAACAGAGAATCCATTTTGAAGACATTATAAAATCCTGTCTCCTATCGGGATCATTTTCTACACTATGCTTGTAGCAATGCGTACTACACAGAACACTAGATTGCAGTAAACAACTGTGTACCTGAACAAGCAAACAAGCAAAACCAATCAGGCATCAGGGATTTTTTTTTGCTGGTTCACATGAATCACTTAAACCAGAGCGTAGCGTACCAGGGGTGCAGGGGATGCGACCGCACCAGGGCCCGGGCATTTTGTGCTAAGGTTCCAAAACTACCAGTCTGTGTGCCAACTGTTTTACCAGTGGTCTGTGTACAAAGCATTTTTAACCATTCTGTGGGCCAAGCATTTAAACAGTCCTGGCTGTGTGCAGTGCCAGTTTCCCAACCAATTTATCAGTGTCTGCATGACAAGCATTTAACCAGTCTGTGTGCCAACTATTTTACAGTAGTTATCTACAAAGCATTTATACCACTCTCTGTGTGCCAAGCATTTTACTAGCCTCAGTTGGTGGGTTGTTTTAGAAGGTTTGAGGATCTAAGTTTAGAAATACTGTTTGAATCTGATTGATAGTTTTGCTAGGTGTATGGGGAAAGTATGAATGAATTTGGATGTTTGTTATGGAAATGATTATTTCCATATTTGTGTTTGCGGCGGTGTTGGGGGCCCATGCCCAACTTTGCATCAGGCCCATAAGTCTGTAGCTAACACTGCTTAAAACGTAAAAATATCTAAACATGGTTGACCTAATAGCAGTGGAACATATTCCCCAATAATGGAAGTTACTGCTGGAGCTACAGGACTGTCATTGAGAGAGACTATCAATAAATTTGCTATGAAAGGAGCTTCTTCTCAGTAAAAAGGCATTCTCCCGCTCCATTAGGCACCATAAGGAAAATGTAATTGCAGAAAATCAAATTTTTTTCCAAACAGCTTTTATAAATTAATGACAAGCTGCCTTAGAAAGAACGCAACCTTCCAATGCAGATGTAGAATATCATGGTTATTTTTCTATTAAAACCAGGCACAGTGTAGGCCTGGGCAGAGAAACTCCATTTATTAATATTTTATTAAGTAGATAAATAAATGTTTTGCTGGATGTCAAACTAGAATATTCAGATTAGAAATATTCCCATAAAAGTTTTTTAAATAAGTAATATGTATGAAACTGAACCCAGGAGATAGGCAACTACAGTGTCTCCTTGTATATGGTATCAAAGCAAAATGGGGAACTTGAATTAATTAGAGAAGACCTGATCGCGGATCCGAACCTGTTCCTAATCGGATTTCCGAGATTGTGATTTATCGCATGAAGTTTCCGGGATGGGACGGTGTTTTTAACGGCATTGATACGTGTTCCCCAAACCATTACCCAGGTCCCTGAGCCATTTACAGTAAGTTACCATTGCTATTTACATACACCTTTACTTTGGGGGATTTTTTCCCCCTATTGACATTAATGGTTTTTGAATTTTCATATTTTTCCATAAATCTGTAAATCTTCGAGCAGAACGGATTTTAGGAGGTTCAGCCATCTTTAAATGAATTTCCTGTGCGAGAAACGGGATATAAGTTAGATAACAGAGACATGTGAAAAAAAAATGATTGTCTCGCGATTATAGAGATGCAAGTAGAGATGGAAATCCATGAGTGGATCCATTAAAGGGCATGTCCACCCCTTTTAACATTTTTTGATATGTAATACTCTCCCTCCCCAGCCCCAACCGCTAAGAATTTATTCTCCGAACCTCCCCCGTATATTACTTACCTTCTGCCGTACTGCCTGGCACTCTGCTTGCATGAAACTGCAAGCAGGGGGCCGGATCGACAGCCAATCACAGACACGGCTGCCACAGAACACGCGGAGAGAGAGGGAAGGTAGTAAAGATTGGGGGAGTCTCTGGAAAATCTGTTATAGCGGTTGGGGCTGGGGAGGGAGACCTATTATATATCAAAGGAATTTACACTAGGGGAGGAAAGAGCAAAACAGGTGGAGAGGAGGGTGAAGGCCTGTTCTGAGCAAGCCAAAAACCTCTGAGAGGAGCCTCAGAGGCGGAAACAATTTCCCTCCCTGCAGAGCCAGTTTTTGGGACTTTACAGGGACATTACAGGAGACCCATTTGGAGCTGGGATGTAAGGTAAGGATTTTATTCACTACATAGTGGGGCCAGTATTGGGGGAAATTATAGTTTTGGGGGTGGACATGCCCTTTAAAGTCAATAGGAGTAAATAATTGCCAGTTCTGCCTGCATTTATGGTAAAGTCCAATAGAGCGATTGAAAAACATATCCCTTTTGTTTTCTGGCACTGTCTAACATAGGCCCACTGCCCGAGTCTTACGCTTCCATAATAAGAGAGGTCCAGACAAAAAAATATGGCAACACTTCGGCTTGATAAAGGGCTAAGTATGAGCCCAAAACGTTGCCCCCTTAAGGAATGAGCATGCTGATAGGAGAAGGACTCGGTAGGGCATCCAAAGATTGAAGGCAAACCATTTTTCAAAATAGTAAGAATATAAGCATACGGTTCTACTTTAACATTATAGGAGAATTAATGGACAATTCAAATGACATTAAGCACATTAACAAAGTATTATTAAGCAAAGGGTCAGATGAAGCCCACCTGCCTGTTCCCCGTCCCTTTATTCCCACCTTATTTCTCCTTTTATTGCTTTGTTCTATTCTCCTTCCATTTCAAACACTCCTTTACTGGGAGTAAATACCTGAGCGGGTTCCATGCTCTCCGATTGGCTGGTTGGTGGAAAGGCAGGGAGACCAGTCTCCAGACAGTGACAGACTTATTGGTCTGAACCAATATCTGAACAGAAAGGACTGGCTGCCCTCACCCCCCTATTTCTCCCTTTACTTCCCCAATACTACAATACACTGTAAATTGTCTTTAAAAAAATTAAACTATTTTCTAATATTTTAAAATATCTTTAGAGTTTTTCTAAAGTTTTCTAAGTGGGAATCATGGATTTGTTTGACATTAACATAAATTTGCTTAATTTCAAACTGTCAATTTATTAGTACAGATGAACAAAACTAATGAGTTTTGCCCCCAGCGGTTTTGCGAATGTATCAAAATTCCGAAAATCTGTTTCGAACCCTTTAAAAACTGAATTTTCAGCCATAGATTAGTCTTTCGGTAATGAGTTTTTTCCGTGATTATAAAATTTTTGTTCTTGATTCCGTGCTTTCAACTGCAATTTTAAGCCTCCGACTTCTTAAAATTCTATCAGATCTGTGGATTTTTAAAACCAATATAAGGCAGGTTGGTTTTAGAACCGGAAACATCTCTAGTTCTCTGCTGGCTATGTGTAATTTTTCCCAAAGAGTTGATTAGTCCCGACTCCCAAAGAGTCCTCAGAATTTTTTTTTTTTAATATATTATCATCAATTACATAAAACCTAGACGGAGAACACTCATTACTGTGTGTAGCATGATCTTGCAGATTCTGTCTGACAATTCTAACTATGGTGCTAGGTGCTAGTGTCAGGTACTTACCTTTCCGCGGGGCCGTGCTTAATGTCATTTTGAATTGTCCATTAATTCTCCTATAATGTTAAAAGTAGAACCGTATGCTTATATTCTTACTATTTTTGAAAAATGGTTTGCCTTCATATCTTTTGCTATGCCCTACCGAGTCCTTCTCCTTATCAGCATGCTCATTTCCTTTTAAGGTTCCCTAAAACTCTGTTTTACCTTATTGGCTGCTGTGTGGGTCAAACATGCTCAGATTAATGGGAAAGACAGGACACTATTCGTTCCATCCTCCCTGTAATAGTTAAATACATAGTAACAGTAACAATATTTATAACGATTTTTCAAATTGATTCACTGTTGCCTTATACTCCATATTTGTTCTATATCTAAGAATATAACTGTACTAATAGAGGTATAGACTCGTCCGCCATCCGTACTGATACAAATGCCCGGGTGCTGCCGATAGGATATGTGCATAGACAGAGAGGCAAGCGGAGCACTTCTTGGGTCTTTAGAAAGATTTATTAGATGAACAAAGGTAGCAGAGAACCTACGTGTTAGCCCTAGGTTGCTGCGGCCGTCCAACCTAGGACTGAAACGCGTAGGTTCTCTGCCTACCTTTGTTCATCTAAAAATCTTTCTAAAGACCCAAGGTGCTCCGCTTGCCTCCTGTCTAATATATACTGTTTTATCTATCAGGTCATAAGGTGTGATTACTATATAAAGAATATATGCATACTTTGCATTATGGATTGTGGATACATATGTATTTGATTCTTTCTGTTCTGTTTGTATCTCTATGCTGTGTTTTTTTTTAATTGTTGTGTTAAACAAGGGGTTAATATTGGTTGTATAAATTACCTATGATGGACACGCCCTCCAAGCCCCCGAGAAAGTGGAGGGCGGAGCTCTGTGTGTACATACCTGATATGGCCCAAAGTCTGTGTTAGCTGCTACATGCTTTTAATACTGTTTTAATAAAGAGTTTGGATTTTAACCCTAAACTTAGGATTCCGGTTGCCTACTCTGCACTTGGGGTAAATCCGTGGTCGGACATAGTAACAAGGGCGTAACTGCCGGCAAGCTTGGAGGCCGGACCCCTGAAGTGCAGTGAAATGAGATAATACTCCCATATTTCTTTTTTTCCCCAAAACTTCAATTTTAAATACAATCCAACCACTGCACTTGCTTTTGTTTTACTGTACATTATCTTTTTGAAGTCTATGAGGCTTGTGCCCAAAAAAATATTTGGCTGACCAAAATTTAACAGATACTGAGGAGTCTGGGAAGCAGGGAAGCAATATTCATGAATTCATAAAAAAAAGGTTTAATTTCTTTAAAGGGCAAGTCCATCCCCAAAATGAAAACTTACATACAGGTAAATCACCCCCCAAAACCCTAAACTGTAATAGTTTGAAATCTGAAATATCTGAAAAATCTCTTTCTGCTTCCTGGTTCTTCCAGTTAGCAACTGTCAGTTATGGATTTGACAGTTGACATCACAGCCAATGACTGAATGTTAATCCCCTGTCTGCCTCTTCTGAGCATGCCCAGGCTCAGTACAGGCTCAGTACAGGTATCTAAATTGCTCAGTTTCCATGAGGCATCCAGAAGCATAGCAGGCATACAGTAATGAATTCATAGGACAAACTATGATATATCAACATATTTTAAAGAGGCCATTCTTTCTAAAAGATGTTCTTATGATGGTGGAGATGTCCTTTAAGTTACAAAATATAGTAGTTTATGTCATATTAACCAAAAACCTAAAAAAACTATACATATGAATATCTGGGGGACTATTTGGACTTGAATAGTAACACCTTTCGTATTTTTAGTGGGGTAGACTTAAAGGGCATGTCCACCCTTAAAAATTGTTTTTGATATGATGTTCCCCCATGTCTGGTAGCCCCAACCGCATGGTTTGTATTTTCCAAAAGCTCCCCAAACTCTTACTTACCTCCCCTCGTTCCTCCGCTGCACTGCCGGCCCTCTGCTTGCGAGAATGCAAGCAGAGGGGTGGGACCGGCAGTCGCGTCTGTGATTGGCTGAGCGGCAGCCAATACTGGGGACACGGCTGCAGGGTCATTCAGTGCAGCGGAGGAAAGAGGAGAGGTAAGTAGAGTTTGGGGAGCTTTGGAAAATACAAACCATGCGCGTTGGGGCTGGAGACATGGGGGGACAGCATATTAGGGGGTTTTACGCTAGGGGGAGGATAGTAGAACGGGAGGGGGAGGGGAGGGGGGAGAAGGGCTGCAGTACGCATGACAAATATCTACCGGAGGCAGGTAGCAGCAGAGCTGCTAGCCTCCTGGTGGACAGTTTTTGGGACTTTAGGGGGGGTCTACAGGAGAACCCTATGGAGCTGGGATGTGAGGTAAGGATTACACTACACTACATGGTGGGGGCCATACTGGCGGGAGGGTGATTTATGTTTGGGAGGTGGACATGCCCTTTAATTACAAAATAATAATTCAACAGTTGGTTAAGGAATATCAGACCATTACACACAGCCATCACATTGATTGGGTAAGTGGAATATCATGGTGGGAATGTTAATCCAAGTTTTAATGTGGTTCCAAAAAGTGTAAAAATAGTTTAAAGCATTTTTTTCACATTTTAACTTACAAAAATTCAATGTGCCAAATAAAACATGGCGCATTGCACAGCCACTTTCATGGAATTTTATCGGCCGCTAATAAACATTTAAAATATTGACATGAAATAATTTTAGAATTAGGTGAAACTACTTTTTTTTTCTTTTTCCTCCACAATCCTGACAGTGTTCAGTGCTGTTCCAGACTCCATTCTGTGGTTTAGCATAGTTTTATCTTGCTCCATAAACATCCTAGCATACAGTCAGTTACTTAGGAGGACATTAAAATGGAAAGATATACTTGGGAAAGAGTATATTCTACACAGTGCAAACAAGATAACTCCATCTTAAAGCATGGAATTACTCCTGGGAAATACAGTGGATGAGTGATGGATCAAATTTTATATCACGTGGTGGCAGATCTTTGCTATCAATGCATCTGTAACATTTGCACACACTTAATAATAAGTACATATGTAATGGAAATAAATAGTAAAACTGTACCCAACCAAACGCCTTTTCCACTTTAAAGAACTGAAATATTTTTGCCTTAAACTTCATAAAAGCTCAATTTTTATTTTAAAGGTTTGTTATGCTTTTGTCTGTGCACCAAGGAGGGAATGTGATGTCACCAGAAGGTCCACCTCCTCTCTGACATTTCTCCTGCCACAGCTGTGTGAAGAGGAAGGAATACGTTTTGAAAGATCAAAAGTACAGCCGACATTCCTCATTATATGCAGAATCATGCAAACTTGGTTTATTATTGAACTTTATTTCTTCTATAATCCCTTAAAGGTCCAGAAGCCTCCACAACTAACAGTTTGAGGAGCAGACTGAGAGTTTGGGGTGTTCTCAATTACATTTATGCTTTTGGATAGTTGAGAAGGATCCATGAATCCTCAAGCAGAACCATTGAAGCCAATGGGGGAAAAAATATCAGAACACTTCCGGCTAAAATAAAGATGTACATAGCAATGGTAACTTAATGTAAATGGCTCAGGGACCTGGGAAATACGTATCAATGGCCACAATCTTAAAAAACCCAGTCCAGTAGCAGAAACTATTTTAGAAATTTCTAGGAATTGTAGAAAATTATGGAAATCCATGAAGTTCAGAAAAATCCAGAAAATGGAATTCCGGAAAAATCTACTTAATTCACGGATCTCAGAAATCCACCTCGGAACTGGGTTCAGATCCATTATCTGGTCCATCTCTATTGGATAGGTGGAAGTCCAATATAGCTCAACAGGTATGTGCACACCTGGCCAGGTATTATTGGAAGGCTCCACACCCCGCGGTTACTGAACATTGGCAACAAAATGAAAGAAGGAAGGAGACACCAAGCAGCACTGAAAATGCCAATCAAGTGCTATTTATTGTGCGACATGCTTGATCTATGATAAGCGCTTGAGTAAGAACTTATCATAGTAAACATGTTGCACAATAAATAGCACTTGATTTGCATTTTCAGTGCTGCTCGGTGTCAGTGTTCTTTCTTTCATTTGGGATCCCAATTTATAAAGATGCTTGGGAAGGTTCTCATTTATCCAGGTCATGGTATATCTGTGGTAATCAGTTAGAGCAAGGCCCTACTAGGCAGCGCGCAAGAATCGCACCGAAATCGCAATGTCACATGATTCACGTGCTCTACCCTGTGCATGCGCTGCAATTCCTTTGATATTAACCTATAGCAGCGCATGCAATGCGCATCAAAAATGGTGATTACATGTGCCACAAAAAGGGTCGGCAGCGCAGCTCAGCGGAGATAGTGGGACTCTGCCCATCCTCTTCTATTGGTGCTAACACAGCGCACACCAAAATATCCTAGTGGGGCCTGGACTGGATCCGAAATGACCAGCGAAACGTCTTCAAGAACTAAACTTCAAGTCTAGTTGACCTAACGGAATACAACAGAGAATCCATTTTGAAAGACATTATAAATCCTGTCTCCTATCGGGATCATTTTCTACACTATGCTTGTAGCAATGCGTACTACACAGAACACTAGATTGCAGTAAACAACTGTGTACCTGGAACAAGCAAACAAGCAAAACCAATCAGGCATCAGGGATTTTTTTTTGCTGGTTCACATGAATCACTTAAAACCAGGAGCGTAGCTACCAGGGGTGCAGGGGATGCGACCGCACCAGGGCCCTGGGCATTTTGTGCTAAGGTTCCAAAACTACCAGTCTGTGTGCCAACTGTTTTACCAGTGGTCTGTGTACAAAGCATTTTTACCATTGTCTGTGTGCCAAGCATTTAAACAGTGCCTGGCTGTGTGCAGTGCCAGTTTCCCAACCAATTTATCAGTGTCTGCATGACAAGCATTTAACCAGTCTGTGTGCCAACTATTTTATCAGTAGTTATCTACAAAGCATTTTACCACTCTCTGTGTGCCAAGCATTTTACTAGCCTCAGTTGGTTGGTTGTTTTAGAAGGTTTGAGGATCTAAGTTTAGAAATACTGTTTGAATCTGATTGAATAGTTTTGCTAGGTGTATGGGGAAAGTATGAATGAATTTGGATGTTTGTTATGGAAATGATTATTTCCATATTTGTGTTTGCGGCGGTGTTGGGGGCCCATGCCCAAACTTTGCATCAGGGCCCATAAGTCTGTAGCTACACCACTGCTTAAAACGTAAAAATATCTAAACATGGTTGACCTAATAGCAGTGGAACATATTCCCAATAATGGAAGTTACTGCTGGAGCTACAGACTGTCATTGAGAGAGACTATCAATAAATTTGCTATGAAAGGAGCTTCTGTTCAGTAGAAAAGGCATTCTCGCTCCATTAGGCACCATAAGGAAAATGTAATTGCAGAAAGATCAGATTTTTTCCAAACAGCTTTTATAAATTAATGACAAGCTGCCTTAGAAAGAACGCAACCTTCCAATGCAGATGTAGAATATCATGGTTATTTTTCTATTAAAACCAGGCACAGTGTAGGCCTGGGCAGAGAAACTCCATTTATTAATATTTTATTAAGTAGATAAATAAATGTTTTGCTGGATGTCAAACTTAGAATATTCAGATTAGAAATATTCCCATAAAGAGTTTTTTAAATAAGTAATATGTATGAAACTGAACACAGGAGATAGGCAACTAACAGTGTCTCCTTGTATATGGTAATCAAAGCAAAATGGGGGAACTTGAATTAATTAGAGAAGGACCTGATCGCGGATCCGAACCTGGTTCCTAATCGGATTTCCGAGATTGTGGATTTATCGCATGAAGTTTCCGGGATGGGACGGTGTTTTTAAACGGCATTGATACGTGTTCCCCAAACCATTACCCAGGTCCCTGAGCCATTTACAGTAAGTTACCATTGCTATTTACACCTTTACTTTGGGGGATTTTTTCCCCCTATTGACATTAATGGTTTTTGAATTTTCATATTTTTCCATAAATCTGTAAATCTTCGAGCAGAACGGATTTTAGGAGGTTCAGCCATCTTTAGAATGAATTTCCTGTGCAGAGAAACGGGATATAAGTTAGATAAACAGAGACATGTGATAAGAAAAATGATTGGTCCGCGATTATAGAGATGCTAAGTAGAGATGGAAATCCATGAGTGGATCCATTAAAGGGCATGTCCACCCCTTTTAACATTTTTTGATATGTAATAGCTCTCCCTCCCCCAGCCCCAACCGCTAGAATAGATTTTCCAGAAACTCCCCCGATAGTTACTTACCTTCTGCCGTACTGCCTGGCACTCTGCTTGCATGAAACTGCAAGCAGGGGGCCGGATCGACAGCCAATCACAGACACGGCTGCACAGAACGCCGGGAGAGAGAGGGAAGGTAAGTAAAGATTGGGGGAGTCTCTGGAAAATCTGTTATAGCGGTTGGGGCTGGGGGAGGGAGACCTATTATATATCAAAGGAATTTTACACTAGGGGGAGGAAGAGCAAAACAGGTGGGAGAAGGAGGGGGTGAAGGCCTGTTCTGAGCAAGCCAAAAACCTCTGAGAGGAAGCCTCAGAGGCGGAAACAATTTCCCTCCCTGCAGAGCCAGTTTTTGGGACTTTACAGGGACATTACAGGAGACCCATTTGGAGCTGGGATGTAAGGTAAGGATTTTATTACACTACATAGTGGGGCCAGTAGTGGGGGAAATTATAGTTTTGGGGGTGGACATGCCCTTTAAAGTCAATAGGAGTAAATAAATTGCCAAGTTCTGCCTGCATTTATGGTAAAGTCCAATAGAGCGATTGTAAAAAACATATCCCTTTTGTTTCTGGCACTGTCTAACATAGGCCCACTGCCCGAGTCTTACGCTTCCAATAATAAGAGAGGTCCAGACAAAAAAATATGGCAACACTTCGGCTTGATAAAGGGCTAAGTATGAGCCCAAAACGTTGCCACATTTTTTTGCTCTTATGGAGTAATAAATTCACTTTTTTGGCACCTAATCAATGTCTGGACATTTCTTATCTTTTGGACTCTGCATTTACGGTATAGAAATGGTTACTTACTGTAAATGGCTCAGAGACCTGGGAAATGGTACGAGGAACACGTATTAATGGGCAAAATCTTTTAAAAAAAAAAGCTGTCTAGTACCGGAAACTTCTTCCTGTTTGTCATTATGCGTAGTATTCTCGAGATTTCTCTTTCATAGGGGCGAACATAAGCCTAGAGGACACCCCTATAGAGTTGATGAAAAGTGATTCTAGCAATGTAGATGATCCTTCATTGTGAGGGCAGTAGGGTTGTTCAATGCTTTGCCTGAAAATATTTCGCTTGCTGAATCTCTAAACATATTCATAGAAGGCTTAGTTGTTTTTTGCATATCTTAATATCCAGGGCTACAGCTGGTGTGCATGTGTGTGCAGGTGTAATTGTGTTCCTGTCCAGGTCGGTGTTTTGGGGGAACACGGACTAGATGTTTATAGAAAGGTATGTTTTTTGTTGGGATGAGAATACTGGGTTTTACATGGATGGGTTGAACTTGATGGACCTTTTTTTTTTTTCAATCCAAAATAATTACTTGTAACAGATATGACCAGATTCAGACACCACATTTCCAGTGAAATTGCTTTCACAGTGGTTGCCACCTTTTTTGGTAGCCAGTGCCATAGATATAGAAGAATCATCCAGGTCACTGTAAATAACTTTGTAATTGTTTTTTATGAAGAAGTGAGTAAGAAGTTAGATTCAGGCACAGCAGTGGATGTGGTATATTTGGATTTTGCGAAAGCTTTTGATACTGTGCCACATAGGTGACTAATGTATGAACTGAGGACTGTTGGTCTAGAAGAAAACATTTGTACATGGATAGAGAACTGGTTATTGGACCGCAAACAGAGAGTGGTGGTCAATGGAGCTACATCGATGTGGGCTAAAGTTCTAAGCGGAGTGCCCCAGGGTTCTGTACTGGGGCCACTTATTGTTAATCTGTTTATAAATGACTTAGAAGGGGGCATTGAGAGCAAGGTCTCAGTATTTGCTTATGACACTAAACTATACAGAGCTTTGGAAAATTCAAATGATGTGCAAGTGCTGCAAGCAGACCTAGATAGAATATCAAAATGGGCAGCAGAATGGCAGATGAGATTCAATGTTGATAAATGTAAAGTGATGCATCTGGGATTTAATAATCCCTGTGCCACCTACGCCATAAATAACTCTGTGTTAAGTGCATCTGTAATGGAAAAAGATTTGGTGGTTCTGCTACATAATAGGCTGTAGCAAACAATGCCAGGTAGCAACGGCTAGAGCTAGCAAGATATTGTCTTGTATAAGGAGGGGAATAGATTCAAGAGAGAAAAATATTATTTTCCCTCTTTACAAGGCACTGGTAAGGCCTCATTTGAATATGCAGTGTCCTTTTGGAATCCTATATACAAAAGGGACATCTTGGAAATGGAAGCAGTTCAGAGAAGGGCAACTAAATTAATAAGGGGAATGGAGGGGCTTGACTATGCAGGCAGATTAGACAAGTTAAATTTAGGGCTGTTTACATTGGAGAAGCGACGTTTGCGTGGGGATATGATAAACTTATACAAATATATTAATGGGCCATACAAAAAACTCTCTGGTGCATTGTTCACAAATAGGTCATATCAGAGGACTCGTGGACATCCTTTAAGGTTGGAAGAAATGAAGTTTCATCTTCAGGTTAGGAAAGGTTTCTTTATAGTGAGAACGGTAAAACTGTGGAACTGTCTTCCAGCAGATGTGGTAATGGCAAGTTCATTGAATAAAATGGCCTGGATAAGTTTCTAAAACTAAAAAATATTGAGAATTACTGGTATTAATACATATACTGTAGTTCTGGCTGGTATGGGGATACTATATAATATTGAGAATTACTGGTATTAATACATATAATGTAGTTCTGGTTGGTACATGGATACTATATAATATTGAGAATTACTGGTATTAATACATATACTGTAGTTCTGGTTGGTACAGTGATACTATATAATATTGAGAATTACTGGTATTAATACATATACTGTAGTTTTGGTTGGTACAGGGATACTATATAACATTGAGAATTACTGGTATTAATACATATACTGTAGTTCTGGTTGGTACAGGGATACTATATAATATTAAGAATTACTGGTATTAATACATATACTGTAGTTCTGGTTGGTACAGGGATACTATATAATATTGAGAATTACTGGTATTAATACATATACTGTAGTTCTGGTTGGTAAGGGATACATTATTTAAAGATACTGGTATTAATACATATTTGTAGTTCTGGTTGGTACAGGATACTATATATATTGAAATTACTGGTATTAATACATATACTGTAGTTCTGGTTGGTATGGGGATACTATAAATATTGAAATTACTTTTATTATACATTACTGTAGTTCTGGTTGGTACAGGATACTATATATATTGGAATTACTGGTATTAATACATATATTGTAGTTTCGGTTGGTACAGATTCTATTCATATTGAGAATTACTGGTATTAATACATATACTGTAGTTCTGGTTGGTACCATGGGACACTATATAATATTGAGAATTACTGGTATTAATACATATATTGTAGTTCTGGTTGGTACAGAGATTCTATATCATATTGAGAATTACTGGTATTAATACATATACTATAGTTCTGGATGATCCAGGGATACTTTCTGATTGCCGTTTGGAGTCAGGAAGGAATCCCCCCCCCCTTTTTAGCTGTTTTTTTTTTTATACAAAAAGTGTATAGGTTGGACTTCATGGTCGTATGTCTTTATTCAACCTCAATTACTATGTTACTATGTACAGAAGATTGCTGTATTTCCAGGCAGCCTGGATAACTGTGAAAGTGACGTGGGTTAATAACAGGCTAAATAGAATTCTATTCCCCTCTCTTTACGTCAAGAAACCTCAATTAGCAGGTTTAAATCTATCCTTACATCCTACCTATCTGGTAACCAGCTCAGTATATGGTTTCTATATATCTATATATGATAAATCTACCCTTACATCCTACCTATCCGGTAACCAGCACAGTATATGGTATCTATATATCTATATATGATAAATCTACCCTTACATCCTACCTATCTTGTAACCGTACATAGTCTATATGATCTATATATGAACAATCTACCCTTACATCCTACCTATCGGTAACCACACAGTATATGTATCTATATATCTATATATGATAATCATACCCTTACATCCTACCTATCCTGGTAACCAGCACAGATATGGTATCTATATATCTATATAGGATAACTCTACCCTTAACCTCCTACCTATCTGGTAACCAGCACAGTATATGATTCTATATATCTATATTATCAAATCTAGCCTTACACTCCTACCTATCTGGTAACCACACGTAATATGGTGTCTATATATCATATATGATAATCTAACTACCCGTTACCATATACATCGCTACCTATCTGGTAACCAGCACAGTATATGGTAATCTATATATCTATATATGATAATAAATCTTTACCTTAGCAAATCCTACCTATCCTGGTAACCAGCACAGTATATTCTTTCATATATCTATATATGATAAATCTACCCTTACATCCTACCTATCTTGTTACCAGCACATATATGTATATCTATATATCTATATTGATAATTCTACCCTTCAGATCCTACCTATCCGGTAACCACACAGCATATTGGTATCTATATTTATGATAAACTACCCTTACATCTTAACCTATCTGTGTAACCAGCACAGTAATGGTATCTTATATCTATATATGATAAATCTACACTTACAATCCCTACCTATCCAGTAACCAGCCAGTCTATGGTAATCTATATATCTATATATGATAAATCTAATCCTCTACATCTACCTATCTTTACCCAGCACAGATAGGTATCTATATATGATAAATCTACCTTACATCCAACCTATCTGGTAACCGCAGCACACTTTATGTATCTATATACTATATATGATAAATCTCCCTTACTCTTACCTATCTGGTAACCAACACAGTATATGGTATCTATATATCTATATATGATAAATCTACCCTTACATCTCTACCTATCTGGTAACCAGCACAGTATATGGTCCTATATATCTTATATGATAAATCTACCTTACATCTTACCTATCTGGTAACCAGCACAGTATATGGTATCTATATATGATAAATCTACCCTTACATCCTACCTATCCGTAACCAGCACATATATGTATCTATATACTTATATGATAAATCTACCCTTACATCTTACCTATTGTAACCAGCACAGTATATGGTCTATTTATCTATATTTGATAAATCTACCCTTACATCCTACCTATCTGGTACCAGCACATATATGGTATCTATATATCTATATATGATAAATCTAACCCTTCACATCCTACCTATCTGGTAACCAGCACAGTATATGGTATCTATATATCTATATATGATAATCTACCCTTACATCCTACCTATCTGGTAACCAGCAACAGTATATGGTATCTATATCTATATATGATAAATCTACCCTTACATCCTACCTATCGGTAACCAGCACAGTATATAGTATCTATATATCTATATATGATAAATCTACCTCCATCCTACCTATCTGTAACCACACAGATAGGAGATCTAATATCTATATATGATAATCTACCCTTACATCCTACCTACTCGGTAACAGCACAGTATATGGTATCTATATACTATATATGATAAATCTACCCTTACATCTTACCTATCTGGTAACCAGCACAGTATATGGTATCTATATATCTATATAGATAAATCTAACCCTTACATCCTACCTATCTGTAACCAGCACAGTATATGGTATCTATATATTATACTATCTACCCTTACATCCTACCTATCTGGTACCAGCACAGTATATGTATCTATATATCTATAATATGATAAATCTACCCTTACATCTTACCATCCGGTAACCAGCACAGTATATGGTATCTATATATCTATATATAATGATAATCTACACCTTACATCCTACCTATCTGGTAACCAGCACAGTAAATTGGTATCTTATATCTATATATTGAAAATCTACCTTACATCTACCTATCTGGTAACCAGCACAGTATATGGTATCTATATATCTAATATATGATAAATCTACCCTTACATCCTACCTATCCGTGTAACCAGCACAGTATATGGTATCTATATATCTATATATGATAAATCTACCTTACATCCTACCTATCGGTAACCAGCCACAGTATATGGTATCTATATACTATATATGATAAATCTACCTTACATCCTACCTATCTGGTAACCAGCACAGTATATGAATATCTATATATCTATATATGATAATCTACCTTACATCCTACCTATCTGGTAACCAGCACAGTATATGGTATCTATATATCTATATATGATAAATCTACCCTTACCTCCTACCTATCTGGTAACCAGCACAGTATATGATATCTATATATCTATAATATAAATCTACCCTTACATCCTACCTATCTGGTAACCAGCACGTAATATGGTATCTATTACTTAATATGATAAATCTACCCTTACATCCTACCTATCTGGTAACCAGCACATAGGTATTCATGATATATCTATATATGATAAATCTACCCTTACAATCCTCACCTATCCGGTAACCAGCACAGTATATGGTATCTATATATCTATATATAATAAATTACCCTTTACATCCTACCTATCTGGTAACCAGCACAGTATATGGTATCTATATATCTATATATGATAATCTACCCTTACATCCTACCTATCTGAGCCACACAGTATATGGTATCTATATATCTATATAGATAAATCTACCCTTACATCCTAACCTATCCGGTAACCAGCACAGTATATGTATCTATATATCTTATATGATAAATCTACCCTTACATCTACCTACCTTGTAACCAGCACAACAGTATATGGTGTATATTCTTATATTATATAAATCTACCCTTACATCCTACCCTGGTACCAGCACATATATATATCTATATATCTATATATGATAAATCTAACCCTTACATCCATACCTATCTGTAACCTCACAGTATATGATATCTATATATCTATATATGATAAATCTACCCTTACATCCTACCTATCCGGTAACCACACAGTATATGGTATCTATATATCTATATATGATAAATCTACCCTTACATCCTACCTATCTGGTAACCAGCACAGTATATTGTATCATACTATATGATATCTAACCCTTACATCCTACCTATCTGGAACCACACAGTATATGGTATCTATATTCTATATATGATAAATCTAACCCTTACATCTTACCTATCTGGTAACCAGCACAGTATATGGTATCTATATATCTATATGATAAATCTACCCTTACATCCTACCTATCTGGTAACCACACAGTATATGGTATCTATATATCTATATATGATAAATTCTACCTTACATCATCACCTACCTGGTAACCACAGTATATGGTATCTATATATCTATATATGATAAATCTACCCTTACATCCTACCTATCTGGTACCAGCACAGTATATATAATCTAATATCTATATATGATAAATCTACCCTTACATCCTACCTACTGGTAACCAGCACAGTATATGGTATCTATATATCATATATGATAATCTACCCTTACATCCTACCTATCGGGAACCAGCACAGTATATGATATCTATATATCTATATATGATAATCTAACCCTTACATCCTACCTATACCGGAACCAGCACAGATTGGTATCTAATATCTATATATGATAAATCAACCCTTACAATCTCTACCTATCCTGGTAACCAGCACAAGTATATGGTATCTATATATCTATATGATAAATCCTACCCTACATCCTACCTATCTGGTACCAGCACGTATATGGTATCTATATATCTATATATGATAATCTAACCTCTACATCCATCCACCTATCTGGTAACCGCAGCACAGTATATGATATCTATATATCTATAATGATAAATCTACCCTTACATCCTACCTATCCGGTAACCAGCACAGTATATGGTATCTATATATCTATATATGATAAATCTACCCTTACATCCTACCTATCCGGTAACCAGCACAGTATATGATATCTATATATCTATATATGATAATCTACCCTTACATCCTACCTATCTGTAGCCAGCACAGTATATGGTTCTATAATCTATATATGATAAATCTACCTTACATCTTATCCTATCTTGTAAACAGCACAAGTATATGGTATCTATTATTAGATAGATAATGTAATATTTAAGAAATCAATACTATAAGAATCCTACCCTTACATCTACCTATCTGGTAGCCACCAGCACAGTAATATGGTATTCTATATACTATATATGATAAATCTAACCTTCTTACATCCTACCTATCCGGGTAACCAGCACAGTATATGAATATCTATATATCTATATATGATAAATCTACCCTTACATCCTACCTATCTGGTAAACCAGCACAGTATATGTATCTATATATCTATATATGATAAATCTACCCTTACATCCTACCTATCCGGTAACCACACAGTATATGATTCTATTATCTATAATGATAAATCTACCCTTACATCTTACCTATCTGGTAACCCACCAGTATATGATACTCTATATATCTATATATTATAAATCTACCCTTACATCCTACCTATCCGGTAACCAGCACAGTATATGGCATCTATAATATCTATATATGATAAATCTACCCTTACATCCTACCTATCTGGTAACCAGCACAGTATATATATCTATATCTATATTATAATCAACCCTTACATCCTACCTATCTGGTAACCAGACAGTATATGAATATCTATATATCTATATATGATAATCTACCCTTACATCCTACCTATCCGGTAACCAGCACAGTATATGGTATCTATATATCTATATATGATAATCTACTACCTTACATCCTACCTATCTGGTAACCAGCACAGTATATGGTATCTATATATCTATATATGATAAATCTACCTTACACAACTCCTACCTATCTTGGTACCAGCACAGGTATATGGTATCTATATCTCTATATTGATAAATCTACCCTTACATCCTACCTATCTTGTAACCACACAGTATATGGTTCTATATATCTATATATGATAAATTACCCTTACATCCTACCTATCCGGTAACCAGCACAGTATATGATATCTATATATCTATATATGATAAATCTACCCTTACATCCTACCTATCCGGTAACCAGCACAGTATAATGAGTATCTATATATCTATATATGATAAATCTACCTTACATCCTACCTATCGGTAACCAGCACAGTATATGGTATCTATATATCTATATATGATAAATCTACCTTACATCCTACTATCTGGTACCCAGCACAGTATATGGTATCTATATATCTATATAATGATAAATCTACCCTTACATCCTACCTTCTAGGTAACCAGCACAGTATATGATATCTATATATATAATTGATAAATCTACCCTTACATCCTACCTATCGGGTAACCAGCACAGTATATGTATCTCTATATCTATAATGATAATCTAACCTTTACACATCCTACCTATCCGGTAACCAGCACAGTATGATCATATCTATATATCTATATATAGGTACAGAGTAATCATAGTAATCTAATCTGAAAAAAAAAATTTTTTTTTAAGATCGTCCATCCGTCCAACCTATTCCCTTTTTTTTTTATTTTTTTTTAACCCTACCACCTAACTAGTTGATCCAGCAGGTATAGGTCCTAAAAATCAAACCCATCTAAAAAAAGGGGGAAAAAATTCTTCCTGATCCAAACGCAAGCGACGTTATCCCTGGATCCCCCAGTCTATATATCTAATACAGTAATTCTAATATTTTATAGAAACTACCACCTTTTAAAGTACAATGAACTTCCATTACCGACGTCTGGAAACGTAATGATAAATCTACCCTTACAATCCTACTATCTGGTAACCATATAGTATATATACTAATATCTTATATGATAAATCTGACCTTACATCCTACCTATCGGTAACCAGCAGATATGATATCTATATATCTATATATGATAAATCTACCCTTACATCCTACCTATCCGGTAACCAGCACAGTATATGATATCTATAATCTATATTGATAAATCTAACCCTTAAATCCTACCTATCTGGTCACCAGCACAGTATATGGTTCTATATATCTATATATGATAAATCTATCCTTACATCCTACCTATCTAGTACCAGCACAGTATATGATATCTATATTCTATATATGATAAATCTACCCTTACATCCTACCTATCGCGGTAACCAGCACAGTAATAATCTATATATCTATATATGATAAATCTAACCTTACATCCACCTATGGTAACCAGCACAGTAATGGTAATCTCTATATCTATATATGATAAATCTATAACCTTACAATCCTACCTATCCGGTAACCAGCACAGTATATAATCTATTTATCTATATATGATAATCTAACCTTACATCCTACTCTATCCGTTAACCAGCACAGTATATGATATCTATAATCTAATAATGATAACTCTACCTTACATCCTACCTATCTGTCCGCCACACAGTATTGGATGTCCTATATATCTATATATAGATAATCTATCCTTACATCCCTACCATCTAGTAGCCAGCACAGTATATGATATCTATATATTATATATGATAAATCTACCCTTACACCTACCTATACGGTAACCGCACAGTATATGTATCTATATATCTATATATGATAAATCTACCTTAATCCTACCTAATCCGGTAACCATCACAGATATGATATCTATATATCTATATATGATAAATCTACCTTACAATCCTACCTATCTGGTCGCCAGCACAGTATATGGTGTCTATATATCTATTATGAAAAATCTCTCCTTACATCCTACCTATCTAGTAGCCAGCACAGTATATGATATCTATATATCTATATAATAACTAACCCTTACATCCTACCTATCTGGTAACCACACAGTATATTAATCTCTTATCTTATATGATAATCTACCCTTACATCCTACCCTATCCGTAACCGCACAGTATATGATATCTATATATATCTATATATGAATCTAAATCTACCCTTACATCCTACCTATCCGGTAACCCAGCACAGTATAGGTATCTATATATCTATATGATAAATCTACCTTACCATCCTACCTATCTGGTACCGCACAGTATATTGTATCTATATATGATAAATCTACCCTTACAATCCTACCTATCTGTAACCAGCACAGTATAGTGTACTCTATACTCATATATGATAAATCTACCCTTACATCCTACCTATCCGGTAACCAGCACAGTATATGGTATCTATATCTCTATATGATATAAATCTAACCTTACATCCTACCTATCTGGGTAACCAGCACAGTAATGGTATCTATATATGATAAATACTACCCTTACATCCTACCTATCTGGTAACCAGCACAGTATATGGTATCATTATATCTATATGATAATCTACACCTTACATCCTACCTATCGGTAACCAGCACAGTATATGTATCTATATATCTATATATGATAAATCTACCCTTACATCCTACCTATCGGTAACCAGCACAGTTTATGGTATCTATATATCTATATATGATAAATCTACCTTACACTCCTACCTATCTGGAACCAGCACAGTATATGGGTATCTATTATATGATACATCTACCCTTACATCCTACCTATCTGGTACCAGCACAGTATATGGTATCTATATATCTAATATATGATAATCACTACCCTTACATCTACCCTACTGGAAAACCACACGTATTGTATCTATATATCTAATATGATAAATCTAACCACCTACATCCTACCATACGGTACCCACCACAGTATATGATATCTATATATCTATATATGATAATCTAAAACCCTTACATCTTACCTACTGGTAACCAGCACAGTATATGAGATATCTTATATCTATTATATGATAAATCTACCCTTACATCTACCTATCGTCCCCAGCACAGTATATGGATATCTATATATCTATATATGAAACTCTCCCTTACATCCTACCTATCTGGTAACCAGACAGTATATGGTACTATATATCTATATATGATAAATCTACCCTTACATCCTACCTACTGGTAACCACACAGTATATGTATCTATATATCTATATATGATAAATCTACCTTACATCCTACCTATCTGGTAACCAGCACGAGTATATGTATCTATATATCTATATATGATAAATCTACCCTTACAATCCTACCCTATCGGTAACCAGCACAGTATATGGTATCTATATATCTATATAATAAATCTACCCTTACATCCTACCTCTCTGGTAACCAGCACAGTATATGGTATCATATATCTATTATGATAAATCTACCCTTACATCCTACTTCTGGTAACCAGCACAGTATTGAATCTATATATTATATAGATATCTAACCCTTACACTCCTACCTATCTGTATACCAGCACAGTATATGGTATCTATCTATGATAAATCTACCCTTACATCCTACCTATCCTACGTAACCAGCACAGTATATGGTATCTATATCTATATGATGAATAACTCTAATCCTTACATCCACTATCTACTCTACCACCTATCGTACCAGCACGTATATATTCTATATCTATATATGATAAATCTACCCTTACATCCTACCTATCCTGTAACCAGCACAGTATATGGTATACTATATCATATATGAAAATCTACTCCTTACAATCCTACTACCGGTAACCAGCACCAGTATATGGTATCTATATATCTATATATGATAAATCTACCCTACATCCTACCTATCCGGTACCCGCACAGTTATGGTATCTATATATCTATATATGATAAATCTCCTTACATCTACCTATCTGTAACCAGCACGATATAGGTATCTATA
The DNA here is from genome assembly GCA_019447015.1 of Hymenochirus boettgeri. Classification (NCBI taxonomy): domain Eukaryota; kingdom Metazoa; phylum Chordata; class Amphibia; order Anura; family Pipidae; genus Hymenochirus; species Hymenochirus boettgeri. Next base: position 70,991,041 of record CM033476.1, on the reverse strand, counting down.
ATATCTTATATGATAATCTACCCCTTACACATCCACCTATCTGGTAACCCACACAGTATATGGTATCTATATATCTATATAGGATAAATCTACCCTTACATCTACCTATCTGGTAACCAGCACAGTATATGATATTATCATATCTCATATATGATAAATCTACCTTACATCCTACCTATACTGGTACCAGCACAGTATATGGTATCATATAATCTATATATGATAATCTACCCTTATCATCTACCTATCTGGTAACCAGCACCAAGTATATGATATCTATATATCTATATATGATAATATACCCTACCCTTATCCTACCTACTGGTAACCAGCACAGTATATGGTATCTATATATCTATATATGATAAACTACCCTTACATCCTACCTATCTGGTAACCGCACAGTATATGGTATCTATTATATCTATATATGATAAATCTATCCTTACATTCTTACCTATCTGGTAAACATAGTAAATGTCATAATATATATACATCTTACCTCCTATCTGGTAGCCAGCAGTAGTGATCGTTTATTTGCAACCTGCATACGTCCAGCTCCAGCACTTATACCCTTTGCATTGTATCTGTGTGTTACCACCAATACATTAAATAGGGTAGGGAGAGAATTCAGGCTGTGATACTCGTTTTTCACATATGCAAATAAGAACAAAGACTTCTGGGAATTTACCATGTTTATACATGGAGCTCTTAGGAACACTATCAGGGTTATTCAGTAAAAGTTCTTATCGTTTAAAACGGTGCTAATTTTGCCCCAACAAATCAGATGTTATTTAACATTTGAAAGCTAAGATCTGATTGGCTGGGGCAAAATTAGCACCATTTTAAACGATAAGAACTTTTATTGAATAACCCTGTTAGTGTTCCTAAGAGCTCCATGTATAAACATGGTAAATTCCCAGAAGTTTTTGTTCCTTATATGCATAACCGTTTTAAAAGAACTTTTATTGAATAACCCTGTATGTCTTTAAAAAGACTTTTACAGCATTCCACAAGCTAAATTCAAAACCGGAGCGCCAACTACAGACCGGTTTTTCGGCTTTATTGAGCCATCATCATTGTTGCAAGGGCGGCCTCTCACTATACTAAATACATTAATGGCATCTATAGTGGGGAATGAACTTTTTTTCTTCTTTCCATGTGTTTCTTATAATTCCCTACAAACCCAAGTGTCATAATTTTGTTCAGATTCCCTCTCTGTCCTGAGATACACCAGTTAGAAGAATACGTGATTGCATTCCTCTACTCCTACTTGGACTGTCAATCAAATCCCTGTGACGTGATCCCCCCTCCCTGCTCTGTAATAAACATAGAGATAAGAGCATTAGCAGGGGGAGAGAGGTAGCTTTGATGTTAGATATAAGGCTGCACTTGACCCCCTTCTTAATAACTTTCACTGATTGATGATGGGTCACAAAGTGAGAGATCGTAAACTGTACTGTTCTCCTTCTTCTGTGTCTCCAGGACAGCTTGCTTTCTATTGGCCACTGTGTGTGGGTGTGTTTTTCAGGATGTTGAACTTTTAATTCCTACTGCACATAATAATTGTTGGTTAGCCGGAGTTGAGACATGGAGGAGGTAACAGAGGGGAGGGGATGGGGGGAGTGCTGTACAGAGATCTGACACCATGGTGTCAGATCTCTGTGGGTTAATAACAGGTAAAGTGACTGGTGGATAACTGGGAAAGTGATGTGCGTTAATAACAGGTAAAGTGACTGGTGGATTACTGGGAAAGTGACATGGGTTAATAACAGGTAAAGTGACTGGTGGAGGCAGGACACGGATTTACCATGACAATGACCAATTCATGGGTACTGATATGAGTTCTTTTCTGTAAAGACAGTTCTAAACATTCTATCAAGGTCATATACATGACGTTGGCCACTAAAGCTACAGTATATAAGGTCACCTGCTATGGGAGTTGGTGGGTTGCTGCCTTAACTGTACTTTGCTATGCCTATATGCCTAGTGTCTATCAGAGAAAATTCTATATTGGAAAGAAGGAATATTTCTGTCTAGGGCAGAACTGCCCAAACCCCCAGCTGGTTATGGCTTGGGAATGTTTGTAGTCTAATGACAACAATAGTTTTTGGATATTAATAGCACCAGAAACTTTTAAAATAAATAAATCTCATTTAAAAGCTAATGGCTACTTTACGTTTTCAGTACATTTTCCTTTGGCTTTGCCTGGCATTCCTTTGCCGTCATATGGCTGTACATTTTGTACCCAGTAAGTGCGGTAGATGTTCCAAGAACATAAGAACAGGATACTGTTTTATTTTATTCCAGTGTTAAGAAGAACTATTTATTAGGTGCCTCTGATTGGTTGGTAGAATAACAGTTTTATAAACTAAGCCCTGCACAAAGACATGAAATGTCTGCTGATTTTTGCAATGTCACCCTATGGACACTCACTAAAATATGTGTTTTAAAAAAAAAACAACCAGTCAGATTTAAGAAGTTCTAAATTTATTAGCAAAAGGTAAAATTTATTAGAGAAAGCTATTATAATTTATTAGAGAAAGGTAATAAAATTTATTAGAGAAAAGTATTAACATTTATAAGAGAAAGGTATAAAAATTTAGAAGAGAAAGGTATTATAATTTATTAGAGAAAGGTATTATAATTTATTAGAGAAAGGTATAATTTATTAGAGAAAGCTATTATATTTTATTAGAGAAAGGTAATAAAATTTATTAGAGTAAGGTATTATAATTTATTAGAGAAAGGTAATAAAATTTATTAGAGAAAAGTATTAACATTTATAAGAGAAAGATATAAAAATTTGGTAGAGAAAGGTATTATAATTTATTAGAGAAAGGTAATAAAATTTAGTAGAGAAAGGTCTTATAATTTATTAGAGAAAGATATTGTAATTTATTAGAGATATTGTAATTTATTAGAGAAAGGTATTATAATTTATTAGAGAAAGGTATTATAATATTAGAGAAAGATATTATAATAGTAGAGAAGTATTATATTATTAGAGAAAGAGAATTGTAATATTAGAGAAAGGTATATAATTTATTAGAGAAAGTGTATTAATTTATTAGAGAAAGGTATTATAATTTATTAGAGAAAGGTAATAAAATTTAGTAGAGAAAGGTATTATAATTTATTAGAGAAAGATATTGTAATTTATTAGAGAAAGGTATTGAAATTTAGTGGAGAAAGGTATTATAATTTATTAGAAAAAGATATAATTACGTAGAGAAAGGTATTATAATTTATTAGAGAAAGATATTGTAATTTATTAGAGAAAGATATTATAATTACGTAGAGAAAGGTATTATAATTTATTAGAGAAAGATATTGTAATTTATTAGAGAAAGGTATTGAAATTTAGTGGAGAAAGGTATTATAATTTATTAGAGAAAGATATTATAATTACATAGAAAGGTATTATAATTTTTAGAGAAAGATATTGTAATTATTAGAGAAGGTATATAATTATTAGAGAAAGATATTGTAATTTTAGGAAAGGTATTGAAATTTAGGGAGAGAAAGAAAGGTATTAAATTTATTAGAGAAAGATATTGTAATTTATAGAGAAAGGTATTGATAATTTATTAGAGAAAGGTATTATAATTTATTAGAGAAAGATATTGTAATTTATTAGAGAAAGATATTATAATTTATTAGAGAAAGGTATAATTACGTAGAGAAAGCTATTACGTAGAGAAACGTATTATAATTCAGAACATCTCGACAGCAGTGAAACTGCAGGGACATGGGCCCCCCTGCAAGTTTGGTTGCCGGGGGCCCTGACACACACCCCTCCTCTGCCCATCAGCATCATGATCAGCTGTTTTTAAACAGCTGATCACACATATGTAGTAAAGATACGCGCAATCAGCTGTTTATAAGATTGGTACCGAACCGGCAGAAATTTGAGTTGATCGTACCTTTAAAAACAGCTGATCGTGCCCTCTTAGTCACCGCCAGTTGTTCAGCCAATGCATCTTAAACATCATAAAGGTTACATCATGTCCACCCAAAAAATGTACCCATCTTTCTTCTTAATATATTACACACTCATGGTTTCTAAAAAGGCATCAAGAGGCTGTGGTGTATGTAATTTGTCTGTTTTCTCCTTAGTTGCTGTCTCCTGCCATACTGCTATCAATCATGACCACCATCACAGACCATGATTGACTAGGCATCTGTGCACGCCACCTTTTATCATGTGCTAGCTTGTACAGCACAAGGGGAGGTAGCAACCTGAATTCTCAACAGACTGATGTCTTTTAAAATTGAGTGTGTTGGATTTTTTTTATAAAGGTGGATGCATTAAAGTTGATGCATTTTGATGGTCATGCTCTTTAAAGGGCATGTCCAGCTAAAAAAACAAGTCAGTGTTTTTAGCCTCCTCACCCCCCAAAAGCTTAGTTGTGTTTAAAGGAGAATTAAACCCAATTTTTTATACTCCAGAATCTAAAAACAACCCCCCTAAAAACACCAATAAACTATAAAATCCCACTTTAGTAAACTCTGTTAAAGTAAATCAAAGCTAAGCTTCAGTTAAGAACTGAATGAAGTATCTGTGTGTATGTGCAGTGTCAGACCACACCTCCTGACCTCAGTCACATGCTTCCTTGCTTTATCTGTCCTGTAAAAGGATTGGCTAGAGATTATTAATGGGTGTGACCAACTGTAACAAGTTTCTGCCATAGCTAAGGACTGAGCATGTGCAGAACATAATGGTCGTTGACCAAACTGTGTGATACTAGAATGCTGTGAAGTAAAGCACAAACCATATGTTATTTAGGTAAATTTCCCAGCGCCCATATCAAAATGAGATGTAAGACACCGATTACTAAGGTAAGACACAGATTACTGGTTTCAAGGTGTCCTGACTTCTGGTTCAGTTTTGTTCAGGGGCTTTAGTTGCCCTTTAAACCTTACCCTAATCCGCTGAGATATAATTACTTTCAGCCGATCCCTCGCCCGATCCCTTGAGATGCTCTAAATTATAATATCTTGCTTTCTTTAATAGCCAGTTCACTAAGAGTTTCTGAACAGGAATGACTTGTCTCTTTAATCATATGTATAATACATATGTTTCAATGTTTACTCTTTAAATGAAACCATCTGTGCAGTCTTGGTACCGTTGTCCTTTGGGGTATAGTGTTATATTTGCATAATTAGTAAACATTCCAAGAATGAGTAGATTGTAGATGAGCTACAACTTGTTAAATAGATGTTCATTCATTTTACAAATATGCCCTGAAGTCCAGCTCTGCAGAGTACATTGTTTAACATTTCTTCCATTCAGAAATATTCTGTTTTGTTTTGAAAAGGATACGCGCAATTCATTTAAATCTCAACAAACGTTGTTTTGGCCAAATGGAAAAATAGTCATTTTTTGCAATTCTTGCCATTTCTTAAAGCAAAAATAAGAATTAAAAATATTATGTGTTACTTCCATATCTTTCTCCTTCTCTCACTCAAGAAACTTGCTCATTGAACTTCATTACTGTGGGGAAGGGGGGCTGAGAAATTGACTGGACTGTCTACTCTATTAAAGGGGAACTTAAGTCTCCAGACAAAATTGCCCCAATATACAGAGTACATTCACAAAAATACAAAAAGCTGTGTCTCACCTCTCTCTTAGCTTTGGCTGCTGGGTGGGTACTAGGGGTCAACCCCTATAATCCACCTTAGCACACCCAGCTAAGTGTTTGCAGTACGCTTCACAGGAAGCTGCAGCCTTGCTTCCTAGAAGCTGACAGCCAATCATGTTACAGGGATCAGGGCTCAGGGATCATCCCTCCCTCTGACGGAGGTTTCAGTGCACTTTTTGAGTAAACATATATTAATGCTCCTGTTCCTTACAATGGTAAATTCTCTATCACATGCGCGCTATAGTATAGCTTATGCCGGAAAGAGTCGGGACCTGTCAGAGGAGCCTGCAGAGGATTGTGCTTGCAGGTGAGTTTTCAATCTTCGTCGCTGGCTCCTGTTAGATTAATTGAAGAGTGGGAGGTAAGACATAGCTCCTTTAACTCCCAGTCTTTAATAAATGCAAAAACAGATAGGTTCCCTTTTTGTGGGAACCTACAGTATATTTTAAAGTAAAGGCAGTTGATAATGACCCACATATTGGTGGTTTTTGTCAAATCCGATGATATTTTTTAAATACCGGTCATGTGTAAATTTACTTAATTCTACTATTAACTTACTACTGGCCTCATCAACCAATTTCCTATCCATGAACAAATGTGACTCCCTAGACCAACAGACCTTAGCTTATACATTAGTCGCCTATGGGGGACTGTATCAAAAGCCTTTGCAAAATCCAAGTAAACTACATTTACTGCTATGCCAGAGTCTAAATTTCTACTTACTTCCTCATAAAGCCAAGCAAGTTAGTTTGACAAGATCTATTCCTCCTAAACCCATGCTGGTTATTACTTATAAGACATAAAAAACACCAGTTTTAAAAGGTTAAGATTGGAAAGGGAAATGGTGTGCCATAAAGCACAGAATTTCCCTGATGATGTGGATGTGTTGTTTCCAATGATGTGGATGTGTTGTTTAAAACCACATTACCACAATCCACATTAATTCTGTATGTACCACCTTGTGACAGTATTCACTGGTATTTGTCTGCCAATGAAACAAAACAAAGCACAATGTACTCTGGGTAGATATAAACCGGCTTTGTGTGCAAATACTAAGGGGCATATTTATAAAGGTTCATTAAACTTTTCGCCTTCTTTAACGCAGCGTTTTCGCCTAATTTGGCCTTTTCGCTATTTATAAAGCAGTGATAACCAGTGGCAAAAGGTCATTACCGCTACATTTCTCTTTTCGCCATACATCGCTGTGGTTACAACTCAAGCATATTTATAAAATGGTGAAAAGTGTATTTTTGCATTAAGTTCAGCCATTCCAATTCGCCAAGTCTGAGGTGGAGAAAACGCACAAGTGGCCATTTATTTAGCCTGCCAATGGGTCCATGAAAGGTGTCAGTACATGGTGGAGTATTTCTCAATACCAATAAGTACCCAGGGGGGTGTTAGACTATTTCCCAGCATTTACAGTAATACGATCTGAGATTTCGCTTTTTTAAGGTTAATTTTTCGCTTTTGGATGATAGTGTAAAACCCAAAAGGCGAATTTTCTCTATTTTATTAATAGGACAATTTTTAGCATTGCTAATATGGGAACATCCCATAGTGCTGTGTAAGAAATAAGTCATGGTAATAGAACATCCAGTAAGTAAAAATTATGTTAAAACTGCAAAAAATGCAACAAAAGGGAGAAAAGGGGCAAAAAGACGAAAATTCACCTATTTATAAATAGCTGTAAATAAAAAAGTGACAAAGATAACTGAAATTACACTAGAGAGCAAGTGATAACACACTTAACGCAATGAATAAGGCGAAAACTATCGCCACACATCGTCTCAGTGATACTTTTCCGCAAAGGTGAAAGCGAAATTAAGCGGTTTTATAAATAAGGCGAAAATAGCGCTATTTGTCATTGAGATGTCCTGCGATAGCGAAATGGTGAAAATAGCGAATTTTTATAAATATGCCCCAAAGTGTCTTCTTTGTACTGTAATTATACCGGGAATTAATCTCTAGAACCATTACATTTTAAAGTACAGTATGGTGCAAGTGAGCAGGAATTTTGGAAACTGAGATCCCACCAGACAGATTTCCAAGAATCCCATTCGCTTCTAAAGTTTTTGTGGTGTTACTGGATTTAAAATCAGACATGTAACTTAGTAAATGAAAAGGATCCAAACGCTCTTCAAATTTTGGGGATTTCTGTTCTGAAAATGGATTTTCGAAAAGATGGGAAAATCTGAAAATGGACCCATAGAAGTCAATGGTAGATAAAAATTGGAAAGTTCTGATTAAATTTAAGGTAAAGATAACAATAGTGAGTTATTGTAAATGTCTCTGGGACCTGGTAAATGGTCTGGGGAACATGTACACATCAACAAAACTTATTAAAGAAAAAACTTTCTTCACATGTAATCTATTTTCGATAATTTTCAAATATTCAAAACCAAGGGCTTTTGTATTTGCTATTTCTCCCATGTTTGGAAACGTTTTCAGAAGCACAAATCAGCCCGTATGTTCGATCATTTCTTTGATTTAGAAAATTCTATAACATTTTTTAAAAGAATTACCGAAAATCCAGGAAAAGTTCCACAATCCAAAAATCTATGAGTCCCATTGGAACTTTGGAACCATGAGTTCTGAGTCGAACTGGGTTCATGTTGGAAGCGGACTTCAACCCTAATAAATACCCACTTGCATTAACAGAAGGACGAGACCTGATGCAATAAGAGGTGTAAACCTTTGCCAATGCTATTAATTTGCATCAACCAATCAAATGTTGTGTATTAGCAGTTATAAAGAGTCAATACTTCATCACCAGTTGGTGTACTGGGAAAACTATAATTCACGAGGCTGTTGTGTGTGTGACAGTCCAGAGTGATCTTCCCTATACTTTATACATGGAAACCATTCGGGACTATGTAGCCACATCCTTAAAGGCTATGTCCACCCTAAAAAATTTTTTTTTATATAAGGTCCCCCCTGGGCTCCCAGCCCCAACCGCTATAATTTTTTTTTTAGAAAGCCCCCCAAAACTCTCGTACTCCCTCGAACCTCCGCCGCGTCCCGGCCCTCTGCTTGCAAGGAAATGCAAGCAGAGGGCGGGACCGGCAGCCGCGTCTGTGATTGGCTGAGCGGCAGCCAATCACAGACGCGGCTGCCGGCAGCTCACTTCGCCGGAGGAAAGAGGAGAGGTAGTAAGAGTTTGGGGAGCTTTCTAAAAATAAAAAATACCCGGTTGGGGCTGGGGGACATGGGGGAGCAGGATGTTAAATGGGTTTTATGCTAGGGGGAGGGATAGTAGAAGGGAGGGAGAGGGAGGGAGAGGGAGGGGGAGGGAGGGGGGAGAAGGGCTGCAGTAAGCATGGCAAAAATCTACCTGAGGCCAGTAGCGGGGCAGGTCATCTTATAGGGACTCTGCTAGCCTCCTGGTAGTCATTTTTTGGGACTTTGGGGGGGGACTACAGGAGAACCCTATGGAGCTGGGATGTGAGGTAAGGATTAAACTACACTACATGGTGGGGCCAGTAGTTGGGGGGATTATAGTTTTGGGGGTGGACATGCCCTTTAATGGGTGACAGATGGAACCTTAAAGAGTCTGTCTGTCATCTGTTAAAGGTTGTTACTGTGTGTACCCAGCATAACATCTGATTGGTTGGGACAAACTTACAGTGCTTTATTAGCCCCCTTTTATTTTTGTTCTTAAGGAGAAGTCTGTTCTCAACAGACTGAGAAATATCAAGAAAATCCAACAAAAAATAAGACAAATCAGTGACGTGTTACAAGTAAGATGTATAGAACGTGTGATTTATAGTAAAGTACAATTATACTCACCTTCTCCAATCCTCTACTCATTACCTTATGTAACCAGGGTGTGGCCCAACCCTGGGTACACTTTCTAAGTCAATTAATACTTACCCAAAATTACCTTCGTCCAGACTGTCCGTGATCCGACCAATGTGAAGATGCACTTGTTGCAAAGCAAGTCTTTCCATTGGTCCTGTCACTGACAGTCTGGAAGGCGGAGCTACACCGGGGGAACGAAGGAAACTTTGGGTAAGTATTACTTACCTTAGAAAGTGTACCCAGGGGCAGGATTGTAACTGTCCTTTTACAAGTTCCAATTAATGGGTGAAATAGATTTTTGTATTCAGTGAGAACATTTAGCCTTTTCCTCTACCTCTGTTAATACCTAATACAATATCAATACTCTCTCCCCATGCCTTAATGAAATTATTAATTGCTATTGATTAAAGGAGAAGTATACTCATGCAGAAACTGAATTCTTTCTGGCTCCTCCCAAAGCCGTCATTGATGATTCTCCAGTCACTGACACTAGAGAACATATATTAAAGGACAACTAAAGTGAATATAATTTCTATGCGTATTTAATAGTGATGGTGGTTCCGATCCAGGTTGTCTCTGTCTATGATTAAGTGACCTCCTGGGTCTGGACACTGATGATACAATAAAGTTTTAGAATTTTACTTTCTTTAGGGTTCCGGCTGCTCCTTTCTTCTTTCATTGTGAATACTTAAGTAAAACCCTGGTGACGGCCTTGGGGCTGATTGAGTGGAACGTGACTATATTTGGTGTAATAGTTGCGAGTACATTGATTTGGAAGAGGGTCTGTGACTTAGGCACCCGGACCACCTATGAGATTTTGTGAGTTGCTTTGTGCTTCATAGTTAACGTTCCTCTCCTATTTCATTGTATGTACTGTTTGTTACTTTGTATTAAATTGTATATATTGCTGCATTTTGGACTAGAATTTACTTTTGTTTTATCTCTTTAGGAAGGGGGAGACAGAAAGTAGTCAGTTACTGCGTAGTAAGTAGTCAGTTACTGCGTAGTAAGTAAGTCAGTTACTGCGTAGTAAGTAGTCAGTTACTGCGTAGTAAGAACCAACATCTAATTTAAGTCCAGTTCAGAATCAGGTTCGGGTTTGGGGGCATCTCTATTGATAATTTCCATTACACAAACAATTGCCTGAACTTACTATTAGTGTTTATTATTTCTGACTGTGTTATTTGTGGGTCACTTAGGAGAGAGAACTCCATGTAGCGCGCACTAATGTATTTTACTACTAACTCATCCGACTGGATCTCTCAATTCAGAATGACTTGTAAAAGAATCTGTGGCAATTATGTACCCTGGAAAATCCCATATCACAGCCAAGTGTTAGGGACCTTCTGAATGCAAGGTGTGACTGCATTGTGGCTAAGAGGTGTTTGCTGGCCACACTGTGTAGTGTAAAAAAAATTCCTTACCTTCTCCTCCTGGTAAAAATGTATCTGCCTCTTCTCTGTCCTCCTGGAGGACTCTGGTATGCGCAGGGGAACCCTCCCCCCTTCGGATCCCTTGTCTCTGCAGTTCATGTTTAAGAAATCTATTTTTTTTCTGTATTGTATGAGACCCCTCCAACCCTAACTGCCAGGTTTGAAACTTAAAAAAGTGTCCAGAAACTTACCAACCTTTGTTCCCTAGGCTCTCTCAATAATGGGCAGCCGTGACTGTTATTGGCTGAATCACAGACGCAGTGGGAGAGAGAAGCCATTGTGGGAGAGAGACGCCATAGTGAGAGAGAGACGCCATAGTGGGAGAGAGACGCCATAGTGGGAGAACAGACGCCATAATAGTGGGAGGAGAACCGGCCATAGTGGGAGAGAGACGCCATAGTGGGAGAGAGACGCCATAGTGGGAGACAGACGCCATAGTGGGAGAGAGACGCCATAGTAGGAGAGAGACGCCATAGTGGGAGAGAGATGCCATAGTGGGAGAGAGATGCCATAGTGGGAGAGAGATGCCATAGTAGGAGAGAGACGCCATAGTGGGAGAGAGATGCCATAGTAGGAGAGAGACACCATAGTGGGAGAGAGACACCATAGTGGGAGAGAGGTGCCATAGTGGGAGAGAGACACCATAGTGGGAGAGAGCCCAAGTGGGAGAGAGGCCATAGGTGGGAGAGACGCCATAGTGGGAGAGAGGTCCAATATGGAGAGAGGGCGCCCATAGTGGGAGAGAGACACCATAGTGGGAGAGAGGTGCCATAGTGGGAGAGAGACGCCATAGTGGGAGAGAGGTGCCATAGTGGGAGAGAGGCGCCATAGTGGGAGAGAGACGCCATAGTGGGAGAGAGACGCCATAGACGGAGAGAGGCGATTGTTTCACACAAAACCACGTTGTCTGATGCACCAACTACATATCCCACAGTTCATTGGGACTCTGAAACTGTGTCCAGGTCCTTGGCTTCCTCAGAAAGAGGAGAAATAAGCTTCAAATGGCTCGTGTGGGATTAACTGGCAAGGAACCCCCATCATAATTATTCTCACAGCGTTGGAGACGGATTGCACCTCAATGGTGATGGTGCAGCTGTTTTGGGGGAGAAGATGGCTAGAGGGTTGGAGGAGATTTTAAACTAGGTATGGGGGGGGAGGGAACATTGAAATACACAGGGGTAGATAGAGAAGTTAGGGATCAGGGGGCTATTAACACAAGGGGGGAAGGGGGAGGGGGGAGCATAGAGGATAAGGAGGCATGTACGACCATGTATGGAAGTAAACCAATTGATAATCTAAAATGTATGTTTACAAATGCAAGAAGTCTGGCTGGAAAAACCGGCGAACTTGAAATAATAGCTTTAAAGGAAAGGTATGATGCAATTGTTATAGCAGAATCATGGCTTAATGATTCACATGACTGGACAGTAAATATTGAAGGATACTCCTTATTTAGGCATAACAGAGTTAACAAGAAAGGAGGAGGAGTATGTATGTATGTTAAACAGGAATTGAAGCCAAATTTAAAAGATGGAATAGATGGGGGAGTAAACGATATGGCAGAAACATTATGGGTGGAACTGTGTACAGGAAGCAAGAAGGTAGGTAAATTAATTGTTGGAGTATGTTATAAGCCGCCAAATGCCGGGGAAGAGGTGGAAATGAATCTCCATATGCAGTTGGCAAAGGCTGCTGGTATGGGGCATGTTCTGGTTATGGGGGATTTTAACTACCCTGACATAGATTGGAGTAAGGGAACTGCCAGCACCTCAAAAGGTATAAAGTTCTTAAATTTCCTATATGAGTATTTTCTTTCACAGATGGTAGAAGTTCCTACTAGACAGAATGCGTTGTTGGATTTGGTGATATCTAATAACCCTGAGCTCATTTTGGAGATGAGGGTAATGGGAAGCTTAGGGAATAGTGACCATGATATAGTGTCATTTAATATAGGTTGCAAAAAACTAAAGTGCACTGGCTTAACAAAAACTTTTAACTTTAGGAAAGCTAATTTTATGCTGTTAAAGGAATCACTCCTGCTTATAGACTCGGGGAAACTGTTTCTAGGTAAAGATACTGAGCAGATGTGGACCACTTTTAAAGGGATATTAAACTATTACATTTCTAAATCTGTACCTTTAGGTAACAAGTGTAAAAAAAATGAGGTCCACTCCTGCATGGCTTAATGCTCAGGTAAAGAGGGAAATGGAAAAAAAAAAAAAGGCTTTTAAAATTTTGAAAACAGAAGGCACAGAACAGGCTTACAGGGAATACAAAAGCTGTAATAAAGAGTGCAAGAAAGCAATTAAACTAGCTAAAATAGAAAATGAAATACGGATTGCCGAACAAAGCAAGTCCAACCCCAAAATGTTTTTTAAGTATATAAATGGTAAAAAGATGAGGTCTGAGAATGTGGGACCATTAAATAATGGGGCTGAGGTGGTTGTAGAGGATACCAAAAAGGCTAATCTGCTAAACAGTTTTTTTGCATCTGTTTTTACTGTTGAGAATCCTTGTCCTTACAGTAGGGATTGTAATAATATGCAGGTAAGAAATGGAGAGTATTCACATTGGCTAACAGAGGATATGGTACGGAAACAATTAGACAAAGTTAATATCAATAAAGCTCCAGGACCAGATGGATTGCATCCTCGGATTTTAAAAGAGCTTAGTTCAGTTCTATCTAGACCATTGTTTCTCATCTTTTTAGATTCGCTTTTGTCTGGGGATGTGCCGCTGGATTGGAAAAAAGCCAATGTAATACCAATATTCAAAAAAGGTAGTCGTTCACAGCCTGGAAACTATAGACCTGTAAGCCTAACATCAGTGGTAGGGAAAGTGATGGAAACTTTGTTAAGGGATCATATCCTTGACTTTGTCTCCAGAGATCATCTTATTAGTAGTAGTCAGCATGGATTTATGAGAAATAGATCATGCCAGACAAATTTAATTGGTTTTTATGAAGAAGTGAGTAAGAAGTTAGATTCAGGCACAGCAGTGGATGTGGTATATTTGGATTTTGCAAAAGCTTTTGATACTGTGCCACATAGGCGACTAATGTATAAACTGAGGACTGTTGGCCTTGAAGAAAACATTTGTTCATGGATAGAGAACTGGTTATCGGACCGCAAACAGAGAGTGGTGGTTAATGGAGCTACATCTATGTGGGCTAAAGTTCTAAGCGGAGTGCCTCAGGGTTCTGTACTGGGGCCGCTTCTGTTTAACCTGTTTATAAATGACTTAGAAGGGGGCATTGAGAGCAAGGTCTCAGTGTTTGCTGATGACACTAAACTATGCAGAGCTTTGGAAACTTCCAATGATTGCAAAGGGCTGCAAGCAGACCTAGATAGATTATCAAAATGGGCAGTAGAATGGCAGATGAAATTCAATGTTGATAAATGTAAGGTGATGCATTTGGGATGTAATAATGCCTGGGCCACCTACACCATAAATAACTCTGTGTTAAGTGCATCTGTAATGGAAAAAGTTTTGGGGGTTCTGGTAGATAACAGACTTAGCTATAGCAAACAATGCCAGGTAGCAACGGCTAGAGCTAGCAAGGTATTGTCTTGTATAAAAAGGGGAATAGATTCAAGAGAGAAAAATATTATTCTCCCTCTTTACAAGGGACTGGTAAGGCCTCATTTGGAATATGCGGTGCAGTTTTGGAATCCCATATACAAAAGGGACATCTTGGCAATTGAGGCAGTTCAGAGAAGGGCAACTAAATTAATAAGGGGAATGAAGGGGCTTGAATATGCAGGCAGATTAGACAAGTTAGGGCGGTTTACATTGGAGAAGCGACGTTTGCGTGGGGACATGATAACCTTGTACAAATATATTAATGGCCCATACAATGAACTCTCTGGTGCATTGTTCACTAACAGGTCATATCAGAGGACACGTGGACATCCTTTAAGGTTGGAAGAAAATAAGTTTCATCTTCAGGTTAGGAGAGGTTTCTTTACAGTGAGAACGGTGATAATGTGGAACTGTCTTCCAGCAGATGTGGTAATGGCAAGTTCATTGAATAGCTTTAAAAAAGGCCTGGATAAGTTTCTAAAACTAAAAAATATTGAGAATTACTGGTATTAATGCATATAGATCTGGTTGATCCAGGGATACTTTCCGATTGCCGTTTGGAGTCAGGAGGGAATTTTTTCCCCCATTTGGCTGGGTTTTTTTCCTTCCTCTGGATCAACTGTTAGGTAGGGATAAAAAAAAAGGGGGGGGTGAATAGGTTGGACTTGATGGACGTATGTCTTTATTCAACCTTAATTACTATGTTACTATGTTACTATGCTGATGCAGCAGGGCCACTGTTCATGCTGTAGTAGAAGGGCCACTACTGTTCATGCTGTAGTAGAAGGGCCACTACTGTTCATGCTGTAGTAGAAGGGCCACTACTGTTCATGCTGTAGTAGAGAAGGCCACTACTGTTCATGCTGTAGTAGAAGGGCCATACTGTTCATGCTGTAGTAGAAGGGCCACTAATGTTCATGCTGAGTAGAAGGGCCACTACTGTTCATGCTGTAGTAGAAGGGCCACTACTGTTCATGCTGTAGTAGAAGGGCCACTACTGTTCATGCTGTAGTAGAAGGGCCACTACCGTTCATGCTGTAGTAGAAGGGCCACTACTGTTCATGCTGTAGTAGAAGGGCCACTACTGTTCATGCTGTAGTAGAAGGGCCACTACTGTTCATGCTGTAGTAGAAGGGACATACTGTTCATGCTGTAGTAGAAGGGCCACACTACTGTCCATGCTGTGTAGTAGAAGGGCCACTACTGTTCATGCTGTAGTAGAAGGGCCTACTGTTCATGCTGTTAGTAGAAGGGCCACTACTGTTCATGTGTAGTAGATGGCCACTACGTTCATGCTGTAGTAGAAGGGCCACTACTGTTCCTGCTGTAGTAGAAGGGCCACTACTGTTCATGCTTGTAGTAGAAGGGCCACTACGTTCATGCTGTAGTAGAAGGGCCACTACTGTCCATGCGTAGTAGAAGGGCCACTACTGTTCATGCTGTAGTAGAAGGGCCACTACTGTTCATGCTGTAGTAGAAGGGCCACTACTGTTCATGCTGTAGTAGAAGGGCCACTACTGTCCATGCTGTAGTAGAAGGGCCACTACTGTTCATGCTATAGTAGAAGGGCCACTACTGTTCATGCTGTCCCAGTCTGAACAGGAGGGTAATACAGATGCAGACCAATCCATCTGTTTGTTACTCTTATCAAAATGGCATTACTAAGAGCAACCAGCATGGCAGCTCCTATTAAAGTTTCAACTTTTAATCTCTAATTTAAGGGCTAACCTCTGGGACGTCAAAATCAGATATAAAGCCTTTGCTGTCCTTTGCTAAAAAAAAACCAAAAAATGAGACCATCCTTCACAAATATGGAGGGACGTCACTTCAAAGCCCAGGGTCATTCCGTGATTTTAACCAGGGCAGCTCCAAACTATTTAATCACAGAGAACACAAACAGGACCAGCCACCTCTGTGCCCAGAGCAGTATTCACTTGCAAACCATTTGCAGGTAGGTACCCCTTCTTCTTGCACAATTCCTTCAGCAAGCTTCTGCAGGCCTGTGCACACAGGTTAGAGTGGTGCGCACACAAATTGCGGCGGTATGGAGCGCACAAAAATATATTTCTGCGAACATACACAAGGATTTAGCCAATTCCCTTTCATTGGCCTTGTCTCTTACCCAGTAAAGAAAGGCTGGATAAGTTATGTTCAGTACTGAAAGAGAACGGCTCACTGCGTCCAATCCTAAATGTAAACCCAAGCAATTCAGACTAGAAAATCTGTCAGAACTTTATTTCCTACTGCACAGAGACAATTTCATTCTAAATGTGAACTTAAAAGACGCCTTTCACACAATTTATATTTCCCAAAATCACAGACGTCTACTTCAATTTCGCTGGCAGGGTCAGATATACCAATGGAATGTGATGGCGTTTGGCCTATCCAATGCTACCTACACATTCACCCGAATACTAACCCCAGTTATCCAGCATTTCAGACAAAGGGAATTTGTCACTGATCTGGACAATCTGTTGGTTTTGTGTGAGATTCTGTGACAGAAAGACATAATACTGTCCACTCTCACCAGCTTGGGCTTCTCCATACACTCACTCATCAGTCCTAACACCACAAACTCCCTTCTGTTTAGGGTTTCTGATAGACACTCAGCATTTCACCATTCAGGACCCAGACCAGAAATGAAGTCTAATCAAATCCTTTCTTCAGGAAATCCTCCCACCATTTAATACCCCTTCACATTAAAGTGAAGTCTATTGGGAAGCTAGTGACCCTAGCTCAGGGCTCTATACAAGCTTCATGCTCTGCAGGCACAGCCAGATGTTCCTTTGAGGCTGTCTTCAGACAGGGACAGATTGGTCTCACCTAGTATCTCCAACGCCCCAAGTAAGACAGAAGATATGACAAATACTGCAAATTCCCAACATCTGCCCTCACCCATGCAGATTGGGAACCCCAGACTTGACTTTAATGACAGATGTGTTCTTGATACAGTGGGGTGCATTCACCCCATCAGCAGTCATCTGGTCACTGGACTCATCAGGAGTTCAGTCCCCACATAAACATTCTAGAAATCAGAGCAGTGAGACTGGCCCTAGTCAATCTACCTTCAGAGAAAGTGTCAGGCAAGACAGTCCTGGTCAACAGGACAGTGGTATCATACATCAACAGGAGGGGAGGAACCAGATCAAAACTACTGTGCTTAGAAACACTTCAAATCTGGGAGACAGTACTCTCCACATCAACCTTGTAGCCCAGTATGTCCCAGGGCAATGATGCAAGCTTTCAGATGCCCTTCCCAGACACCAAATGGCTCTCTTAATTCTTTGCCTGGAAGCTACATCAGATATATCAGTCCTTCAGCAAGAGACAAATCTGTTCACCTCAGAGACGTCTGCACAGACACAAAATGTTGTGTTGATCCAATGTTCCAAGAACGAGTGGAAAGTGGATGCGCTGTCATTTCTGTGGACAGGTCTACCCCACCTCAACGCCTTTCCTCCCCCCACATTAATGCCACAGATCCTATCCAAACTAGTGATGGACAATGTGAAGGACTTGGTTCTCATATACCCAGTTTGGCCACCCAAACCACGGTTCCGCAAAATCCAGTAGAGATGGCCGAACTTCATAAAGTTAGGTCCGTTTTCGAACTTTGGAATGGGGAGTGATAGTTCGAAAAGTCTGAGTGATTTACAGATAAACTAACATTGGTAACACTGTAAATGGCTGTCACAACTGGGAAATGGCCTGGGGAACATGTCATTATCGCCAAAACTTGTTAAAACACTTACTAAACACAAGCGGGCAATTGTCGGGTTTTGCACAAGCTACTTTCGAGGGTTAAGGCCAATTCGAGGGTTACTAAACGATACTTTCTAGGGTTAGCGAAAATAGAACCATAAATTCAAGGGTTACCGAAATTGAACGATACTTTTGAGGATTATCGAAAACGAACGATACTTTCTAGGGTTAGCGAATGATACATTCGAGGGTAAGCGAAACCGATCCATACATTCGAGCGTTAACGAAAACAAACGATACTTTCGAGGATTATCGAAAACGAACGATACTTGAGGGTTAGCAAATGATATCGAATTTACGATAATTATCAGGTTCAAGTTCAGTTTTGTGTCAATCTCTAAAATCCAGCCACTGATAGTGGGACAGAAGTTATCATTGTTATCACAAGACTTAGCTGCACTTCCTGTAACTGGGTCCTAAAGACCGCAGTTTTAGTTTACAGCGGTGATTCGGGAGGCAGCCGTCTGATGCCCACCAGCTGTTGCTAGGTGGCTGTCCTAATCCCTAGGACAAATATAGTTTGCAGGTCATAGATTCCTGCAAACTCTTCTTTACATTCCATCAATCCCATGGGAAACACAAGCGCAAACGCTTGTAAAAGTCTATACAAATGGACACGAGTGTTTGACAAAAGTTCCTAGTTGGGCCACGATCTAGGGAATGTGATCGCCTGAAGAAGGGGGCAAATAACCCCCGAAACGTTGTGAGTGATGTGTGGTCACTAATAAAGAATTATTTGGTATTTGTAGTGCAACCCTCGTTTGGACTTCATCTTAGGTGTCTGCAGTGGGGCTCGTTTCATGCAACACCCAATTTCCAGCTATTGTCGATAGTGTTATTCTCTGGTCTGCAGCACCCTTTGTCTAGTTAATTCTGTTTTCTTTAAGTAAACCACTTTATTGTAATATCTGCGGATAACTCTAATAAATAAATCACATTATTTCTCCCTCAAATCAAACAAGCACTATAATATTCTACAATATAATGTCATTTATTGTATTATTATTGACTGTGTTTGTTCATCCTTGAAAAAGGTTTTGAATGCCTTTATCAGATTTTTATTTTATAAAATAACAAAGACCCTTTCACACAGGCTACTAAAAGCTTCCTTTCATCTGGTCGAAATGTCAGGTAACAGCCAGGAAATTCCTGGAAGAAATGTGTGCCCATATTCAGGAAAGGAAACCGGCATTTGTGTGGAAATGTTCAGATACAACCAACCAAGAAGTTCTTAACGGCTTAATTTATTTACCCAAATGAATCATATCTATTATTTTGTGTCCATTCTGACTTCTGCATTCCTCCCTGTAGAATTTCGCCTCAGTTAATAAACGGGAGTCATCGCAAGTTCAGAAATGCTGAAAAATGTACCATTCAGACCAGGATCTATCTCTATTGACTACTGTTTGGGATAGTGTCAGCAAGGATTACTAGAGGCTCTGCCAGGACAGAGTTGCTAAATATCACACTACTGTCTTAATTTGCTGGGCTGTCTGCAAGAAATTCAAGCTCGATTCTCCACCAAAAGTCCCTCATTTATTGTTTGGGAAAGGATATTATTTTATAACCAGATCCAAAGTAAAAAAAAAGTACAATAACAGATACCCTGGAGCAGTGGTCAACTGGTAATTCTTCCTGAAATCTCCCAATGTACTGTACTGATTAGGGATGTGACCCGGATCCGAAGTTCCGTAGGAACAGATCAGAACTTTCGGATCAGGGAACTTCTGTTTTTTGGGGGTTACCGAATCTACTTTCGGGGTATCAACATTTGAGGGTTGTGGAATATTCAAGGCTACTTTGGAGGATTACAGAAAGTAGCCTTCTATATATGCGGAAACTCAAAAATAGTTTGCGTGTAAAGGAATTTTCTATTTATTTTACGTTTTGGTGAGAGGTTTACCCCAAGGGCCCTGTCTCATTTACACTAACTTACTATTGGTATTTCTACCTTAAAGGGCATATCTACCCCCAAAACTATAATCCCCCCCACTATTGGCCCCACCATGTAGTGTAATTTAATCCTTACCTCACATCCCAGATCCATATGGTTCTCCTGTAATCCCCCCCAAAGTCCCAAAAACTGCCCACCAGGAGGATAGCAGAATCCATATAGGACTCTGCCTCCTACCTGGCCTCCGGGAGAAGTTTGGCATGCGTACTGCAGCCCTTCTCCCCCTCCCTCCCCCTCCCTCTCCCTCCCATTTTGCGATCCCTCCCCCTACCATAAAAACCCTTGTCCATTTAATAGTATTTCTTCCCCCAGCCCCAACCGCTAAAAAATAATTTTAAGAAAGTCCCTCGAACTCTACTTACCTTCCCTCTCTCCCCCGGCATTCTGAGAAGCCGGCAGCCGCATCCGTGATTGGCTGCCTCTCAGCCAATCACGGACGCGGCTGCCGGTCCCGCCCCCTGCTTGCAGTGTCTTGCAAGCAGAAGGCCGGGCATCGGAGGAGAGAGGGAAGGTAAGTAAAGATCTGGGCACTTTCTTAAAATTATTTTATAGCGGTTGGGGCTGGGGGAAGGCATACTATTATCCCATCCCATTCCTGAGGAAGGGACAGGGCAACCCGGAAACGTTGTAGTTGTTGTTGCAATAAAAAATGTGGATTCACCACAGTAGTGTGCTCCCCTATCCTTTCTTGTGCTATAGAATTGTCTGGCCCTTGGAGTAGAGGGCAGGGGGAATGCACCTACAAACTTGTCTGGCATAAAGCCAACAGCGGTGTGCTGGAGTGTTTCCTGGACTGTAAGGAAGTTCAGGGGCATCTGTGAAAAATATAGATAATGAGAAATTGGGGTTTGGGGAGTGAGTAACATTTCTCAGGTTACTTTTTTTTTAGGCTGGACATGCCCTTTAGTGGGGGACTTTGCAATTTTAGTCCTCAACCTAGGCACTATGCAGCCATGGAATGGGAAATTGTATAATTGTCCTTTTAACAGAACATGTTAGAATAGCAAGCTCCTGTTATTCTTGCTGCATAATGGGGATGTCCGGGGGGGGGGGGGGGGGAACGGACAAGGCAGCCTTGGTTAGTTTGCACAATTCAATGGCTGACAGAAAATACACATCAAGCAGTTAAGCAAAGAAAGTCAGCTGGGCACAGAAAGAATGAACCGAGTAAAGAACAAGCTAAAATAATGGACAATGTGCAGCAAGCGCCCACAAGTGCTATTTATTTAATTCTAGATGTAACAAGGAAAAATAAACCCAAGGTTTTTCTTTGTGTTTAGATGTAACACTACACCCCACAGAGGGACCACCAAGACAGACCCGGCTAGGACTACAGATCCCCGTACTTGTCATTAGAGGCCATAAGGAGAAACTGACTGTAAAACACCATTAAACTTTACATGTGCCTTTCTGTGTGGGTTATTAACAAACACTGGCTCCTTTGTAGTACTTGGTATAAATAGAAATTGGCCCTAACTTTATAAGTAGTAGGAACCTGAAAGGTCCTGAACACACACAGCTAGACAGGCACCACACTGTATGTAGGGTGGCCAAGCACCTTACCATGTGTAAATTGTGTGGCTGCACAATTTCCTCAAACCCTGCCATGCACTAAAGGTCTAGATTTAGTAAGTTACTAGAGCAAGTAACTTAATGTTAATGACTAAGGGCCCTGGGAATGGTAACAATCGCTATTTTACACAGTCTTTTATAAACTTCGCCCTAAGTCCTCACCCCTGAGTCCTTTAAATAAAAGTTGAAATACTTACTTAAAGGGCATCTCCACCCCTACCCCACCCCTAATCAGTGAGCGGCTCAGCCAATTACTGAATGGCCATCCCCTTCTGCTGCTTCCGCGATTGGGAAAAGCAGCAGAAGGAAAGTGATGGAACAAAGGCAGAATTGGGGGAAATAGACCTAGCGAGGTCTAGGTTATTGGCCATTAGAAGTGCTATTGTGGATTTTAGTCAAATTAAACTTCAGTGCAGCAGCAGAAGGGAGGGGAGGAGGGGAACCCCACTGCCCGG
The DNA here is from genome assembly GCA_019447015.1 of Hymenochirus boettgeri. Lineage (NCBI taxonomy): Eukaryota > Metazoa > Chordata > Amphibia > Anura > Pipidae > Hymenochirus > Hymenochirus boettgeri. Next base: position 70,968,840 of record CM033476.1, on the reverse strand, counting down.
GCCAGAACTCTCTCAGAGGAAGAGTTAGGAGCAGAAATGGATTACTCCAGGGATAGGCTAACACTCTCTTGGACTTTCATGGACTGCATTTCGGCCATGCATGACAACCATATGCAGCAGGAGAGAAAGGTAGGGATCATTTAACACTACTCAGTGTGCTTAACATTGGGGCAAATTTCAGCTGGGGGGTGGAGTCAGACATGTCTTTTAAAGTTTCCATCTGCAGTTCTTTCCACACCTCTGCCAGTGTCAGTGACAATCCGTATTGTAGACCATGGGAGGAAACACTTCTTTTGCTGCACAACAAGTTAGTGCTGTATCTATCGGCTTTTGAACTATTGCAGGTTTTAGGGGTGATTTACCTAGATTAAATGTTTCATTTGGGACGTGGGATTGCCCTTTAAATGCTATTTACTCTAATTGGATCTTATTGATTATACTGTTACCGTTCTAAGGCTGAGTACCTGTTTTTATATATTCTCTATAATCACTTAGCCTAATAGCAGCCATTTTGTTCTCTAACTCCATTTTGTGTTCATATTATTTTGTCTTATTAGCAGATTTTGTTGTTCTCAAATGTTCTCTCTCTTATTCCATGGTCTAGATAACATTTGATCTCAAGGTCTTTGCTTCCCATATCTTATGTCAACCTGACTCCCTCCTTGGATTCCAAGGGATGTTTTACTACCTCATCTGTAGACACAGTGTCTGGCTGTGCCCCCTTTTCTCCTTGTGATAATCCAATGTACCAACTGAATAAAGTGAGTTAGAGTTCTACTACATCTGGTGTGTGGTGTAATTCTTTCTCCCGGCGCTGTAAGGGTCTTTTACTGGGTCTAAGACAGGCATCAGGGTCCGGCGTGACTAGTGCAGGATATTTATTCTAACAGTACCCACTATATCACACCAAGAATTGCATTGTGATTTTTGATGTGGTGGGCTGTGTGATTCTGTCCATTAGTCATGTATTTTCTATTTTCCTTTCTGTTTAGTAATAATGCATGCAACAAATAGTGGTGATTGCATTTGTGAAAACGAACGGCAGATAGTGGGGCACGGACACCACTATTTCAATGTATTCACGGTGTCCATGCAATGCACAAAGCAGAAGCCATCTGAAAAACCCTCCTAATGCTATAAAACGGATTGCATTGGGCAGATTTTAGGTATAGTGGGGCCTTAAAGGGTGTCGCAACCCAAAAATATGGCTTACCTTATTTCATTTTAATTGAAGAACGGGAGATAAAGGAGCGATGTCTTACCACCTGTTCTTCAATTGAACTATCGGGAGACAGGAGGGAACACAGTTAACTTACCCGCGATCACGCTCCCCTTACCATAGCCACCCTCCTTTATAAGGTAAGTCATATTTTTACCTTAAAGTGTATCTCCACTGGGAAAAGTAGTTTAGGATTTTCACTTTTATTGAAGAACAGGAGGTAAAGGAGCTGTGTCTTAAAATGTTCAGGAGCCATGAACAAAGGTAAAGTACTCACCCAGTCTCTTGCTCCTCCTCCACATCCTCTGACAAGTCCTGCCAGAATCTGTATTCTATGCTCATAGAGTACTAAGAGTACTTGTTTTTTCACTTAAAATTTAAACATTTGGCATAATAAAAAAATGAAAGTTAGTTTCAGTTTGTACTTGTTTACAATATAAATTCCACTGTTTATTACTTTTAGTAACAGGTAAAATCTGCATAGCTTGGTCTAAAATATTAAGTATATAGGAGCTATTATTTCAATTTAAAGGGACAGTTCAGTGGAAATGATCAATATTTGTTAAATTGTTAGATTGTGTAATGCCTTCTTAGTTATTCTACATATTCTCTCCCATTTTGAAAAATCAGTTGATTTCATACCCTTTGCTGTTCCCTGCTGTTCACATTAGTGAGCTGACATTTCAGGTTCTAACGGTCCTTCTTCTTCCCAGAATGCACCACATCCTTGGAATGTTCCTAACAGTAATTTCTACTGATTGGCTGTTGGATGGGTCAAAGATGCTCAGATCTCTACTGAGCGACTGAATCAACCCAGGCGCTGAGTCAAGGACAAAAGACTAACGATCTCACAATGCTGAATGGGCAGATTAAGGTCATTTGGATAATAAAATACTGCTCTTTTTTCTGAAAAGCATATGTATTTGCACTGAACTTCTCCTTTAAGAAAAGGTATGAAATTTGCTATTTCTGGGTTTTTTACCCCCGATATGGGAAAACAAAGATTTTATCTATAATGACAGTCAACTGGTAATTTTGGGCAGACAACTGTAAAATATTATTCAAACAAATGGCGGCTCTAAACCTACCCCTCTCCCACTCTGGCAACGGAGTTTTCAGATCAGACCCGGTATGCAATACCTTAACGGTCCTTGTGCTCCCTCCGTTATCGGCGGCTTCCGATTCCGTACTTCCAAGCAGGAGCGTGCTGGCAACCCGAGGTCCGTCTCCACCTCCAATAGAACACTGCACAAGTAAGTTATAGGCTGCGCACCATTCTCCCTTGCTCCAAAAAAGGATTTCCAGTCCAGCTCCGAAACAACAGTATCGTAAATCGTAAAATCACTTTTTATTAGTACATACAAGAAAGTGAAGAGTCAAACAACCATGTCTGACGCGTTTCGGGTCACATGACCCTTACTCATAGACACTCTACTACTACTACTACTACTACTACTACTACTACTACTACTACTACTACTACTACTACTACTACGTAGTTTTTGGGTTATATACAGTAATTGTATTGCTTGGTGATATTTTCTAGCATTCTTTCTCCCAGCCTTGTTTTGCCTAAAAATGATCTTTTCCCACCAAATAGAATATTACCTTTATTTGGTTTCTTTTACTTCTGTATATAACAGAACATCTGGGGAAAATGTCCTTCTCTTGCTATCTTATTCATTTACTTAACAGCTTCTATTTAAAACCCAAGCACTACTTAAAGTCTCTGAATCTGTTTAGCAGGGTACCCCTCTAAATAAATCATCTCTTCCTAACCATAATGTCAAGTAATTACTGTCTAAAGTCTTGTTCTACAGTCTGTAACTTCGATTTTCCCTTGTGGTCCTAGACCAATAACACCTAAGATGTAAATTAGTGAAAATGTGAGTTGTACATCTTACAGCCAGTTTGGGTGTTTGTTTGGGGGTCTAGCCTCACTCATTTTGAAGGCCGCATAAGAACAGTTTATCTGTTTGAGACCCAAGACAAATCTAAGCATTTCATTTTTGGTGCATAGATTTATTTTTGTTTTCTCGAGATAGTTTTGTGGTAAATTCCTTCAGACTTCTTGCTGGATTTGCAATAAATCTTTTGACTGTGCTCCTTGTTTGCTCTCCTGAGCAGGTGACCCCACACAGTTTCAGTTATGTTAAGGTTACAGCTCTTATGTGGTTTGTCTGACACTGTAAGTGGAACATCTGCAGAATTTGGAATATTTTTAGCTGTGTTTGCATGTTGAAGAATAAGCTTTCTGCTGGTCATGATCTGTTGCCGTTAATCAGCATTTTTTTGTGGCATCAAATTAGAATTAACCCCCTCTATGGAATTGTTTAAAGACATCGATATATTTCCCTCATCTTAGTACTCTTCCCTTTGTCCACCCCAGAGAGATACATCACCCACCTTTTTTCAGACAATATAAAAGCAACACAACGATTCACTGTATCAGCTGTCTGCTGCAACGTTTCCTTCCCCTACCACACGTTTTGAGCCTGCACAGATTAAATTGTGAATAGGCTATGACGTCTATGTTCACAACCATCAATGACAGGGGTCAAGCGGAGGGTGGAAGCTTTGCAGATGAGGACTGGGACAATTAATTAATTGTTGCTTGAAGGCTCCAGGATTTTTTGAAGGGCCAGAGTGGAGTGGATGGGGCTTGCATCTAGTGAGAAAAACGGTTAAGTTACTGTTTGGGGATTACCATGTACTTTGAGTTCTTTTGCTGGGCTTAGACAGCTTTCTTCTGGAAGTAGTATTGGCTATTCTCACCTTCACTTTTTCTTAGCAGATATATAGACTGACAAGTCTCTCACATCTCTGCTATACAATACACGCTCTATAACAAATAAGCATGTTTTAAACAGTAAAGGAGGCGAGCAAGGAAGTTGTTAGCCACAGGTGAGCAGCATTTTTGACAGCTCACCACTCGCTCACTCCCTGGCATATGTTGATTTTAGATTTCAAAAGTTACTTCTTTTTTTTTGCTATAGTTGCCCCTTTGAAGCATATGTTTATTCTCACTTTAACTATAGTTTCCCAGTTTTCTATTTGAACTAGTTTATTTACCTTTTTAAAGGTTGAATTTGCTTTCAACCCACTTTACCTTTCTTTGTAACATACATGAAAGTGTCCTTTCTCATACGTTTCAAAAAACTTAGGGTGATGTCTCTAGGTTCTCTGGATCTTAAAGGGCAACTGTGGTCTCAAAACATGTTAGGGTTAAATGAAAGCCTGCAGTGTATCCTTTACAGTGAGCCAACAATCCTATCTCTGGCTTCATCCTGTGAGAAATTACATTGGGGTGAATGTTCAAACTTCCTGCTTCCAGTAGGTTGAGTGACATCACCTGAGCTCTGAGAAGCATGCTCAGTTAAGACTTATTGCTGGAGAAATCAGGAAGTACCTGAGAAAAAATTGACAGTTGAGAAGGGGAGCCTATTAATGCAGAGAGAATGGTCACATGACTACAAACTGGTCACATGACTAAAAACAGGAAGCGTTCAACCAGGAAGTTACATTGCTGAACCTTTCCAGCAATAACTTCTCACTAATTTTATCTAGAGATGTGATTTAGGTTTTATTTTGAAGGTACGATGGAAGGGTTTTTATATAATTCTTACTAGTTTGGAAAAATTGGAGACCACAGTTACCCTTTAAGTTATAAGCTTGTAAAATTACGCTTTTTGTCTGTTCTGCCTGTTGGAGTCTGTGACTGTCACGTGATGTGCTATGTAAGAAGCCCCATCCTCAAAAAAGCAATCTTTTGTTATGCTAATTACAGACCTGCAACCATTCTGTCTTTTTCTCTACCTATAAACAACTTAGGGAGAGAGGGCTTGTGGCTAGCTTTAAAAATGATTTTGACGCTCGGGGTGGGGCTTATTATGCAGCTGATGATGCTCTTTCCCAGCAGTAGGCATGCTCAAGACTGAGATTTGGGGGCATAGCAGGGATGTTAGTAATGTCACAGAGCACACTGCTAGCAATAAAAAGTATTAAGTAAAAGTATAAAGTTTTTAATCATTGTATCAACTCTCAATTTATTTATGTCACAAAGATTCTTTTATTCTATAGACAAATTCCATTGGTAATTTCCTTCATTAATAAGGTCAACACTCTGAATCCTGTCTCGGTCTCCTGTGTCCTCTTATATAACCTGGTGCCGAAAAATTCAATCTTATAAACAATATCTCACATCTCACCAGTAACAGAAACCTGTAATCTATAGAGAACATTATTTCTTTACTATGGATTCAGTACTTGTTGTATATTACATGTAATATATTTATTAAATTCTATTATCTATGCTATATCTCTTTAAAGCCTGGTCAGCCTTTTAATGGCATTTGAGGAAAAGTTTAGGACATTTTCCTAAATAAATGAAATAAAAAGGGATCCTTATAATGACAAATCAGGAGTTTGTGGACAAAGCTTCCAGAAGTAGAGGGTAGATGAGTAAAACTGTAACTTTTAAAGGATATTTCCAATGACAAAATTGACTGTGTTTTTCGGGTTGATTAAAGAACAGGAGAAAAAGGAGCTATGTGTTAAATCCCGTTCTTCAATTAAACGATCAGGAGCAGCCAAGAAACGGAGGGAACTTATCCAGGATCATGATCCTCCACTGGCTGCGCCCAATGTGCATGCACGGCCAATATTTGTGATGTGTATGGGCATGGTTGAAGATCCGCCCGGACGGTCGGGCAATGATCCTCGGCAGTGCCTATACACATAGTAATATAATAACATAGTAACATAGTAATAAAGACATACGTCCATCAAGTCCAATCTTTACACCCTCCTTTTTAACTCTACCTAACAGTGGATCCAGGGGAAGGCAAAAAAAAAAAACAGCTAAAAAGGAAACAGCCCCTGTCTAATCTGCCTGCATATTCAAGCCTCTCCATTCCCCTTATTAATTTAGTTGCCCTTCTCTGAACTGCTTCCATTTCCAAGATGTCCCTTTTGTATATGGGATTCCAAAACTGCACCGCATAGTCCAAATGAGGCCTTACCAGTGCCTTGTAAAGAGGGAGAATAATATTTTTCTCTCTTGAATCTATTCCCCTCTTTATACAAGACAATATCTTGCTAGCTCTAGCCGTGGCTGTCTAGCATTGTTTGCTACAGCTAAGTCTGTTATTTACCAAATTGGTTGAAGGAATGCTTAGAATGATCCTAATATACAATCAGTCGTGCCAGTGTATTAAGATTTATTTTTAAGAATTTGATGTTATCTACCAGAACCCCAAATGTTTTTCCATTAGAGATTCACATAACAAAGAGTTATATCTGTTGTATTCAATTAGATCAACTGGACTTGAAATGTAGTTCTTGAACTACAGTTCAAGAACTACATTTCAAGTCCAGTTGATCTAATTGAATACAACAGATATACCATGACCTGGATGAATGAGAACCTTCACAAGCATAACAAAGAGCTATTTATGGTGTAGGTGGCACCAGCATTGTTTAAACCCAAATGCATCACCTTACATTTATCAACATTGAATCCCATCTGCCATTCTGCTGCCCATTTTGATAATCTATCTAGGTCTGCTTGCAGCACTTGCACATCATTTGAAGTTTCCAAAGCTCTGCATTGTTTAGTGTCATCAGCAAACACCGAGACCTTGCTCTCAATGCCCCCTTCTAAGTCATTTATAAACAGATTAGACATTAAGCCGGCTACAATAACGGAGCTAGAAGCCCAGCGTGCCCCCTTAGTGTCCCAAGGCCATAGTCCTCCTCCATGTCCCAAGGCCAGAGTACCCTCTTAGTTTCCAGGCTAGAGTTCCCCCTCTTCCAAGGCCAGGGGCCCCCCCTGTCCCAAATCCAGGGCTCCCCCTCTGTCCCAAATCCAGGCCCCCCCTCTGTATTAAATCCAGGTACCAAATCCAGGGCCCCCCCTTTGCACCAAATCCAGGGCCCCCCCTCTGTACCAAATCCAGGGGGCCCCCTCTGTACCAAATCCAAGGGCCCCCCATCTGTCCCAAATCCAGGGGCCCCTCTGTCCCAAATACAGGGGCCCCTCTGTCCCAAATCCAGGGGCCCCTCTGTCCCAAGCAACCTTACCTGCAGTCTGTTCAATTGCTGTTCTCCCTCCGTGTGTTTCCTGTGTTTCTCCCTCTAGTGGTGAGTCAATAGGAACTGCAGACACTCTCCCTCTAGTGGTGAGTCAATAGGAAATGCAGAGACTCTCCCTCTAGTGGTGAGTCAATAGGAACTGCAGAGACTCTCCCTCTAGTGGTGAGTCCTTAGGAACTGCAGTGACACACACACGGACACAGGGACACACACTTAGGGTTTTATTATATAGGATTAAACAGAAGTGGCCCCAGTACAGAACCCTGAGGCACTCCGCTTAGAACTGTAGCCCACATAGATGTAGCTCCATTTACCACCACTCTCTGTTTGCGATCCAATAACCAATTCTTTATCCATATACAAATGTTTTTTTCTAGGCCAGCAGTCCTCAGTTTATCCATTATTCGCCTATGTGGCACAGTATCAAAAGCTTTCGCAAAAAAAAAAAAAAACTGGGGCAGACAGGACCAATAGCAGCTATTCGTACATTGTCCCAAAATGGATTTAAGACTCTTAAGGTCATATTTATAAAGGTGCAATAAGTTTCAATTTTAAAATATTTTGTCTATTTAATTTTCTGTGAAAATTTCTGCCTGTATATAGCACAGTTAAGATGTAAAAGATCTTTTTTTTAAATAGTGCCACATAGTCCTTCCAGTTCCATTTTATAATTGTGATAATTAAAGGGTATCTCCACCCCAAAATCTAAAACTTTTCCTGTAATGTAGGGGACCCCCCTCCAACCCTAACCTCCAGGTTTATAACTTTAAAAATAGTGCAGAGAAACAGACTTACTCGCCTTTGTTCCCTAGGCCTCTATCAGTTACTTCCGGGAATGGAGTAGCAATAGAGTCTGGGCCAGCAGCCGCGTCTCTGATTGGCTGAGAGAAACGAAGGTGGGTAAGTCTGTTTTTTCTGCACTTTTTAATTTTATAAACCTGGCAGTTAGGGTTGGGGGGTTCCCTACACTACAGAAAATATTAAATGTTTACATTTACGGGATCCGAAGGCATGTTTACCACAAAAATTTTAGTTATTGGGGTGGACATGCCCTTTTAGTTTATTATTATTATTATTACTAGACTTTAAGCCCGCTACAATAACGGAAATACAGAGACTCTCCCTCTAGTGGTGAGTAAATAGGAAATGCAGAGACTCTCCCTCTAGTGGTGAGACAATAGGAACTGCAGAGACTCTCCCTCTAGTGGTGAGTCCATAGGAACTGCAGTGACACACACGGATTATTAATATTATGGATTTATATAGTGCCAACATCTTCCGTAGCGCTTTACAATTACATGCATACATTCACATCAGGCCCGGCCCTGAAGACCTTACAATCTTAACACATTTATTTGACACATGTTGATTTTTAATTTACCATTTAAGCTCAGCCCAGCACAATAATTTCTTTACTAAAACCATTTCCCCGAATGCAATTATTATATATAAATTATACCTGAAACAAGCTTCAGGTTTTAGCTGAAGGGTTAATGCAATTGCATGAAATAAACTTGCACCTGTTAAGTAACTTAATTGCCCCCCCCCCCCCATGTAAATCTATTCTGTGCAAGATTGAAATAACCCGGCAATCAAAACTTTGCTGAAAGGAAACAATTAGTGGCCCCTTTTGACACTGGGAAGACATCACTATAATAGAATTTTTATTTTATTCACTCTGCAGCAAAATCACCTAGCCATCATTGTTATTTATGATGATGGTTATTTCTTAAGTAAATTCAATGCATGGTGGAAGCATTAAAATAAATGTACTGAGAGGGGATTGGTGCAGGACTCGCCCTATGCAAGGAGTTAGCAGATAAACCACATATGGTATTGCAAATAAGCATCATTTATGGGGTGTCTGATAAAGCTAAGGACACACTACTCTCTTTGTATTAAAGGGCACACTACTCTCTTTGTATTAAAGGGCACACTACTCTCTTTGTATTAAAGGGCACACTACTCTCTTTGTATTAAAGGGCACACTACTCTCTTTGTATTAAGGCACACTACTCTCTTGGTATTAAAGGGCACACTACTCTTTGATAATAAAGGGCACACTAACTCTCTTTGTATTAAAGGGCACACTACTCTCTTTGAATTAAAGGGCACACTACTCTCTTTGCATTAAAGGGCACACTATTCCCTTTGTATTAAATGGCACACTAACCCCCTTTTTATTAATTAGCACACTAACACTCTTTGCATTAAAGGGCACACTAACTCTCTTTGTATTAAAGGGTACACTACTCTTTGATTAAAGGGCACACTACTCTCTTTGAATTAAAGGGCACCCTACTCTCTTTGTATTAAAGGGCACACTACTCTCTTTGTATTAAAGGTACATACTCTCTTTGAATTAAAGGGCACCCACTCCTTTGTATTAAAGGGCATACTACTCTCTTTGAATTAAGGGCACACTCTCTTTGCATTAAAGGGCACACTATTCCCTTTGTATTAAATGGCACACTAACCCCTTTTTATAATTAGCACACTAACACTCTTTGCATTAAAGGGCACACTACTCTCTTTGCATAAAGGGCACACTATTCCCTTTGTATTAAATGGCACACTAACTCTTTGCATTAAAGAGCACACTACTCTCTTTGTATTAAAGGGTACACTAACTCTCTTTGTATTAAAGGGCACACTACTCTCTTTGTATTAAAGGGCATACTACTCTCTGAATTAGGGCACACTACTCTCTTTGCATTAAAGGGCCACTATTCCCTTTGTATTAATGGCACACTAACCCCCTTTTTATTAATTAGCACACTAACACCTTTGCATTAAAGGCACACTAACTCTCTTTGTATTAAAGGGTCACCTACTCTCTTGAATTAAAGGCACACTACTCTCTTTGTATAAAGGGCTACTACTCTCTTTGAATTAAAGGGCACACTACTCTCTTTGCATTAAAGGGCACACTATTCCCTTTGTATTAAATGGCACACTAACCCCCTTTTTATTAATTAGCACACTAACACTCTTTGCATTAAAGGGCACACTACTCTCTTTGCATTAAAGGGCACACTATTCCCTTTGTATTAAATGGCACACTAACACTCTTTGCATTAAAGAGCACACTACTCTCTTAGTATTATTGGGCACACTAACTCCCTTTGTATTAAATGACACACTAACCCCCTTTTTATTAATTAGCACACTAACTCTCTTTGTATTAAAGGGCACACTACTCTCTTTGTATTAAAGGGCACACTAGTCTCTTTTGCATTAAAGGTACACTAATCTTTTTTTGTATTAAAGGGTACATAACTCTTTGCATTAAAGGGCACACTAACTCTTTGTATTAAAGGGCACACTACACTCTTTGTATTAAGGGCACACTACTCCTCTTTGTTAAAGGGTACACTACTTCTCCTTTAAA